>CM042155.1:84970271-84980271 GCA_023376005.1 Doryteuthis pealeii | reverse complement strand
AATGAACGCGTTTCTTTTTTTTTTTTGTGTGTGTGTGTGTGTGTCGTTATATTTTTTTTTCTTTCTTTTTTCTCCTCTTCTTCTCTTTTTTTCCTTTCTTTTTCTTTTTCTTTATGTTATAAGCACGCGTCTCGTGGCGTTCTTTTTTTAAGCCACGCGGAAGGTCGTGGTATTATTGGTAATAGTCGTTGCTCATTCAATTTCAATTTTAATTTTTTTTTCTTTCTTTTTATTTTTTTTCTTCCTATTCCTCCTTCCTTCTTCTTTTTTTAATATTATTTTCATCTATTCATATATTTATGTATTATTATATTTATTTAATTTTATTTATTTGTTATATGTATATATATGTGTTTGAAATCAATGGCACAATGAATGAATGGATGAAAATGAATGAATGTAGTCTCTTAATTTTGAAATATCTGTTGAGAATGGGTTTGAATTTTTTGTATGTATATGTATCTAATCTTGAACACCATATATATATAATATATATATATACATATATATATATATATATATATATATAAGAGAGAGAGAGAGAGAGAGAGAGAGAGAGAGAGAGGGAGTGAATAACTACAAACTCTTGACAGACGATTTTTACCACTGAAATTATAACTCAAATATCCTGATTAATAATTTGTGGAAGTTTATTTGGGGATAAATTCCCAGTTTCAATGGTCAGCAGCAGCAGCTTTTGGGACAGGTTATCCGGCTTCACCCGTCAGCAGCAGCAACAGTCATGTGAGCGAACTTACAAAAGCAAGCACACATCCTTTACCCTCCTCTTTTACTCTCTTCACTCTTGTTAAAGCAACAAGGTGGGTCTCTCTCTGCTCCTTGGTGTGACAAAGTAGCCCTCTAGAATTTAATAACCCGCGACGGCTAAATTCTCTGTTTAACAACCCCACAAGGTTAGTAGGCTTTAGAGAAGCACCCATTATCACACACCCAAGACAGTTCATAAATATGCTTCCACCTAGGAATTAGTGCCTTCGGCTGAAAGAATGTGCTACATATTAACATTCGGATTGGAAGCTAAAAGAACCTTTGTTACAAGAGGATTAGTTATCCAAAGACAATTCTTCTGTAGAAACTCTACACAAACTCTAACAAACTCTACTCAAAATCTAATATTACCTACAAACCTGGCTTCACTAATTACTCATTTGCCAGTAGCCTTTTCCGACTTAAACCAACTGAAAATTGAACTCTCACTAACCACTAACGTTATATCTATAAATAGGTATTGTACATTTAATTAAAAATTGTTGGTAAAATGAATGAATGGATGAAATAAAATTAAATGAAATGAGGGGGATAAATGAAAAATCCTTTCCAAGGGACCCTCTCAAAAGTATTAAAACACTTTTTGAGAGCGGGGTTCCTGATAGAAAGTTTTTCTCATCTATTATTAGACTCCTTTAAAGCGTCAAGTTAATATAATTATTCTATAAGTTATTCGAGAAGATAAAATCTATCTCTTACCTTTGTAATATCTGTTGAGAATGGGTTTGAATTTATATATATTATATATATATATATATATATATATATATAATCTTGTCTGGTTAACTTCCGGTGAATATTGATACATTGTAACAATCTTAAATTTAAAATAAAAACGGTCAAATAGAAGAATTTATTTACTTAGCCTTTTTCCATTGTAAAATAAAATAAATATATTAAATTAATTAGATAGATCAGTAAATAAATAAAAAGATTATTTTTAATTATATATTAGAAAGATTGATGAATAATCTTATTGTACATTTAACGTATATGAAACCTAATGATAGCATTATCTTTATTGTCGTATTCTTGTGCTTTGAACGTTACAGCCTATACTTCTCTCTGGTCACAGTTACTCGTAAATAACCTCCTAACTCCATAGGCGCACAATTGATTTGCTTTAATGACTTTAAATTCAAATTGATGAGCTCTAGGGTGACTTTAAAATCTGCTTTTAATCCCACCTGCTGATTACAGGAATGAATCCAAATTTAACAAACGTAGTCCGATTTCTATACACAGGCTATTTGCATTCACAAGTTGAATATGATTTTTATGAATCCTCGCGAGTCTTGTTAATCCAGGAATTGATTTACACAATTTACCATAAACAACGGAAACGAGGTGGCAACTGTTGTATTGTCCTCGCCTGGAAGATGAAGCTTCCGGCAGAGGGAGAAAGAGAAGAATTAAAAAATATATTTAAAAAGAAAAGGACAGCGGAAGAGAGGTTTTCCGGTCAAGGAAGCAGGGAGAAGATAAAGAAATATATGACAAATGTCCGTTATCAGATCAAAAGATAAAAACACGTAGGCATATTAGCGGATGTAAAGTATGACAAAAAGAAAATGCGTGGGCGGCTTATATACATAAAATAAAGTCAATAGCAGGGACGCAGTTAGTCAGACAGAATACTCGGAACAGAGAGCAAGTGAACCGACAACCAGTTATGGCCCGTTCACGGCCGACAGGCTGTGAGACCCACCTAGCCACCCCTTTACCTCACCAACACTAGCCATCCCAGCAGCAGCCATTGTCAACCCTCGGGCATTTCCATTGTCAACGCTCGCCACCACAGCCGAATATAAAGAAATAATTTCAGAAGTTTCTACCATACACACGTATTGTGATTTTCTTAAGTCCGACTACTACATATATCGGTTTTGGTACTGTGACCATACCCGCTATACAGCATACACGATTTAGTGACATGAAAAGGGCACAACGTAACATAACGCTTATGATAATCTTGAATTTATAAGCTATTATTTGCCTTGACATGGTCAGCATATTTTGCTTTTGGTACAGCACGTGACGATGGCCGAATTCGGATTCCCAATTATCAGACGCACCTGGCAGATTCACAGGGGAATCACTCTTCTCGAATGCATGCTTCATTTCTGCATGTGGTATTCCCCCACTTTCCGATCACTCTACAACATAAATCTCCACTATGATTGATGAGAGGTTATCTTATCAATCAAAGCTCAATACAATCTCTTTCATTCATAGGTAAATATGAATAAATTATAATTGATAGATAGATAGATTGATAGATAGGAACAGACTAAGATAGGTATGCACAGACTGAGATAGATATGCATGAACATACAGGAATAGATCGATATATATATAATAAGCAGATAGACAGACAGATTGACACAAACACACACATATATATATATATATATATATATATATATATATAGTACGGTTGTTGGGAGCGCACAGTATCCAGGGGTTAAGACCGTGAAAAAACAAATACAAAGTGCTCAATACAATGTAGAGCAAAATTTATTTAAGAAATAGATATAAAGTAACCTACTCGAGTTTCATCATCTGAATCGTCAGGGTTACATCCGTATGTCTGTTGAAACGGTTCTTATCGTTAACGATAAGACCCGTTTCAACAGGCATACGTGGTATCAACTGATATCAATCGAAAACTCGATTAATTCAGCGGATGTAACCCTGACGATTCAGATGATGAAACTCGAGTAGGTTACTTTATTTCCATTTTTAAAATATATATATATATATATATATATATATATATATATATAGAGAGAGAGAGAGGAGAGAGAGAGAGAGAAAGGGAGAGAGAGAAAGGGATAGGGATAGAGAGAGAGAGAGAGAGGGGGATAGAGAGAGAGAGAGAGAGAAAGAGAGAGAGAGAAATAGACTGATATAGACAAGGAGTTAGATAGATATATACATAGATTGATGGGTATGAACTGACCGATCTAGACATATAGGTACATAGATAGATAGATTGATAAATATGTATGAACAGATATGCAGTCAGGCAGACAGACAAATATATAGATATATAGGTATGAGTAGACTTAGATAAATAGATAGATAGATAGATACGCAGATAGATACATGTATATATATATATATATAATATATATATATATATATTATATATTATATGGGAGTAAATATGGAATTAAATCCGACAATATAAAGAAATTTGAAAAAACAGTGTTCCAAAAATGGGATGAATTTAATTATCGATGTTTAAAACATTTCGGTTACATTGAACCTTCATCAGGATGTCTCTTGGGGTGAAAACGCTGATCAAATACAGTTTACATAACTAAAAAGATTTTCATCTCCTGTCACATATAAACACATCCATCATTTTCTTCACCCCAAGAGACATCCTGATGAAGGTTCAATGTAACAGAAATGTTTTAAACATCGATTATTAAATTCATCCCAATTTCGGAATACTTGTTTTTTTCAAATTTTCTTTATATATATTATATATATATATATATATATATATATATATATATATATATATAGATAGATAGATAGATAGATAGATAGATATAGATATAGATGAACAAACCGACCGACCGACAGATTGATAGATGTATAAGGACAGACATACATACATAGATAGATAGATAGATAGATATTTGGCACTAATTATTCCTATCTAATAATACAGCACGTTTAACGTCTATTTCAAAAGATCCCCAATTTTCTTTAAGGCAAACGTCACATCTTTTTTCTTGGCTTGAAGACGTTTTGCATCATCACAGAAGAGACGTTTAGGGGAGTTATCATCTTTCTTGTTAACCTTCTTATTTGTTTGTTTGTTTTGTTTTACGGCATATCAACCTCAGTGGGTCATTTAATGCCGATAAAATTTTGAAATAAATCAATTCTTAATGGATAATACAATTTTTCTATAAATACATTTTTCTATTTAACCCATAGATAGGACCCTAACAGGTACTACCACTCCGAGTCAGAGTGGACCAGGGAGCAATGGTGATGAATAGGGTGCTTCACATTCCCCAAACCTCCAAAACTGGAACCTCACCATCAGATAGAGTTTAACGTCATTCCCAGGACATGTAGACCCGCAGCCACCGCCTTCTAGCACCCATATGATAAAAAATGTTTGGGGGCTTGCCATAAGGGCAATATGGTTGGGAAAATCATATAGGTGCTAGGGCTTGACGTGACCAGCCGATTGATCGGAGGGGGCCTCTCCGGCCGCCCGTCTAGCCCAAGATAGGGCCAAAGTGGAGTATTGCATGTCAGGAATTGCTCATCCACCTGGGCTCTATCCTTAAGCATCACGGGTCGCCACACACGGCCAACAGGTGTCCCCATTAGGGGAGTCTTACCCCTCTGCAGAGGTGCAGTCCGTGCATTCTAACACCCCAGCAACAGGGCGGTAACCTTCTTAATGTATTTTATTCTTGATTATCAAATCAGATTTTCAGAGAAACATCCTTAATATAATAATATTTAATCTATGTATTAATGATTTTGACAATAAATCAAATACTCACTGATTAACTTACTTAATTCCTGAAATGACTGTGACGTAAGCAGTGACGTAGTTTCGTTTACAGATAAATAGAGACTGGATCTCCATTATTAATAGGTATGTTCTGTCTTTCTCTATGCATTTTTGAATTTTCAGCGGAAGGAAGCGATAAAGGTTTTGATTCCAATATCTGTAATATCAAATATTAAAGTACAAGCGAAACCTATGGATATACCACAGTATGATAATTTGATTATTACAAGGTTTGATATGTTTACAAAATAATTCAATATTTAAAAAGTATAGTATTATTAGCGTTATTCGGACTATTGTCCCCATCTTCATTGTTATTTGTACAACGTTTCAATGAAGATGGGGACAATAGTCCGAATAACGCTAATAATACTAATCTTCAAGCCTCATCTCAAACATTCAGAAAATTAAAAAGTATAATAATCTTGATTAACACTCTTTCACTTTATTTTTTCTTTCTTCCCTTCTTTTCATCTTTTCATTATGTTCAATTGAATCAGGTTGGCGTAATCGCTTACGTGTGCTCATCCCCTCTATTTATTTTTCCTTTACTCTCTTCCTCCCTTTCTTTCTTTCTTGTTATATTTTTTTCTGTGTAGCATGTCATTTTTCTTGTCTTTCTTTCTTTCTAATAAAAACGGAATGGTCCATTATTTAACTGAGGGGACGACACTCACAAGAAATAAGAATTCGGCGGACAACCAACACCAGTTAATCGTGATTTACATTTTTTGCATTTCATCTTGGATAAGTTGGACGGTCACATTTTTAACGAGTGTGTGTTGCAAGATGATAACAGTCGTACAATTAAGGAACACAAATATCCATATATAGATATTATGTATATTAAAATATCATTGTGGAGAAACTCTATACAAAATAATATTATCTGAATAAAGTATACCTGAATCAAATGTCCTTAAAAATCGATTTCGTATCTTCACTGTTTAGCCTTCTTAGGTAAGACAGCGATGTTAAAACATTCGAAAGTTTCAAAATATAATTAGATTAAGTTTACAAGTCGTAAACGTAATCGGATTATTGAAACAACATTCCTTAAAATCAGTTCTTGGTATCGTTGACAAGTGACGCGTTGTTTACGAACCATAGAACCTCTTGCTTCTGTGATGCAACAATGTAATAAGAGAAAGCTTAGCGTACAAACGTGTTTTGGCTATTAATATACGCGTTTTTTCACGATAGCTGTAAACGGTATACGTGCAGAATGTTAACTTTGTTACGATAGGAGTTGAACGACCGCAGGATCACTGACAAAACAAAATGGGGTCTTGGAATATGTTCTGCCCAATCATAGATTTAAAAAAATCTATTTAACCTTTTCCCTTTCACTTTTTTAATTACTCGACCAAAACAAGGCAGCTTTTTTTTATTTGCTTGATTATCCCTATTATATTTGATTAAGTAAATTTTAGTATATTTCTTGACCAACCAATTGAAGATGCTGGCTGCTGGGCGGAATAGCTCCCAGGGGCGATGAATGATTGGGTGAGAGCCTATTGAGAAAGACTGGCAACTGGAAAGCTCAAGATGTACCATGTATTTACCAAATCCCACTGAAATAGACAGGAATGTGATACAAGGTAGGTGTTTAAAGAGAGTGCAACTGATTTGAATTCAGAGTTTTTCTTCTCCTAGACAGGTACCCGGACCATGGATTTATTTTTGTTTCTATTCAGTAATTTACTCATAGATGTTCATATTAGTCGCGGATACATCACCACATGATAATGTGGTTGGATGGTTGTTTGGTTGGTTGGAATTTAGGACATTTCAACAAATTTGTAATACATATTTTTATCTATTTAACCCATAAATGGAATCCTTACAGGTATTAACAATCTGGGTCTGAGTGGACATGAGAGTAATAGCCATAAAGTTGTACTCCATATTCACCAGACTTCCAGAAATGGAACTTTACTAGATGCAGTTTAACTAGGAGACTAAGTCGCTCACCCTCCGCTATATATATATATATATATATATATATATATATATATCAGTATAGTTATACGGTTTTAGCAGCTGCCTCTGGCTGGGTTCGAAACCCGAACGAACTTACGCTCGCCAAGCTTCTTACCCACACATCCACAGTCAGTCGCCAAGTATAGCAGGCTATTTAATTGCTATATTTCTAAGGGGAAATGACCTTCACCTAGAGGTCTCAAACTTTGTAAACAAAGTGAGATTTGGCCGAGCCGAATACGGTGAATCTGCAATTATATACCTTCTAAATAGAGTGCTCAACCGAGAACGTATATATATATATATATATAATATATATATATATAAGTTAAAGAAAGGAAATATATATATATATATATATATATATATATAATATATATATATATATAAAGAAATATAATATACATACATATATATATATATATATATATATATATATATAATATAAGTTAAAAGAAAGGAAATGAATCCGACAATATGAGTAAGAAAAGGTGGAATGAATTGTTTTCTTCTTTAACAGCATTGTGTGATGTTTTCATTCCACCTTTTCTTACTCATATATATATATATATATATATATATATATATATATATTATATATATATATATATATATAACTTTCATGCCACGGACTGGTCAGCCATCAATATTCCGTCCTTAAGCATCACGGGTCTCCACTCAGGACCAAGGGTAGGCCAAAATTAGAGGTGGGTTCTTTGCACTCTGCAGAGATGCAGTCAGCTTATTCTACCACCCCAGATGACAGGGCTATGTAAATTAGTGTATTAAGAATATGTACTGAATGATATAATAATGTATAAACGAGTATCCTTAGTTATACGTCACCTATAATTGCACGCCATTAATGCCTGGCATTAACATTAAATGACCCAACGGGTGTTGACATGTCGTAAAGCCAATCAACTTGCCAACTGATAATTGACTGAAATTTAATAGTAATAAAGTAGCGATAAAATTAGTATAAACCAATCTTGGAATAAATAACCCTATGTACGTAGGTAATCCCAAACGTAAGTTCTTGAAAAATATTTAGAAATCACAGAAACGTTTATTGTTTATTGTCAATGATGTTATATCATTTTATCGTTGGAACATATATCTATTTTCTATATAATCATTTCGATCGATGCCTTTTTGTAGGCGCTTTGCAGCTTTTATATATCCATATTATACTAGATCACCGTCATGTCGTTGAAGAACCGTTGAACCACGATTCATTTCAAACTTCCGGCTCCATTTGCGGACATTTTTGACATCCATGCACTACTAGCCATGCAATTTCGTTAATTGGCGGTGAATTTCAATCGGTTGAATGATTTGTGCTTTCTAAATCCAAATAACTTGATACTTAGTGGTAGGTTCAGTCGGGAGCTCCATCAGAAACGATTGCCAAGAATGAGTTTAATATTGAGGTGCGCAGGTAAAGGCGCAGTCACATGCACAACAGACACAATCGTGTTGCCAATAACCAATAGAACAGTTTCCATTATCACCAGCGCTTTGGAGAAATTACTTCTAGGATCACATGACAATTCTGCACGAACAGTGTACGACACATGGACATTTTTAAACAGAGTTTAACAAGTTTTAATTCACTGTTTTCCTTCTCCTAGATATATATATTTACCAACCCCTCCGCACGAGCGGGATGTAACACAAAGTCAATTTCTTAAGCGGAGTTCAACAGGTTTGAATTCAGAGTTTTCCTTCTCCTAGACTGGTTGCCTAACCAAGGTTAAAGAGCCCAGTCTGCCCTACTATTTACCCATAGCTGGAGGAGAGTAGGATTCATACCTTTCCCAAGGGTATCAGCACTAAGTGAAATGCAATTACCACGTACCTCCTAGATATAGGCCATATAAAGATTAAAGAGCCCAGTCTCCCCAACTATTCTACCCATAGCTTGAAGAAGAATACGTTAGATTGATACCGTCCATCACAAGAGTAGTTATTTACTAACCTTAGCTTAGTTGTGGCAAAAGGCCGAACGTATTGAGCACTAAATGAGAATTGAACTCTCTAATAATGGTTAGTTAATACAGCTTGCTAACCATTACACCATGTGAGGTACTCTGGGTTTTACCCAACCCATTCGCCATGAGTAGGATGTAACAAAAGGTAGAAAGTAGGAGTATCCAATGAGGATCGAACTCGCTATTCAATAGTCTTGGATCTGCGAGAATTGATTGCTAACCCTAACACAACGATAGGCGACATACATTTCACAAGGGTATTAGCGCTGTACGTAATGCAATCAGACTCGTCCCGTATTTGAACTCGGTTCGTAGGGTCCTTTTTCTACGGTGATAACCATTACACGATAAGCGCCTCCATTAAAGTAAAAAAAAAATTCTGGATTGTATGCATAATTTCTTATCTACTCATGTTATAAGTAAAAAAGTAAAGTAGACAGGGCGGCCTAAAATCGGTATCAGCCAGTCAGCGAGGGAGTCTATCCCCTTTTCAATAGCGCTAGACCAGGGAGATTGTTTTAGCATCTGAGGTGGAGCGCCACACCTACCATCAGCTCCTTACTTTACCGCACAGATCCCTGTGCCACTCATACGCTGAGTTGGCGAGGGCCGGTATCGAACTAGAAACCTTGTGGTTTCTAGCCGCACGCTCTACCGACTGAGCTAACCCGGCCCATATGTT
>CM042155.1:84962771-84965271 GCA_023376005.1 Doryteuthis pealeii | reverse complement strand
TATTTAGAAAGATTATTTTCTTTCTTTCCAACTATATAAATATTCTAAGATTGGACCGTAAATAGGCGATAAATTCCGAGCTGAATGGCTGAGACTGCGAAATTTTTTCATTAAAATTAAATTTCACTGTTGATATCGCTGTAAATCGCTGTAACTAAATGCAGGCAGCGAACAATATTTTATTATCAGCAGGTGCTGGTATACGGACAGTTCTGCAAATTGGGTGATTTTGGCTTAATCCATTAATTATATCCCTTAATTAGTAAAAATCAATAACCACATTTGGTGTGTTTCTTAGTTAGAAGGGTATCAAGGTGTACGCAAGATTTCAAATGTGATTGACCTACCGATTTGGAGTTGTACGTCGACACTTACATACCAGACTTCCTTATATATATATATATATAGTGGTAATACCTGTTAGGGTTCCATCTATAGGTTACGTCTAAATGATGAGTTAAAATGTGTTCAAAAAATTGAGATGAAAAAATTAATACCCATCAAGAATTCAACTATTTCAAAACTTTGTCGACATTAAATGGACTCGTCGACCCGAGTTCAATTACATAGTGCTAATACCCTTGAGAAAAGTATGAATCCAACTACTCTCCCCCTAGCTATGGGCAAATAGTAGGGCAGACGGCTGTTTAACCTTGGTTAGGCAACCCGTTTAATCAGAATTAAAATCTGGCCACTACCAGAATAGGCTCAGTCCTACTTAGTGTTGTATTTAAATTTTTTTCGCCCTGTCGGCTGGGGCGTTAGAATGCACCAACTGCACCGCTGCAGAGGGGTAAGACTCCCCCAATGGGGCCACCTGTTGGCCGTGGGTGGCGACCCGTGATGCTTAAGGATAGAGCCCAGGTGGATGAGCAGTTCATGACATACAATACTCCACTTTGGCCCTATCTTGGGCTAGACGGGCGGTAGGAGAGGCCCCCTCCGATCAATCGGCTGGTCACGTCAAGCCCTAGGACCTATATGATTTTCCCAACCCTATTGCCTTTATGGCAAGCCCCAACCCCTTTTTATCATATGGATGCTTGAAGGCGGTGACTGCGGGTCTATATGTCCTGGGAATGACGTTAAACTCTATCTGATGGTGAGGTTTCAGTTCTGGAGGTTTGGGGAATGTGGAGCACCCTTTCATCACCATTGCTCCCTGGTCCACTCTGACCCGGAGTGGTAGTACCTGTTAGGGTCCCATCTATGGGTTAAATAGAAAAATGTATTTATAAAAAAAAATTGTATTATCCATTAAGAATTGATTTATTTCAAAACTTTATCGGCATTAAATGACCCACTGAGGTTGATATGCCGTAAAACAAAACAAACCAAACCAAATGGAATGTTATTGGTAATTTGAAATAGAATATTAAACAAATTGCTGATACTGATATTAATTTCAACATTAAGGCCGAATGAATAAATTTATTAATAATGGAGATTCGCTTCCGGTTTTTGTCTGTAACAAAAATTATGTCACTGCCTACGTCACATTACCCAAAATCGTCATAACATTGAATAAATACACACAAAATTTGAACATGCAACATTCCTCATTGAACTGAGGTTGATGTGCCGTAAAACAAACAAAACAAACCAAATCAATTTTTTTTATAAGTGGTCCACCATGGTTGATGTGTCGTAAAACAAAACAAAAAAAGAAAGAAAATCTATATTACTCTAGCTTTACCATTTCAGCTCATCTTTCTTAAAACCGAATCAGTGGGTGCCAATGATTTGGATTTAAGAACGACACTTTTAACATGGGATTTGTTTTTCACTCCAAATTGATACCTACTCGTCAGCAACAGAGTACATGCAAGAATTAAACAATAAAAAGAAACTGTGAACAAGGCGTTGGTTTCGTCGTATCTTCGACTGTCTTAAAAGCTTACCATTTTCCGAAAGTGAGACGATATTTTAGTTAAGCAGACCCCATTCGACTAATGGATTTCTTTTGATATGACGCCCACAAACAGGATTTCTTTGATCGTGAATATGGGGTACCGTTGACGTTGTGCGTACGGCTTTACAGTTAGTCAGCCAACCCCCCGCCAGGGGGCGACTGGCTCGGCGGTTGCTAATGCCATTATTAGTTGTCAAAAGTGACAGACGAAAAGATGCCGTAATCTTGATTCGGACTGACTGGCAATTCTACGTATCTAGTCTGATTTCAATCAGTTCTGTAGAGATGAACGATTGCAGACACAACGTGTCCACTTGGACCACACAACTCTATTCTATTTTTCCCGCCCTACACCCTTTTCCTCCATTTCTCCATTTCTTTCGTTATCATCTCTCTCTCTCTCTCTCTCTCTCTCTCTCTCTCTCTCTCTCTCTCTCTCGCACAGTCACACACTCTGTATTTATATACTTATATATTTATATTTACTTTATACACATATCTTTATTCCTGTTCACTTTACGGCCTTTCTCCCCTTTTCACTTTATTTCATTACAATTGCTCTCTCTCTCTCTCTCTCTCTCTCTCTCT
>CM042155.1:84955271-84957771 GCA_023376005.1 Doryteuthis pealeii | reverse complement strand
AAATGCAAACTATGGGTTTAACTGGATTTTCTAATCCTACGTATCTGAGAAGTAGACATTTAAAATGAAATGACACTCCGAACAAACCACATGGAAGATTATTTGATTCGAGAAAACTGAAATGTATAGAAGACCAAGAGCCTCAAGGTATGGAAGCTCCTAATGAAAATAATATATTTACTTAATGTATGGATCGATTCTGATGTGCCGGTGTCGAGAGGTAGTATAGTAAAGATATACACACTCTTGGTAAAGACTAATGACAGTTTACGCGCAGCGATTTATAGACTTTTCAAATGATCTTATTAAATTAAGGGAAGACACAGACATACACATAAGTAGATATGTTATATCCCTATCTCTATCTATCTATCTATCTATCTATCTATCTAATATATATATATATATATATATATATATATATATATATATATATATAATATATATATATATATATATATATTAATTAAGAGTAAGAAATGAATCCGAGGTATA
This sequence comes from Doryteuthis pealeii, assembly GCA_023376005.1. NCBI lineage: Eukaryota > Metazoa > Mollusca > Cephalopoda > Myopsida > Loliginidae > Doryteuthis > Doryteuthis pealeii. Next base: position 84,957,276 of record CM042155.1, on the reverse strand, counting down.
AGTATAGATAAAAGGATATGAAAACACACAATGCTGTTAAAATAATATTGACCAATATTTCGATTGATAAAAATCATCATCAGGGCTCATCGAGAGAGAAGTTGAAAATAATTTGGATTCAAAACGAAAACATTTATTTCCAAAAAGCCGTAAAAGTCATCCGATCGTTCGTCAGCATTGTGTGTTTCATATCCTTTTATCTCTCTCTCTCTCTCTCTCTTCTCTCTCTCTCTCTATATATATATAATATTATATAATATATATATAAAATATATATATATATTATATATATATATATATATATATGAAAACCTAAATAAAATTTATATAGATTACACTTGCCTCTTCAAATATGATTTTATAATGGACAAGAATTACATATTAGGTCTATTTACGCACACACACACACAGTTTGCAGTGCGGGAAGAATGGAGTTGGTTTTAAATTCAATCCTAGGAAGCGCTTATGTTTAATACTCATCGTTGAGTGAAGGTGACAATGTGGACTTGGCTCTTTAAGTGTTGTAGGACAACCGGTCTAGGAGAAGAAAAAACTCTGGATTCAATACTATTAAACTCCGCTTAATAATTTATCTTGTGTTGCATGCTGCTCGTGCAGAGAGGCTGTGTAAATACTTTTCATTATTAGGTATAATTGTTCCTGAAGTTGTTGGTTGGTTAGGTGGATTTTATGGCATGTCAACCTTAGTTGGATTATTTTATGCCGAACACGTTTATTGACTCTTTTTTAAACACAAATTTAATACTCCTTTTTTTTCTATTAAACCCATAGATGGGACCATAACAAGTACTACAACTCCGGTTGGGAGTGGTGTTACGATTATTGTGACCATCTGTTAGACTTCAAGCAAGAGCGCTGTCCAGTGGAGATCCATTGTGTTAAACAGAGCGCGATCCTTAGTGAAGAATCCTTGCGTACCTCATTAGTGTCCCTTAATATTGGGTATGATCCTTTGGGTGTTCCTTGATGCTCCTCAGTCTGGCAGGTAGTTCATCAATGAGTGCAAATGGTCGTATGTCAATATCAGCCGATTAAGTAGTTAACCAACCACGTATTCGGGCTGTTGATTGGCTGAGGTTTAAACCACATCACCTCGCTTAGTCTATAAATGTAAGTGGTAGATTGCAGCACGGCTTATATACCCAAAATTATCCAACAAGTGAATTTGTGAGTAATGGTGACGAAAGGACACTCAACAATCCCCAGAATTAGAACTGTAGAACTAGAACTACACCATTTGATGCACTTTAGCGAATGGTGTTGAAGTATATGTTAATGTTACACACACACACACACACACACACACACACATATATATATATAATATATATATATATGTGTGTGTGTGTGTGTGTGTGTGTGTGTGTGTGTTAATGTATGAGTAGTAGCTTACCGGTGGGTATGAGTACGATCGTTGGAAGCACACAGTATCCAGGGGTTAAGACTGAGAAAAAACAAATACAAAGTGCTCAATACAATGTAGAGCAAAAATCTATTTATATAATGGATATAAGTAACCTACTCGAGTTTCATCGATTGATTCTTTAGGGATACATCCGTTGAATTAATCGAGTTTTCGATTAATCTCAGTTGGTATAATACATGCCCGTTGGAATGGGACTTATCTTGTATAGACGAACGCTTATTTATCGAGTAGGTTACTTCTATCCATTATATAAATATTTATCCAGTAGATCCATTAATATATATATATATATATATATATATATATATATATATATATATATATATATATATATGACTAAAGAGTGTTGAAAGATAAACCCCATTTCTTTGAATTTTTGAGACGAGGCTTGATAATTAGTATTATTTGTATTAGTCGGCCTATTGTCCACATCTTCATTGTTATCTGTATAACCTTTCAGCCGATGTGCCCTCCGGTCTTCTTCAGGTATTGCTTGTTCAAAGTTCCGTGACGTCTCTCGATTACGACAAGAAGTTTCCTGAATACAAGAAGTCTCCC
>CM042155.1:84942771-84952771 GCA_023376005.1 Doryteuthis pealeii | reverse complement strand
AAGTCATGGGAAATGGACTCAAATCCTGGACATAGTGTGGATGTGATGAAAATAACATACCTCGAAACTCAAAGCGTGCGCGGACGAGTCTGACTTGCAGATGCCACTAGTTGCCGTATCACTTCCTCTGACGATGAAGCGCCGAGTCTGAATGAGGATTTGACGCGGGAGGATTCAGCAGCATCTGAGAGTGATCACAACGAGTGTGACCAGAATGGGCCCAGAGACACATCCGATGATACAAGATACCACCGAGAGAGACACATCCGATGATACAACTGAGGAGGAAGATACCACCGAGAGTGACACATCCGATGATACAACCGAGGATGAAGATACCACAGAGAGAGACACATCCGATGATACAACTGAGGACGAAGATACCACCGAGAGAGACACATCAGATGATACAACTGAGGAGGAAGATACCACCGAGAGAGACACATCCGATGATACAACTGAGGACGAAGATACCACCGAGAGAGACACATCCGATGATACAACTGAGGACGAAGATACCACCGAGAGAGAACATCCGATGATACAACTGAGGACGAAGATACCACCGAGAGAGACACATCCGATGATACAACCGAGGCGAAGATACCACCGAGAGAGACACATCCGATGGAGGACGAAGATACCCGAGAGAGACCATCCGATGATACAACTGACGAAGATACCACCGAGAGAGACACATCCGATGATACAACTGAGGACGAAGATACCACCGATGAGAGACGACCACCGAGAGAGACACATCCGATGATACAACTGAGGACGAAGATACTACCGAGAGAGACACATCCGATGATACAACTGAGGACGAAGATACACCGAGAGAGACACATCCGATGATACAACGGACGAGATACCACCGAGAGAGACACATCCGATGATACAACTGAGGACGAAGATACCACCGAGAGAGACACATCCGATGATACAACTGAGGACGAAGATACCACCGAGAGAGACACATCCGATGATACAACTGAGGACGAAGATGAGAGAGACACATCCGATGATTCAACGAGATGAAGATGCCACCGAGCGTGTCCTGCTTAGACGAAGTAGCAGACTAAAGAGACCTGCTCCACACTGCACTTTGTGTGATCCTCAGATCAGGGAAGAGTGTGGATGTAATGAAATTAACGTATCTCAAAACTCAAAGCGTGCGCGGACGAGTCTGGCTTGCAGGGTCATCGCGGGAAAGAAATATGGCTGCTGTAAGCACTATATTTAACGATGTGCGATCTCGAACCAGCGAGAATGGGATTGCACGTATGCAAATTCTCTTGAGATCGAGCGTGCATATAAGCATACGGCGACGGCTAGAGAGAGGTTTGAACGATTACGTACAACGACTACGAAAAAAAGCTGGCAGTAGCATTTTGGCTCTTGCGACGGTTGGACGAGGCATTTCGAGATAGATTTTGATTGTTGGTGTGCAGAGTGCAGCACAGTTGGGAGAACATTATTACTAGACATAGAAGTTGCATTTATTAATACAAACATACATACACACACACACAACATTGATGACCTACAAAATCTCGTACAAAATATACATAGCATGCACAACACATTTGTACACGTATACACACGTGAACGAATATAGTCCCTCGCTTTTACATATGTTTATATATGTGTTCATGCCAGCATACGCACACACATGCACAGTACAGACGCATCCGCACTTATACATCACATATTGCTCCATAATTCATAGGCAGCTTATGAATTGTGTAGGTACTGTATATTTTGAATCTGGGTTCGTTAGATTCAGACTAACGAGGGTCAAATGGAAAGCTACCACGACTGTTACCGACAGGTAGTAACCTTTTTACTTGATCCTTTATATATTCGCCATTAGAGGCGTGGGAAATTAGTTTGAGTTTTAGATTAGATGCGACTAGATTTTCGCCGAGAGCGGACGTTGTCATCGGCTCCCAAAATGTCGTTTGTCACCGCTAATAACCGTGGAGTCCTACTCTTTCGCCAGCAAGGGGTAGATAGTAGGAAAGACTGGGCTATTTAATCTTGGTTAGGCAACCAGTCTACGAGATGGAAAACTCTGAATTTAAACCTTTTAAACTCCGCTTAATAAATTGACCTTTTGTCACATACTGCTCGTGCGGTGGGGTTGGTATATATATACATTGGTGAAACGGAAGAACACCTAAAACAAAGAAGTCACGCACCCAAGGCATTATTCTTCAATAAAAAAATATAAGCTCAGCACAACTCTATCAAAACACGTTTGGAAAACCAAAAATTCAAATAAAAAGCACCAGAAATAATCTGAAAAGTAAGGAAAATGGTACTAGCATATAACAACATAATCAGGCTTTGCAAACATTGCCTGGATTTAAAAAATTGTAATGATAACCTTCCCCGTGAAGAAATTTACACAAAAAAACGAAATCATATCAAAATGTTGACACAAAGATAAATGCTTACTTAGTAAGCATTTATCTTTGTGTCTACATTTTGATACTAAAAAAAAATGACGCCAATGACTAAACGAATTACCAAAAAACTTTATATATAAAATAAAACTAAATAAATAGTTAGAAAAACAATAATAATAGAAACAAAAATGAATTAAAACAACAATAAATATTAATTCAACAATAATAACTATTATATTATTATAATAATTATAATAATTATATATATTATATATATATATATATATATATATATATATATATATATATATATATATATATATATATATATATAATAAATTAACATAATATAATAAAATAACATAATATATTATTGATTGTAAATTCTGCTCGTCTATATTAGGATTGGGCAACTTTATATGCCAATACATTTCTCATTCATTCACTATTCCTTCAATAATATATATATATATATATATATATATATATATATTATATATATATATATATATATATATATATATATTGAAGAGAGTGACTTAACAGAAAAAAAGAAAACAAAACGAACGATTCACAATTTTGTCAGTCGGAAAGAAAAGTAAATCGAATGAGTCGGATAAACAACGAATATTTAAAAGTGCTCAAAACGCACGTAGAGCCGTCATAGATAACAGTACCAGTCACACCAGATAATTACCCAGGATCTTCAGTAAAACTGACAGGAAATGGTCGGTACGAACTGATGCAGTCATGTACAAAACTTTGGAGCACATGTCTCTGTGCGGTAAAGTATTGAGCTGATGGTAGGTATGGCGCTCCACCTCATACGCAAAAACAATCTCATTGGTCTAGTGCTAGTGAAAGGGGGATAGACCTCCTCGCTGTCTGGCTGGTACCGACTCTAGCCCCCACCCCCGATGACTTTATATATAATTGGAGAGCATACTTATTGAACTGAGTCAGCTACAAATAACACAGGGGTCATACAGTGTCCTATTTTTTCTATGTGGAAATCTAAGGAAATTTCCGAACTTTAAGCAGTTATATGGCGTTGTGCACTATTTACCAAGTAATCACTGAAACAGAAAGCAAAGACGAATTCTTCTCGTCGAAGAAATATCGCCCAATTCTATTTTCACTTATGAGGAAGCCAGAATAATGAACGTATCAGAGCGTAGTAATAAGAATTAGATTATCGCAGTGGCTGCTGTAATTAAATAAAAGGGAAAAATAAAACAAAAATATTGAGTATTATTTGCATTATATTGTTTTCGATTTGGCATTGGGGTTGCTTTATTGGGGAAAATAATTTTATTTTCACTGGTGATTTGTATTTTTCGCCTGAAACTTTCAACCGATTTTCAATTAATGAAGGAATCCTAACCGTTCATATAATATTGCGTTAGTGTCTCTAAAGTGGATCAGTATCATGGAAATAACGAAATTACTAAGAATAATAAAGCACATAATGCGAGAGTAAAGACAACATGGAGTACAGATCAAGGAAATGTGATGCAATGATCTACTTATGTAACGAGATCAACAGGACGTTAGATATATGCATTTCAAGCATATAATAAAACATGGTAATAACGTACAGCTTTCAGGTTTACTTTAAGATAGGCCACGTGAAACTCAGAGTTATTACCGAGTTTTATTTTATTTTATAGATAAAGTGTTGTTGCTGTATATTTTTTGCATAGAGCAAATTATTTTACAGGTGTAAAACGTTTTTAGCGACGAATTTTAACTATACACTCACATATCCATACACACACATATATATATATACCTAAACATACATCGTTTATCAATGGTAATAATGCTTACACACACAAATACACACACACACATACACACATACACACACACATACACACACACACACACACAACATTGAGGTTTATTTCCGCTGTCGTTTATCGGAAAAGATTTATACACACACACACGCAACCACACACCTAAAAAATGCACAATGTTTCCTTTCGATACACACACTTACACCGTCCCATGCTCACACCGTAATAAAAAAAAAAGAATATTTGACGTCATATTTCAAACCGTCCACTTTTTTCAAACCTCAAAAAAATGTTAAACAGACTGAATAACAAGGACTGCCACTCGCTTTTCTCGTTATTCTGTGATAAAAAAATCTTATTACCTTCCATATACCAACAAATGCCCTGAAGATGATCTAATTAATAGATCGAAACGCTGCAGTAAACTCACCACTTAACCCATTTAAACCTGTGTTTTTTCATTTTTCTTAATATACTACACACCTATATATGTAATGGAAAAAAGTTTTTGGTGTATAGTTTACAGATGTGTACCATAGTCCGAACAGTAGTGCAATATCAATCTTCTTGGGGTGATTTTCTAAGTGTGTTGATTCATTCAACCAAATAAACAATACATATACATATACGAAAAAAATCATTAATTAGGCTAGATATAAAATCGGTATACACCCCAGTAAATAAATGTATTGCATGCATAGAAAATCAATTGAAGAAGATTGATATGGCACTATCTTTACCTGTTTGGACAATAGTGCAAATCTGTAAACTATACACACACACACACACACACACACACACACACACACACACACACACATCACGAATACACACCCACTCTTACACACACACACACACACACACATATATATATATAATACATTTATGGGTAATTTTGATTTTAAAAGGTGATTTTAGTAAGAGTATTTGAAATAGCGTTAGTAAAAGTGCAAACACGGGATCTTCAGATTGTAAAAGTGTAAAAGGCTTTTATTGGATATTTAAAAACAAAATCGTAAATTTTACTGATATAGTATATGTATCTAGATATTTCTACCTTTTATTTAATTGTTTTGAAAATCAACTTCTTTTTCAGTTGGAAAAAAAAATCCAATATGTATATATATATATATATATATTATATATATATATATATATATATATTTGCGGGTTTACTTGTCAAGTTTATTTTCTATAATTATCGAATTTTATATGATACATGCATTTATAATTGCCTTCAAGCAAAAATATAAATAATATATATATATATATAATATATATATATATATATATATATATATATATATATATTATTTAAGATGAACAAAAGGTTATAAGACAAACAGATATATTTCTTCCTGTGAGGCCATATCATTCGAAGATTAGAAGTTATGCTGCGGTCATTTTTCCTTATCCTCCACAGAGAATGACCTCGATTCGACTCGATGGAGGTGTCAAAAGAATGTGTGAGAGGGTCACACGTGCGACCTATGCCTACAGGGCTTGCCATATTAGGCGCCTTCCGCTTAGTTTTTGACCCTCGTCTAATCCAAATGCAGATTATTAACTCCGAATATATCATTCAACGAGGTGATTAATTAGCCCCTTTGCTCTTTGCCCACAGGGTGTTTGGTGTTACTTGAAGCGCAAGGGTCCATGCAAGTGTCCTAAAATATAGCGCCTAGATGATACCACTCCTAGTTGGCCAGTTGAATTTATCATCAGTGTAACAGCATAAGAAGTGATAACTTCCTTTGGCTGCTACTGGTAATTTGTGTATAAATCCTCCGTATCAAGATTCCAGAAACTTTAAGATTGCCATCAATACCTTTGGTGTGTTCACTTTCAATTTTATTTATTGTTTTGTAAATTTATTCTATTTTGTTGTTTTTGTTGTATAACTTTTAGTTACTGAGAGCCGAAGAAATAAACATAAGGTTACAGAAGACACACATCCACACACGCTCACACACATATATATATATATGTATATATATATGAGAGGTATCCAAAACTTGGTAGTAAGGGATGATTCTATATGTGATTTCTAATATACCCTGTATTATTATTGCATGATCCAGTATGTATAAATACAGTGAATCTTTAAATCACTAAAGAGAGCTTAACATTTTTAGATTATATACAGAGCAATATTTATCATAGAAATGAAGGAAGAACTCAACACCGTAATTCCATAATAAATTTATTTCGAACAAAATTGGGGCCTATATAAATCTAAATTGATTTAATATAGCTCCCCAAAATCCAGTCTCATCAGAATGAAGATCAGGTTATTTGAATTGCATAACTCTTATAGAGTTCACATGATTATTAAGCAAGATCTTTTATTTAAAAACATAACATGCTTAGATCTTAATGCATGGGATATACAGATGTAAAAAAAAATAATAGAGCGGTATAAAATATGAGATTATATATATATATATATATATAATATATATATATATATAAAGAGTCAGATAAACCTACTAAAAGTTTCGCTTAATGCTCTTCAGGGCTAACATCCAACTAAAGAGACTTGGAGAAAACGCATTAATATATGGTACCAACAACCGTGATTCAAATTAGCATAAACTAAAACTATTAGATTTATCTTTATTAGATTTATCTTCGTTATTTGCTCTACTTAGGTTTTGAGCACTTTTTACTTATTAGCTTTAGTTTCCTGGCCGCTTTGTATGAATATATATATGTTATATATATATATACATATAAATTGTTTTTTCTTTTGGCCAAAAACTGTACCAATAGATTATTTTTGGTTTGTACAATTATCTTGGTCTTTTCTTTTTTTCAAAAAAATTTTTCTCCCCGGTTGATGTTTGTAGTATATTTTTACAATCAAACTATTTGTTGTTTTTTTTTTTCTCACCGCGAGATATATATATATATATATATATTATATATATATATATATATATATATATAATATAGAGAGTACGTAATAAACAATGGGTTTATTTGATATGGCTTTTAGCCGACAATTTTTGGAGGATATGTGCTTAATTGAAGTCATACCTAATTTTTGAAAATTAATTAGTTAATAATGAATTAATTTTTTTAGGCGGGCATATATGTTCAAATGTAAGGCTAAACAAATCGAGAAAATGTCAATTCCTGTCTCGATTTTTTTAGCCTTACATTTGAACATATATGCCCGCCTAAAAAAAATCATTAATTATTAACTAATTAATTTTAAAAATTAGGTGTGACTTCAATTAAGCACATATCCTCCAATATATATATATATATATATATATATATATATATATATATACGTGTGTGTGTGTGTGTTTTCCTTTAGTTTGCTATTACCTGTATTGTTATTAGTATGTGCTACACTCTTCATATTCGTACGTAGGTCATACCATCGTGGTGGGTGTAATGGTTAACAAGTTAGTCCTGAACCTATTACTCCTGAATAGCAAGTTCGATCATTGCTTAATACCTCATGCTTGAAACCTTGTGCCACATCCTATACGTGGCGAACGAGCTGTGAAATACTTAATCTTCATCCTCCAACCTTGGCCCATAAATCATAGATGTTTAGGCCTGTCAACAAAATGACTTCCTGTAAACATAAAACATTCAAGCTCATTTATTTGTTGGTGTCTATAAGCAAACGCACAGCTTGACAATAAACGGTGTGAATAGTGTTATTGCTTAAACAATTGAATATCGCCTCTCATTGCCATCTCAAATAGCAATGGTGACACTTTTAATGTTATGGTAGATTTGGTCGCTTAAATGGTTGGTTGATTGGATGTTATGGCATGATGACCCTTGCTGGGTTATTTTATGCCGAAGACGTTTTGTTTTAATCATTTTTGATGGGTAGATTTGGTCACTTAGATGGTTGGTTGATTGGATTTTACGGCATGACAACCCTTGCTGGGTTATTTTATGATGAAGACGTTTTGTTTTATTCATTTGTGATGGGTAGATTTGGTCGCTTAGATGGTTGGTTGATTGGATGTTATGGCATGACGACCCTTGCTGGGTTATTTTATGCTGAAGACGTTTTGTTTTAATCATTTTTGATGGGTAGATTTGGTCGCTTAGATGGTTGGTTGATTGGATTTTATGGCATGACGACCCTTGCTGGGTTATTTTATGCCGAAGACGTTTTGTTTTATTCATTTTTGATGTCTAGATTTGGTCGCATAGATGGTTGGTTGATTGGATTTTATGGCATGACGACCATTGCTGGGTTATTTTATGCCGAAGACGTTTTGTTTTATTCATTTTTGATGGGTACTCAATTTGTTTTAACTCAACTTTTAAAATATTCTTTTAATCTCATTTTTTCTATTTAACCCATTGATACAACCCTTAAAGGTGCTACCACTCCGGGTCTGAGTTGATCTGGGTGTAATGACGATAAAGGGGTACTCCACATTCCTCAGAGCATCAGAATTGGAACTTCAGCCTCAGATAGAGTTTAACGTCATACCGTGGAAATCAATTATATGTTACCCATAGATAGAACTCTAGCAGGTGCTATCACTCCGGGTCTGACTCGACCTGAGAGTAATGCTGAAGAAGGGATACTCCACATCCTCAAGATCTTCAGAATTGGAAATTCACTATCGCTACGCTGTCGGTGTATTCTAAACCCCATCCGACGGGGCTTTACATAATGGGTGAACACTGAAGAACAGCAGGTACTGTAAGCAACATAGTCCTCTGTTTATCAAAATGATTAATTTCGGCATTAAATGAGCGGAAAGAGGTTGATGTGCCGTAAAAAAAAAAAAAAAAAAAAAAAAAAAACAGCCATGCTTGAGAAAACAATTTTCAAGGTCCAGTGACAAAAATGCTGTCGTATTTTTTCGGATGAATGGCAATGTCTTTTCTGATGTTTCCTTTTATAAAATTACGTAGGTCTGCTTGATTTTGCGTTCGGTGGGATTGTTTGAAATTCTTTTATATATTTAAAAAAAATTTTTTACTATAAATTTAGCCTCGCTCAGGCATAGTGAAATACAGGTTTTTTTTTTAAATAGTGTATTTGAAGCATTGTGTGTAAGTATAATGTAATTTTTTTTTTAAGGCAATGCAATATATGTTGAAAATTATGTTTATTTACCTTCTTTTTTTTTCTTTTTTAACATACTTAATATTTTCGGAATAATATTCCATCATCAGAGTTGTTAGAAGTTTTTAAAAGTACTAGTTTCTTTTTTTTAAATAGTACTTATCCCACGCTGGTGTAATCAAATGTTGTTTGAGACGTTGAAGAACGCTAGAAATTTGAAAGTTTTTTTCAATCCGCTAATTCCGTGCGTTCCCGTGGTGTAGTAGGTCCGCTTGGTTTTGCGTTCGGCGAGATTGCTTGATATTCTTTTATATTTAAAAAAAAAAAAATTACTATAAGTTTAGCCTCGCTCAGGCATAGTGAAATACAGTTTTTTTTATAGTGTGTTTGAAGATTACAACATGTCAACCCTTGTTGGTTTATTTTATGTCGAAGTGTATTTTAACTCAATTTTTAGAATATCTTTAAACACAATTTTTCTGTTTAACCCATAAATGGAACCCTAACAGGTACTAATACTCCTGGCCAGAGTGGACCTGGGAGTAATGGTGACGAAGGACTTAAATGCTGTCATATTTTTACGAAGGGAATATAAAAATGTAAAGACTTATCTGATTTTTCCCATAACCAATTTTATATAATTATGTTGTTTGGTTTGATTTTACGACATTTCAACCCTTGATGGATTATTTTATGTCGAAATTTTTTTAACTCAATTTAAAAACATT
>CM042155.1:84925271-84935271 GCA_023376005.1 Doryteuthis pealeii | reverse complement strand
CGAATTTAATAAATATGTGCTTAGTATTATTGATTTCTAACTGTTTGGTTCTATTTTAATGAATATAAGCAAAAATCTCTTCAATGAATCTTAAATGAAATCCATTACGAAGATAAAATAACTGTCATTTTATTCTTTACTTCCTCTTTTAACTAAATACTTAAATTAGAAAAAATAACAATGAAAGACGAGAGTGATGGAAGAGTAAGTTTCAGTTGTTCCATTTTTTATTATACTCCCTCTGTTTCAAATCTTTTATTATACTCCCTCTGTTTCAAATCTTTTTATCTGTATTCTTATTTAGTTTCATTGCCTTTCTAATTTAATACAATATTTTATTACATTAAAACTTAAATACTTGCACCCGGAGGGTGCATATATTTGCTAGTATATATAATATTCTATATAAGTTATTCAGTTCAAATTCTGAACGAATCTCTTTTCATTACACATAGCACTAATAGCCTTGGAAAAATACGAATCCACCTTGCCTCCATCCTGCTACGTGTAAATAGTAGGGCAGACTAAGTTATGTGATCTTGGTTAGGCAACCAGTCTAGGGTAGGAAAACTCTGAATTATAACCTGTTACGACCTGTTAAACTCCGCCCATAAATTGCGCCTGTGTCACATCCGGCTCCTGCAAAGAGGTTGGTAAATATGTATATATATATTTATATATATATATATATATTCATCAACCCCTCCGCACGAGCAGGATGCGACACAAGGTCAATTCATTAAGCGGAGTTTAACTGGTTTGAATTCAGAGTTTTCCTTCTCCTAGACCGGTTGCCTAATCAAGGTTAAATAGCCCGGTCTGCCCTACTATTTACCCATAGCTGGAGGTAGAGTAGGATTCATACCTTTCCTAAGGGTATTAGCGCTAAGTGAAATGCAATTAGCACGTCCAGGATTTGAACTCGGGGCGACGTGTCCCATTTCCCATGACTTTAACTATTACACCACGCACGTAAATATGTTTATAAGAAAATGATAAGCCGCTTTCTTATGCTTCGGTTATATAATTTATTTCTGTTGCAAGAATTTGGCTCAGAATCTGAGAATCGTAATATTTATTTATTCTCTGGTGAAAATTATTACACAAGAACAAAAAAAATCCTTTAAATTTTTTCCTATCAATAAGATATGTACATTGGTGTGAGGTGATATTTGTATTATAGTTTACGCGTACCGTTGCGTATGTTCGGTTTTCACCTAACTCCGAGAGAGAAAAAAAAATCGTCCTGTCACGTCAATATTTTCAGTTTATCGATCAAACGTGCACTTGGAAATTTTCAGAATTACATAGCATTCTTGATAATATACAACCACTCAACAATTGGCTGGGTACTTCAAGCCCTAGCATCTATATGATTGCCCCGACATTATTGGCCTTATAGCAAGCCCGCAACTTATTTTATCATATATGTGCTAGAAGGCAGTGGCTGAGGGTATTGGTGTCCGGAGTATCACAGTAAACTGCGTCTTGTGGTGAGGTTCCAACTCTGAAGGTCTGGAGAGTCATAGCCATTACTCCCAGATCCACTCAGATGCTAAGTGATACTACACATTACGGTACAAAGTACGTAAAATTCTAAGTGAATCATCTGGAGGTTGTAGGTTATATCCTAAACTAAAACCCTAATATAAACTCAGATAGAATATTAAACTCTGGTTTGTGTTCTTTTGTCTAGACATGAAAATAGGAGTGTGATATTTGTTAAGTATCTGGTCGGCATCCTAGGTTCCAGATGTAATAAGTAAGTAAGCCAATAAGAATCCGTGTTAACGTATTCCTTGTAAGTCCGTCGTCCAAGAGAATCCAAATGTCAATGAAATAAGCTCAGATTGGGGTCTCTATTAATACAGCAGAAGCAGCAGCAGCAGTGCCAGTGATTGGACAATAAGAATCCTTCTCAGGTCACGTGGTAGTCAACGAGTCTATATTTAGGAGTAGGCTTCTTTCACCCGCCTTATATCTAAAAACTGCAACATTGGGGAGCTACAATGAAGAGTGACAAAACTAATAAGAATAGTAAACTATTACAGTTACAAGATAAGAGGTGATCTAATTAAAACATTATTATAATTGTGGCAGATGTTTTTTCTATTTCTCCTCGAACTGGAAATTTGCATAATAAATAAATAACCCAACAAAGGTTGACATGCCGTAAAACGCAACCAATCCAGGAAGAGTTTACATATAGTCATTGTTTACTTATAATCTGGGGTAGCTGCTCATACAACTGCAAACTGAAAATACCAAGCAACCTAACTGAATTGCACTTGTGTCACATCCGGCTCCTGCAAAGAGGTTGGTAAATATGTATATATATATATATATTTACCAACCTCCGCACGAGCAGGATGCGACACAAGGTCAATTTATTAAGCGGAGTTTAACAGGTTTGAATTCAGAGTTTTTCTTTTCCTAGACCTTGAAAGCCTCACTGTATTTCATTTGGTTTATCACCCTCTTTATGGATGGCAATATCCGATCCCATAATAGATTTGCCGTTAGGGAATATCTGCAGCCTAACGCCACTGGCATTCTCGTGTGGTCTTCAAGAATCCACGGTGTTAGCTCTATAAAAATATTTATAAATGATTTTGGGCCATAAAATAGGAACCCTGTTGAAATACTTGCAGAACTTGTACAGGGATTACAAGAAGAATGGTACAATTGTAGCATAATGGTCGGGCCTTACCCGGGAACACCGTATTTGTGGCCTTGTGCCAGACACAGAGAAACCTTAATAGGATGTAGCATATTCTCAGACCTTACGGGAGTGGGCGAGCAAGAAGATAATGGAATTCTCATTATCACCTGTGACTCGGTTCGATAGGCAGGAAGTCTAGGATTTTGATGTTAAAATTTATTTTAATCGGTTTGTCAGAAGAAAGGATGGTTGACCCGTTGACCTCTTAAGTGACACGTGCAATTTGGTAAAACAGTTAGAACATTCGAAAAGTTCCACGATAGTCTAGAAAGTTCCACACCCATTTCTATATAATGAGGGAACCTTAGATTTTTAGACGGTTGGTCTGGGGCAGTGGAGTTGGTCTGACAGTCCGGTTGGCAGAATTTGCCAAAGGGGGCTTTTGCTGAGGTTAGTCATAGGCGAGTGCCTTGAAAAACACGTGTTAAAGAAACCGACTCTCTCCCCCTCTCTCAAGAACAATAACTTGCAGAAAATAAATTTATGAAAAGTAATTCCATCGTCATCTTTGTTACTACGGAAAAATACTACGGGAGATGTTATCAATGAAATGAGATTCCCCTGCTATTTGTTACTATGGACATTAAAGTTTTTTTTTTATTCAAAATGTAAAAGAATCTTCATGTGCAATCTTATTTATTTTCTATTTCTTTTTTCCTATTATTTTATTCTTATTAACTTGGCATTTTGTAAATTGGTGAAATTTCAGGTTAGAGTTATGAATTGGACATTAATTAATAATTTGATTTATCTGTAATGAGATTACATACATACACACAATATGTATGTATGTGTGTGTGATATGTTCTTTGACAAATTCAGATTTAACCGAATATTGACACCAAGAAGTAAGGAGAGTTTAGCTCAGTTGGTAGAGCATTCACTGCTCAAAGATAACCGTGGAGATAGAAAGTCAATTGTCCGTAACGAAGAGCACCGCGGCCTGTGTAAGTTGATACTCGGTTGATACTCATCCGCTGACCGATCATAGGACTACTAGAATCCCGCGTGGATTTTGTAAACGACCAAAAAGTTTACGCGTGTGGAAAACGCCCCGGGACTAACGACTAGCGACCAGTGTACAAGTTTGATAGTGCACCCACGGAGTGCACGTGTTGCATACCTCTTTCTTTACTGGCACTAAATAATTATAATGTTGGATACCTCTTTCTTTAATTCTATTTCTTGGCCGTCCTTAGTATTCTGATCGTCTTTAGGATTTCTTCTATCATCTTGACTTGGTCTGGAATCTTCTAAGGTCTGGACTTTCTATTGCTATGTTCCTGCTGGCTGGTCGTCCTGGATTCATTTCTTAGTCTTGTTACCAAGACATTCATCAACCACAAGAACATATTAATTATACAACTTTTATTTCCTTAGCTATACATTTCATGTAACTAAATATCTGACTAACATAGCGCGCGTGAGTTCCAGTTTTAGGCAGGACCTAAAATGGTCGACTTCTCTGCCTGACGTCTAACTGAAAAACTGGGGACCGAACAGGTCCCACGTGACTTCACGTATTTTGGCGGGCTTCTGTAATTTTCCATTGAAGGACCCGGTCATGGTATGAAGGGGGTCATCCCCTCAGAATTACAGGGGACCGACAATAATCTTATGCAACCGCATATGTAACACGCGGTATAAAGACGCACAGAAAGCGCATTGTGCAGAAAGACCCCATAACGTAACACAATATTACCGAATTGTGAATCAGAAAATTGATACGCAGGACGAGGAAGATTTGGGGATTTGAAATTCGTGTTAATAGTGGCAGTACTGAATACTGAAATCCTTTTTGGCATACAACAAACCAAAAGATGCAGGTGTTTACTGGTTAGCTCAGTCGGTAGAGCGTTCGGCTAGAAACCACAAGGTTCCTAGTTCGATACCGGCCCTGGGCCAACTCAGCGTTATGAGTAGCACAGGGACCTGTGCGGTAAAGTAAGGAGCTGTTGGTAGGTGTGGCGCTCCACCTCAGATACAGAAACAATCTCCTTGTCTAGCGCTAGAGAAAGGGGGATAGAATCCCTCGCTGATTGGCTGATAACGACATTAGGCCGCTCCGACGACTTTTTTTACTAGTTATTGTGATTATATGCAGTGCATTGATAACTTACAGGACCGGTTTAGCTCTGTCGGTAGAACGTCCGCCTGGGAACCACAAGATTCCTGGTTCAATACCGGCACTCGCCTACTCAGCGTATGAGTAGCACAGGGATGTATGCGGTAAAGATGATCTGATGGTAGGTGTGTCACTCCGCCTTAATTGCTAAAACAACAACCTACTTTGTCTAGCACTAGTGAAAAGGAGATATACTTCCTCGCTGTCTGGCTGATACCAACTTTAGGTTACCCCGACAACTTTTATTGATAACTAAGTTAGTGGAATGGACTATTGTCAGTCGCAACCGGACAGCAAATAAGTCTGTCCCTTTTTGGTAAACGCTAGAACAGGGAGATTGTTCTTGCTGAGGTGAGCGCTACACCTACCGCCAACTCTCCACATAACCACAGAGACCACATTACCAAATCATTGCTACTCATGCTCAGAGATGGCGGGTACTGGTAACGAACTCTGATTCTTGCGATTCAGAGGTGAGTGCTCTATTGACTGAGCTAAAACATCTCATTTTTCTGTATTAATAAACATGCAGAATTATACTTGTTTTGACATCATTTAAATAACCATTCTTAAAGAAGACCATATGACCTTTAGGCACCCCTTTTTGGTCTTGATTCAGAAGGATATGTTTTTCATATACACCGTCAATATCCGGTTGTTTTTAACATACGATTTTTAGAGGTTTTTTTAAATTATAAAACTAACCCCTAACCCTAATCCTAACCCTAGCCCTAATCCTAACCCTAATCCCTAATCCCTAATCCTAACCCATAACAAACAACCGGATATTGATGGTGTAAATGAAAAAACATGTCCTTCTGAATCGAGATGCCTAAAGGGTGCCTAAAGGTCATATGGTCTCTATAAGATACACATTTCCTGTCCCACAGAATACACATTTTCTGTAGATAATACAATACTAATCTAATATTAATATAATCTCTCGTAAAAGTTTTTATAATTTGTAAGTAAAGTCAATTTGTAATCTATATATTGATATTGAATCTATATATTAACCATCCATTTTACACAAGTAGGATGTGACACAAGGTCAGTTTTTCAAGTGGAGTTTAACTGGTTTGAATTCAGACTTTTCCTTCTAGACTGGTTGCCTAACCAAAGTAAAAGAGACCATTCTGCCGAACTATCTACAGATAACCGTAAGTTGAATAGGTAGATGCATACATTTCCAAAGTGTATTAGTGCTTTGCGAAATGCAGTCAGCCTCGTACAGAATGTGAACTTCGGTCACCGAGTCCATTTCCTACGACAATAACCATTACACGACCAGTGCCTCCATTTTCATCTAAAAAAACGAACAAAAGAAACTGGCAAGGGTTAATATTTGAGCGGCATTTATACTAACGGTTATCTTTGTAAGAAAATGGACTCAACGTCTCGAGTTAAAATTCCGGACGTCTCTGTTTACCTTTCATGTCCGACAAAAGTTCTAGGGAAAAGCATGCATTCTTCTCTTCCAAACCCTTTGCCAGTTTGGGTAAAGTTTCAGGACAGACAGTTAAGAATCGCTAAAACCTTTGCGAAATGTATGAATCTAATTATTCTCCCTTTAAATATGGGCAAATATTTGTTTGGTTTGTTTTGTTTTACGGCATATCAACATCAGTGGGTCATTTAATGCCGATAAAGTTTTGAAATAAATCAATTCTTAATGGATAATACATTTTTTATAAATACATTTTTCTATTTAACCCATAGATGGGATCCTAACAGGTACTACCACTCCGGGTCAGAGTGGACCAGGGAGCAATGGTGATGAAGGGGTGATCCCCACATTCCCCAAACCTCCAAAACTGGAACCTCACCATTAGATAGAGTTTAACGTCATTCCCAGGACATGTAGACCCGCAGCCACCGCCTTCTAGCACCCATATGGTAAAAAGGGTTGGGGCTTGCCATAAGGGCAATAGGGTTGGGAAAATCATATAGGTGCTAGGACGACGTGACCAGCCGATTGATCGGAGGGGGCCTCTCCGACCGCCCGTCTAGCCCAAGATAGGGCCAAAGTGGAGTATTGCACGTCATGAACTGCGCATCCACCTGGGCTCTATGCATCATGGGTCGCCATCCACGGCCAACAGGTGCAGGGGAGTTCTGCAGAGGTGCAGTAGGTGCATTCTAACGCCCCAGCCGACAGGGCGGTAAATATTTGTGTAGATTGGGCTCTTTAACTTTAAAATCTCATGAACATCTTAACACTAAAAGGCAGGTCATTGTAAGTGCCCGCTACAAGCCAGTATCAAAGATTCCTTTAATCTAGAATGTTTTGGGTTTTCCTTTTGAAGAATATAGATAACAATAAAGATGAGGATAATAGTTTGAATGATGCTAATAATACAAAATTATCAAGCCTCATCTCGAAAATTCAGAAAAATAGTAATATAGACCATTCGAATAAATAGACTCATTATTTCTTTGCATAAAAATGTATCTGAGAAATAATAGTGTCCATATAGATCCAGTCAGCTTCCTTCGACTTTTCCTACTTTGCTTTGCGAGTCTTTGTAATTGGTTATGTCTATGTGAATGGCTCAGGAGAAAAGACATATTGCATTCTGATAAGGTAGATTCTACGTAGGTGCTTGAAATTTGAACACTAACTTATATGCACGTAATTACCGTATAACGAACAAACGCATATGCAACTTTACAAATGTATGTGCTCGTCTGTCTCCATCTCCCGTCTCTGTCTCCCGTCTCTCTGATTCTCTCTCTATCTCTCTCTCTCTCTCTCTCTCTCTCTTTCTTTCTCTCTCTCTCTCTCTCTCACTCACTCTATCTATCTATCTCGCTCGCTTTTTCTTTCTTCGGTCGTAGTCAAATAAAACATCCATGTGAATTGTGGAGAGTAGACCGGAAACTGATACAAAGAGTAGAAAATAAACCGGAAGTAATTACTGGAACAGTTCCAATGTTATTTGTTAAGTGAACTTATTACTGTAAGTAGAACTTCCACTGGATTCTAAAGACCAGATAGGAAATTAATCTTAATTCACAAAAAAAAAAAAAAAGTTTTAGAAAATAAATAAAAAATAAATAAAAAATGCACTTTTGAAAAGACACCCCTTGGCTCAATACTTCTAAGTACATAATTTACTTAAACTCTTATCTATCTTTTGTATAACTTAAAACTTAATAACGAAAAGTTGTCTGTAAAAGATCTTCCAAATTGGCTGCTTATTTAGTTGCATATATTTTATTTTATAGAGTTTAATATGATTTGAAAATCGAAAATAGGTTTCCGCAATCGGCTTATGACTTGAAAAAAATATAAAGTTAAAAACTTTGCTTTTATACCACTGTCAGTTTGATGTACATTATTAAGGAAAATTATTATTATTATCATTTTAATACCTGTATCAAGATATTATCTTAATATTATTTATATTATTATTATTATTATTATTATTATTTTATTTATTTATTATTATTATTATTATTATTATTATTATTATTATTATTATTATTATTATTATTATTATTATTATTATTCACTCCTTTTGAGTTTTCACATCAGCGATAGCTGATGGTCTTTCCCTGCTGTCTAAGTGACAGCAAGTCTCCTCAGGTCTCCAGGACTCTTCTGAGTATTCTGGCAGATTACATCAGTGCAGTATTCTGGATGGTCTTAATCTTTTCTCTGATGTGCAGATTTTCCAATACCTTTTCCAATCCCTTTGGGACCGTTCCAAGTGCACCAACTACAACTGGTATCACTTATACTTTCATATTCCATAACTTTTTCAGTTCTCTTGCAAGGTCCAGGTATTTTCCATTATTTTCCTTTTCCTTCAGCTTCAATATATATATACATATATATATATCGCTCCAACGTTAACTGATGGTCTTTAGCTGGAGTCAGAATGACAAATTTCCTCAGTTTTCAGTTCGTGCAGATTTTTTCAAAGCTTTTTGGGGCCATTCCAAGTGCACCAACTACAACTGACGATTTTTCTTTCACCCTCATATTCCACAGATTTTTAAATTCTCTGGCAAGTTCCAGGTATTTGTCTATCCTTTCGTTTTCCTTTATCTTCACCCTATACTCCATTCGAGATTTTTTACACCCGCCTAAGCTGGTGTTTCACTGGGGTCTGAGTGAAAGTAAAACTCCTCAGGTCTCCAGGACTCTTCTGAGTATTCTAGCTGATTTTAACAATACTGTTTTTTTATGGACTCGACTCTCCCAGATTTCCAGTTCACCAAGACTGTATTCTAAACTTTTTGGGGACCGTTCCAAGGACTCCTTCAGCTTCATGTTCCACATTTTTTCAGCTCTCCGGCTAGGTCCAAGTATTTGTCATTTTCCTTTATCTTCACTATGTGTTCCACCGCTACGGCGAAATCCGCAAGATGGCAACTTTCCTTCTTGTTAATTAATACCATATCTGGTCTCCTTGTTGGAATAATTATCATTATTATTGGACTCTATGAGAGTTTTCACCCCTCTTGGCTAGTCCCTCACTGGCGGCTGACTGCCTACAAGTCTCCTCAGATCTCTAGGACTCCTCTGACTTTCACAAAGTCATTAACGTGAAGAGAAACGCAATCAGCTTTATCCAAGATTTGAACCCGGATAACCGATTCCATTTCCTATGACCATAACCATTGGGGTAAGCACGCCTCCAACTGAAAGTACGAACTGGGACAGTCCTGATGTGATTTTTTAGGGGATATAAATAAGTGAATAGTAGTACAATTATTGACCCATCCCTTCACGGGAGCAGGATATATATATATAAATATATAATATATATATATATATATATATATATATATATATATATATATAAAAGCAATATAGTAATTTGCTTGAAGCATTGTTAAGTATGTTATAATATATTAATATTTTGAAGGCCAATACAATGCGTATGAAAAATAAAAACAAACAAAGACAAAAACAAATAACATCTTTTGTTTTTTATTTTTCATACGCATTGTATTGGCCTTCAAAATATTAATATATTATACTATATATATATATAATTATATATATATATATATATATATAATAATACTCTTGTTCCCTAATGGTACGACAGTTATGTTCTTGCTAAACCCTCTGGATAAAAGTCAGACCGTCCAAATCGTCCAAGATGAAAGGCAAAAATACAATTCCTGATTATCTGGTG
>CM042155.1:84895271-84917771 GCA_023376005.1 Doryteuthis pealeii | reverse complement strand
TTTGCTCTTATGACAAGCCCCAAAACTTTTTTTTATCATATGGGTGCAAGAAGGCGGTAGTTGGGGGTCTTCATATCCTGGGAATGATATTAAACTCTATCCGATGGTGAGGTTCCAGTTCTGGGGGTACCCCTCCATCACCATTGCTCCCTGGTTCCCTCTAGCCTAGAGTGGTATTGTCTGTTAGGGTCCCATCTATGGGTAAAAAAGAAAATGTGTTTATAAAAAAAATTGAGTAAACAATTAAGAATGCCTTTTTTCAAAAGTTAGTCGGCATTAAATGATCCACTGGAGTTGATATGTCGTAAAACAAAACAAACAAACAAACAAACCAAAAAATAAACCGTTTCTTTCGAGCAGATGAAGGAGAAAATTCATTAAGTTATCGATTTTACAAGCTAACTCTTTATTTCTCTTTTCTGTTTATGTTAAAACGAAAGAGAATAACCCTAAGAAAGAAGAAAAAATATCCCACACAAAAAATATATATGCACTAGCGAAAGTATGGAGGTGCCGGTACATGTATTTAAGTTTTAATTAAATAAACTATTAAACTATAAAGAGAATAGAGATTCGTCGAGAGAACAGAAATTCGTAGAGTCAGACAGCCGTATCTCTCCACCAAAAAAGACGTTCTGTCCCTGAGAGAACTCCCCTAGGCACTCATTCCTCTAAGCGGCCGAACCACTTCAGTCAACAGGGTTGACAGCAATCCCACCTCTCACGGTCAGAAAGTTGTTAGTTCAATCTCTGCTACATGAACTAAAGACTAATGAAATGAAATAATAACGCATATAAAAAGATCACACTTTTTTTTATTGATTTCTATATAACTCATTAAGTACTAATTATTACTTGAAATTTATTTGAAACAGGAAGGGGTATATTGGAAGAATAGAACAGATTGAACGCGAGCTCTTTTCATCAATTCCTGTCTTTAAAACATTTTTTTAAATTTAACTATTTAACTAAATCAGACATTAAAATTACATTTTTTTCCTTTCGGAAATGGATTCATTTAAATTATCAAAATTGGACTTAACAATTAGAAATCAATAAAACTAAGAAAATATTTATTAAAATCAATTTTCAAGATCACTAAGTAAAATACCATGACCCTTCACATTTGATATTTGTCAGTAGGTAGCGCGTGGTGTAATGCTGAAAGACATGGAAAATGGACTCGTCTGCCCGAGTTCTAATCCTGGATATGGTAATTGCATTTCACTTAGCGCTAATACCCTTGGGAAATGTATGAATGCTACTCTCCATCCAGCTATGGATAAATAGTAGGGCAGGCTGTGCTCTTTAACCTTGCTTAGGCAACAGGTCCAGGAGAAGGAAAACTCTAAATTCAAACCTGTTGAACTCCGCTTAAGAAATTGACCTTGTGTCACTTCCTGCTCGTGCGGAGGAGTTGGTAAATATATATATAAATATGATATTTGTCAGTATATATAAAAGCAATTGCATGTTATTGGTATGTAGATAAGGCCAACATTCTTAATAAAATTATATGTTTTTCTTAACAATTGAGATTTAAATAGAAATATAATATAATAAAGGAGAAGTGTTACATAATTCATGGGTAACCAATGAATTATGTACGTACTGTAGCTAGATATTTTGAATCATTTCGTTCGTTAGATTCAAAATAACTGGAGTTAAGTGGAAAATTACCATGGCCGATGATTGACAATTGGTAACAAGATTTAACAAGTAAGACCCCTCATCTCATCATTTCTCATACTCTCTTCCCCATTATATACCCGAGCTATGTTAGAAGGGTATATAACAGAATGTGATGGAAATGAATGAGGAAATTGTCGGTGAATACGTAGTTTCGATTACACATAGACATACACTTCATTATAATCTCCATCTTATTATAATGGAGATTGTGTGTTTGTCTGTCTGTAACCGAAACTATATCACTACTCAAGTCACAATTCCCTTAGTTATTGACATCACATTCTCAATGATTTTATTTTTATTTAAACCTCAATTATTAATAAAATTGTTGTACATTATTAATACTGTTAACCATATCTACATTCTAACAACATGCAATTATATTTATATATACAACAAAATAGTGGTTTACAGTGTAAACGGGAAGGCTAATTTGCATATTGATATCAAAATGTGATTTTAATAAATATGTGCTTAGTATTATTGATTTTACTGTTTTGGTTTTATTTTAATGAATATAAGCAAAAATCTCTTCAATGAATCTTAAATGAATCCATTAACAAGAAAAATAACTGTCATTTTATTCTTTACTTACTCTTTTAACTAAATACTTAAATGAGAAAAAATACAAATGAAAGACGAGAGTGATGGAAGAGTAAGTTTCAGTTGTTCTATTTTTCGATTATACCCCCTCTGTTTCAAATCTTTTTATATACATTTTTATTTAGTTTCCTTAGCCTTTCTAATCTAATACGATATTTTATTACATTAAAACTTAAATACTTGCATCCGGAGGGTGCATATATTTGCTGGTTATAATAAGATATATAAAGCAAATAAGTGAAAACATTCGTTATTCTTTAACGTTTTCGATGTTCCGTCGCGAGATTATCGACACAATCACTAATATCCAATTTAAAGGCAATTTTTTCTTTTTGTCTTTTTAAATGTCTCTGAAGATCGTTTGGTAGAATTAAAATTAATTAATTTTCAGCTATAAATAATTCGATGTACACGGAATACTTGATAGAATCTTAGATAAAGATATAAAACTTCAAAGAGAATTGGCGGAAATCGGCGAGAATGGCGAATGAAATTCAATTTCGCTGGCTTCGCCTATCAGATTGTCAGTGATCGTTTTTGAATTTATTTCCATCGGTTAACATAAAAAAAAAATGTCCCAGACTGGATCTCCGTTCCAAACACCCAATGCATTTTTCACAGACACTGGCTTAGTGAAATAAAAACAAAAATGGATTAGAAGGGATATGGAGGAATCTATTGCTATCCACAACATTTTAACTTTTGATTCATATTGGAAAAGCACTTAATCCAAGGAGGGATTAAGTGCATTTGGCAAAAGAAAATATTTGACCTCAGGTCAACGTCAGTTTTAATACCAGTAAAAAAAAGCAGCTATATTATTTTTAATACTCTTAAATAACTTCGATGTCTATCATCGTGCTTTAATAGTAAGCAAGGTACTCTCACTGATCAATTACTATTGAATAGTGAGTTCGATCCTGGTCGGATGCACCATACTTGAAAATTTGTGTCACATCCAATCCATGCCAAACGGGTTAAGTAAAAAAGGTGTCCGATCACGGTGTAGTGCTTGGCAAACTAGTCTCACCGATCCATTACAACTGAATAGTGAGCACGATACTCGTTGGGTTCTCCATACTATCGAGTTTGAGTCACATCCTACCCGTGGCAAACCAGTTGGGTAAAAAAAGACGTCCCATCGGTGTAATGGCAAACAAATTCGTCTCGCAGATCCCTTTCTACTGAATAGTGACCTCGATTCCCGACTTGCGAACTTTTGTCACATCCTATCTGCGGTGAATCGGTTTGGTAAAATGCAAGGACGTCCCATCATGTTGAAATGCTTAGCAAAGTAATCTCGCAGATACATTACTATGGAATAGTGAGTTCAATCTTAGCTGGATACCCCAGCCCCATACTTGTGAGTTTGTCTCACCCCCTATCCTTGGTGAACGGGTTGGATAAAAAAAGGCGTTCCATAATGGTGTGAGGGGTATCAAACTAGTATCTCAGATCCATTACAACTGAACAGTGAGTTCGATACTCGTTGGGTTTTACCATACTTGCGACTTTATGTCACACCCTACTCGTGGCAAACTGGTTGGATGACAAAAGGCGTCACAGCGAGGTGTAATTTTTAACAAAAATAGTCTCTCAGATCCATTTCCATTGAATAGTGATTTTGATTCCTAAGTTGCGACCTTGTGTCACGTCTTATATTTGACGAATGGGTTGGGTAAAAAAAAGACACCCCATCGTTGTGTTATTTGGTTGGTTGTTTTGTCTTACGGCATATCAACCCTTTCGGGTCATTTAATACCAAATCAAGTCATGTTGATATCAGTTTACTTACATCAGCTGCTATTTCTTAAGAGGGTACCCATTTAAATATTGAACAGGCTTATTGCTGCTTAACTTCGGTGATCTAGCGGGAAGCCATCGCTGTATAATGATTAAAATCTAATGTCACAGATTCATTATAAATAAACTTATAATCAATTTTCAAACTATGTAAAAAAATACTGAGTTTGTCACTACTAGAATAGGCTCAGTCCTAATTAGTGGTCATCCTCCACACATTACTACAACAACCAGCATTACATTTTTGTTTTGTGTTTATATTGTGTATTGTGTCATAAACCATTGTCTTCTTCTTCTTCTTCTTCTTCTTCTTCTTCTTCTTCTTCTTCTTCTTCTTCTTCTTCTTCTTCTTCAGCATCATCAGCATCATCATTAGTACTTAACAGTGTTTCGATCCTCGGTGGATGCCTCAATACATGGCGTGACTCGAGTTTGAATTTCCTTAACTACAATGTCTAGGTCCAGCACGTTAGTTATAACGCCACAGGGAACTCCCCGGGTTATTTTAATTTATCTCTTTCTTTTGTTTAATTAGTTCGTGATAGCTACAATATCGCTTATTTCGATTAGATTTCATTAATTGTAACTTAATTGTTCTTACATCCAATACGTTATTCTTTATTTTATTTTTTCGAACGAATAATAGTGACGTCAGAAATACGTCAGAATAGTGACGTTGAAATGCAACCGATTAACGGGAAAGAGTACCAAAAATGTTTTCCATGTTTCTGTTTCATTTTTTTCATCTCTAATAATAAATGCGAATGTCGGTATGACAGTGTTACATCTATTGAACTTTACTCCAAGAGGCCATAGATCAACATATCATACCATTTTAAAATCAAGCTGACTCCGTGAGCATATTAAAACCATTCCAATTCTGAAATATTGAGTTTCCAAGTTTTAAGTTCTGCGATTGTTTTCTTTTTTTTTCCGTGATTTCTTTACGATGTCTTTACGATAACAATTTGCATTACTTGGTAATTAATTTTGGAATAATCAAAATTGATTGCGAAACCCAGTGAATGTCCCCCATTTAATAGAAATCATTGTTTGTATGGAAAGTAAGGAACTACGTACATGATATTGTCTTTAAATTATGTGGGAGAACTAATGTATATAAATAATACATACACAGACGCACGCACACACACACACACACACACACACACACACACATATATATATATATATATATATATATATATATATATATATATATATATACCAACTCCTCCTCACAAGCAGAAAGCGACACAAGATCAATTTCTTAAGCGGAGTTTAAGAGGTTTGAATTCAAAGTTTTCCTTCTCCTAGACTGGTTACCTAGCCATAGTTAAAGAGCCCAGTCTGCCCCGCTATTTATCCATAGCTGGAGGGAGAATTGGATTCATACCCTTCAATGGTATTAGGGCCATGTGAAATGCAAACCGCTTCATCCAGGAATTGAACTCAGGTCGCATATATATATATATATATATATATATTATATATATATATATATATCAGTCATCCACAGACACGTATTTCGAAGTTTACTTCTCATCAGTGCGGCTCGGCTTTTTAACAGCTACCCCTAGCTGGAATCGAAACCCGACAGAATTTTCGTCTGCCAAGCTCTTTACCCTTGCGGCTATCAGCGGCAGTCAGTCTGGAGTGAATCACTACGAAGAATGTTTTTACAATTACCAGCGGACTCAAGTCTATAAACAGGCGAGTATCGGCTTACGATAAACGGTGAAATTTCAATTAATGACCCCCCCCCTACAGTGATCACCCATGGGAGTTGGGAGCATATATATCAGTCACATATTTATGATATGCATATATTGTTGAAGTTTAGTAAAATCTAATATGTACTCAATGTAGGATGTCTAATTTTTTGCCGAAGGCCCAATCAAGGGTCCCTCGGCGAAACTAGCATATTTGCGCATGATCGGGCGGCTTTTAAGCTACTTTCTTACAAACGTGGTAATCTAAAACATAAAACGTGTTTATCAGCTTTTTTTTTTATCATCCGAAAGTAAAACATAAAAAATAACGATGAACGGTGTTTGAGTTGTGTCCGAGATAAAGAGATAACTAATCTTTCGAACAGACCGAGAATATCACAGATATCTATTAATGAGAAGACCAGATGATATTTTTCGTAAAAGTCCATTGCAATATCATCGTTTCGCGGTCACTGATGTGCAAGATTTTAATGAGGCAGCTAGAACGGATTTTTTTCCCTTTGCTTCATGGATGATTGCAGCTTTAATTTGTTTAACAGATTCCACTGCTGCGCGTAAATAAACTGATACTTTATCAAGATCAATCTTTTTTTTTCTTAATTGACTGAGATGCAGAGACTAAATAATGTTATAACGAAGCACAGTAGATAAGTATATGAAGCCTCATTAACCCGATGTTTAAGATAAGATAGGGATATTGTTGCTGTAACGTTTATGCTCGAGTAGCATTCACTACTTAGCAGTTCTAGATCATGTTAGATCATGTGCTAGGCTCAGTTGCGCATCCATTCTTAATATTATTCCGGTATTATTGCAGAATAGCGTGCAAGAGATCGGGTTAGCTCAGTCGGTAGAGCGTTCGACTAGAAACCACAAGGTTCCTAGTTCGATACCGGTCCCCGCCAACTCAGCGTATGAGTAGCACAGGGATATGTGCGGTAAAGTAAGGAGCTGATGGTAGGTGTGGTGCTCCACCTCAGATGCTAAAACAATCTCCTTGGTCTAGCGCTATTGAAAAGGAGATATACTCTCTCGCTGACTGGCTGATACCGACTTTAGGCTGCCCCATCGACTTTACTTACTTACATATAAAAAGCAGTACATTTCACGGAGTTCCCCGAAAATTTAAGAAGCCTGAATTAGAGTTAGGGATAGGGTAAGGGTTAGAGTTATTTTTAAGGATAAGTGTTAGTGTTATGATTAGGGTTAGGCTCGTTATGAAGTTTCCGTAATTTAACGATATTTATATGTAAAATGCAATTCTAATGATGCTATCACTTGCGGGCTACTCGGCATTTGCGCTGTTATTCCTAAATGTCCAAAAAATTCACGAACAATCTTTACAAAAGTGTGACGGATTGAATTAAAATGAAATTTTCTGAATTCTCCTTGCCAACATATTGACGATATCGTGTTTAGTTGATACATTTCCTAATATTGCATTTAGTGGATACATTTCCTAATATTGCGTTCAGTGGATACATTTCTTAATATTGCGTTCAGTGGATACATTTTTTGATATTGCATTTAGTATATACATTTCCTAATATTGCTTTTAGTGGATACATTTCCTGATATTGCGTTTAGAGGACACATTTCCTAATATTGCGTTTAGTTGATTCATTTCCTAATTTTGCGTTTAGTGGATACATTTCCTAATATTGTGTTTAGTGGATACATTTCCTAACATTGCGTTTAGGGGATTCATTTCTTAATATTGCGTTTAGTGGATACATTTCCTAATATTGTGTTTAGTGGATACATTTCATAATATTGCGTTCAGGGGATACATTTCCTAATTTTGTCTTCTATGGTTACATTTCCTAATATTGCATTTAGTGGATACATTTCCTAATATTGCATTCAGTGGATTCATTTCTTAATATTGCGTTTAGTATATACATTTCCTAATATTGCGTTTAGTGGATTCATTTCCTAACATTGCGTTTAAGGGATTCATTTCTTAATATTGCGTTTAGTGGATACATTTCCTAATATTGTGTTCAGTGGATACATTTCCTAATATTGCGTTTAGTGGATACATTTCTTAATATTGCGTTTAGTATATGCAGTTCCTAATAGTGTATTTAGTGGATTCATTTCTTAATATTGCGGTCAATGGATACATTTCCTAATATTGTGTTCAGTGGATTCATTTCCTAACATTGCGTTCAGGGGATACATTTCCTAATATTGTGTTCAGTGGATACAGTTCCTAATATTGTGTTCAGAGGATACAGTTCCTAATATTGCGTTTAATAGACACATTTCCTAATAATGAGCTGAAGCCGGTCATTTTCTTTGCACAGTGCTGTACCCGTGTATCTAAATCAGGCACTCAGAAAATCTCTGTGTAAGCTATCGGAGATTAGGCATATAAATAAATTAGGTTAAACGTATTCTATATGTATGTATGTATGTGTACGTGTGAGTGTGTGTGAGAGAGAGAGAGAGAGAGTGCGTGTGTAATTGGGCACTGTTCCTTCATCAGACATATTTGCATAAATATTATAGGCGTCTTTTGTCTACATAATATGGTTTCAATCGAATGGATGTCGTAATATCTCGCTGGAATTGGGTAATAATTTTGCCATAACTAATTTGTCCCCAAGTACTTTGGTTCCGCTCTTGTAATACCGATTTGGTAATTTGAAATAATTGAAACATTAATGTGTATACAATAGATGTCTATAAAATATAGCCATAACTATAAAATATAACCATAATATATATATATATATATATATATATATCACAACATTGAGGTTTGTTTCGATGTTGTTTTGCGTAAAATATATACACACACACATGCACACACAAAACTCCTAGAAATATGCTCAATATCTTTTTTCGACAAACACACACAAACACACACACACACGCACACACACACACACACAATCGCACACACCATAAAAGAAGAATATTTGACATCACATTTCAAACTGTCTACCTTTCCAGTGTTCTCTTCAAATTTAAAATTTTGAGCAAATTGATAAACAAGGACTATCACAGTCTTTCTCATTATTCTATGATATTTCTTTTTACTCTTCCATAGATCAACAAAAGCCCTGAAGAAGATCTACTTAACAGATCGAAACACTGCATCGTGGGCTAATACACTTACTACTCATTTTATTTAAACCTGTGTTTTTTCAAATTTCTCACTATACTACACACACACACACACACACATATATATGTTATATATATATATATATATATATATATATATATATATATATATATATATATATATATATAATCCAAAAGACTAGAGAATAAATCTTCCTTACGACACAAGAGTTGTATTTTTAAAAAACAAGTCGCAGTTTGAGAGCTCAATGTGTGCTCTTAATGTTAGAATCACAGAGCAAATATATAAGTAAAGAAATAACAAAAGACTTAGAGATTTAGCTTATAGTCTATTTCAGGGACTATAAAGCTAAATCTCTTAGTCTTTTGTTATTTCTTTACATATATATTTGCTCTGTGACTTTATATATATATATATATATATATATATATATATATATATATGTGTGTGTGTGTGTGTGTGTGTGTGTGTGTGATTGTATGTATGTGTGATTGTATGTATGTGTGTGTGTGTGCACGCATGAGTTTGTGTGTATTTAGGATTACTCTTATGAATCCAAACCTTCGGCTTCCTTCTATTCCTTGTTATTTCTTCTTCGTATTATTTAGCTATTCAGTCATTATTATTGTTACTCACTGCAAATTTGGTAGTTTTTCACTAAAGTCTCAATGAAAACAAGTCTCCTCAGGTGTTCAAGACTCTTCTAAGAATTCTAGATCTTCAAAGTGCTTTGGTCTGAATGGTCACGACTCAATCTTTGTTCTCTAAATCTTCTAATCTCCTTTCTAACAAATCCTAGGGCACCAACTACAATTGGCATCACCGTCACTTTCATGATCCACAGCGTTTTCATCTTTCAGGCATGGCCTTAATGTTTGCCTTTCTTTTCGATTTGAGGGTCGGTTTAGATCAGTCAGTAGAGCGTGCGTTTAGGAATCACAAGGTTTCGGGTTCGATACCAGCCTTTGCGAACTCAGCGTATGAGTAGCACAGGGATCTCTGCGGTAAAGTGAGGAGCGCTCCAGCTCAGACGGCAAAGGGGTCTCCTTGGTCGAGGGCTAGTGAAAAGGGGATAGACACCCTCGCTGTCCGGCTGATACCGACCTTAGACCACCACGACGAATTTACTTACTTGCTTTTAATATATTTGGTCTGATGGAACAGAAAAAATATATGGGAAGCCTTCCTTGTTAGATAATCTACGTCATTCTTATATATGCCTTCTTGATTAAAAGGAGGAAGCCTTGATCTATTGCCCGGTACCTGAAGTGGAAGGCCGACCAATGAAAATATTGGATTTAACTTTTTTAATGGATCTTTCTCTCTCTCACTCTTCCCCTCTCTTATTTCTCTCTCCCCCCTCTCTCTCTCTCTTTCCCTCTTATTGGCCAACCGTCCATATCAGTCATTGCGTCTAGCAGATCTTCCACACAGTATTCAGAATCCGCATTGACCTGATTGATTTAGTTTTTCCTGATCGGCCAATATGGCGTTTACATGTATAGGTGTCTACAAGAGAACGTCACTTATGAGTTCGTCATTGCTTCATATATATATATATATATATATATATATATATATATATATATAAAAGTTTATATAACATACGGCTTGGTTAATTTACATTCTGGTTTTTAAAAAACTGGGTTTAATAACTAATTACTTGGAGTTGTTGATCTCAAATATTATTTTATTCTCCAACGTATTTTAATCAATCCTATGAATGATTTTATATATAGACCAATTAAAATATGATTAAATATGTATAATCCGTTTATATGCGTTCTTATTTAAATTCATTAGTTACTTTAAAACTTAAATAATTACACGCTTGTAATTGCTGTTATATATAATGTATCATCATTGGTAAATATCCTTCTTTGAACAATGGCAACTTATAATAGGATTCCATATCAACGTGATACGATTTTATATGGATGTCATTTTGTTGGTTTATATTTATTATATTTTTTTACGTTTTAGCATTTTTCATTTTAGATATTGAGCTTACTTTCTGCCTAATGTTTAGGATTGCCATTTTATCCTTTGCTTTGTATACATCGTAAACGATATACTCTGCCAACATTATATATAAAAAGAAAGATATATCACTAAAATGAATCTGGCTTAGATTACTTGTATTTCCGTCTACTTTACTGTTGACTTCAAACGAATCTAAGCCAATAGGTCAAGCCGTAATCGTACAATTTCAGATTGATATTGCAGTTTTTATATACAACTGATTCTATGATCAAAGAATAGTTATAAAAGATATAGTAATTACCAAAATGTATTCTACTATATCTACGATTTGCATTTTTTTTTAATTCAGTGGTACCTTTACTTACGAGTTTAATTTGTTCCGCTAGTAACTATTTTTTTTCGTATTTCAAATCAAATTTCCTCATTGAAATAAACTGCATTTTTATTAATTCGTTCCATCTCCTCAAAACACCTTATTTATTGTTTTGTTTTTAAAATAAGAAAAGAAACACTTTATTGTATTTTATGGTATTTTTCTTTGGTCCCATAAATTTGGAAACCTAAATGTTTTCAGTGAATTTATATAAACATATCTGAAGCTAGTTTCGTTATTGTAATTGTTTCCTGTCACAGTTTCGTTATTGTAATTGTTTCCTGTCACAATTCTGATAGTTATATACCCGTCTAACATATCCCGGGTATATAATGGGAGGAAGAGACAGGGTAGTCAAAGGAGGAGATTAGATGAGGGCGCTTACTTGTTAACTCTGTCTTCTATTTCTTCGGCCGCCATATTCTTTAGGGCTTATTTCTCGGGCTGATCCTTTAGGGTTGTGTTGGGTAGGTCATGTCTTGTTTTTATAACTTAAAAAGACTTAGCTGCTTTTCTTAAGTATTTTATTTAAAACAACCCAGCCATTAAGTTAAACTACGCAGCGGAGAAACGACACAATGCGACAACAACGCCAAGGTCTAGTCGCATCTAATCTAAAACTTAAACTAATCTCACACGCCTCTAATGGCGCGTTTTTCAAAGCTCAAGTAAAAAGTTTATTGCCCATCAGTAACCGTCGAGGTAACTTTCCACTGGACTCCCGTTATTCTGAATTTAACGAACCCTGATTCAAAATATTCTTTCTACAGTATGTTCATAATTTATTGGCTATCCATTAATTATGTAACACTAGAAGCGGCTACCCAGTGTCGCCTGGGTATAAGGGAATTAGTCCCGCAGTTAGTCCCGCAGTTAGTCCCGCAGATCCATCATTACTGAATCATGAGTTGAATCCTCGTGTGATGACCCATGTAAATCCCTATGTAAAAAAATAGACCTTGCATTGAACAAGCTACTCTGAAAAGAAATGTTAACGTCTACTATATAAAATATTAAATGAAAAAAAGTCCATGCTGTTATCATTTAAATTATATTTTTTAATTATCTTCACGAATATAGATCAATTCTCTATTATTTTGCTCAAAAACCAAGCACTGGTGATATTTAATGTGTGTATATTTTTACTTTGTCGTTAATTTTTTTATGTTCGAAGTTTTCTCCGGACATACACGTACACACAACTGCCCTTTATATATGTATAGATAGATAATAAATTCAGGCAAACTTATTGCGCCACAGAATTAAGGATCTGATTGAGCTGCAAGTAGAATTAAGATGATCAGTTCCTTAACACTTTTCCAAACTAATTTTCCCAAGGCTGTACCAACTCTTTTTTTTTTTTTTTTTTACCTGGATGAAGGGATATTTCAAAGTTCATAATCTGTTCACCTCAGAACAAATTCTATTTAAATAAAGTCCTATTATTATTGTCGTCTGAGTCAGTCAACTCAATTATTATGAACTGACCATCAGTTTTTGTACTTTGCTTAGGTATGGACCGCAGAGGTTTGAGAACCCCTGTGAGTGGTTTAAAGTAGACAAAGATCACGAAACCAACTCATGATACAAAAATGTACCAAATGTTACAAGAAAATTGTCAGCTACTCGCCATTGAATTTACGAGGAATGTTTCGGGAAAACGTCTAAATTGGCAATTTTGACTATCTAGGTCATGAAAGCAAATTTTAAAGAGAAAAATAGGCCACTTTCATTCACGTTAAGCATGCTCAATTGGAAAATGACTCAAGAACAATAACGCTTTAAAGTATAAAATCAAAGGAGTAAAAGTGAAACGTAATCTGATAATTGGATAATAATCCCAATCAATATATTTAATTTTGTATTCGTTATTTGAAAATGAGCAATTAGTTACAATTCGCCGTTTGATCTCGTACAAGATCACCATTGTAACATTTACTGTTAACATTTCACTTATCAACGTAGCTATGTGAATATACGCTTAGTCAATCTTCATGCAAGACCAGTTGTTCTGAACCGATTTTGTTTACTTATAGACCCCTTTAATTCCCATTTTACACTGATGGACCCCCATAGCCATTCAATGTTTAAAAATAACTTTTATATGTTATTATAATGGAGATTGTGTTGGCGTTTTTTGTAATATATATTATATATATTCACCAACTCCTCCGCACGAGCAGGATACGACACAAGGTCAATTTCTTAAGCGGAGTTCAACAGGTTTGAATTCAGAGTTCTCCTTCTCCTAGATTGGTTACCTAGCCATGGTTAAAGAACCCAGTCTGCCCTGCTATTTACCCATAGCTGGAGGGAGAGTCGGATTCATACCTTTCCCAAGGATATTAGTGCTAAGTGAAATGCAATTAACACGTCCAGGATTTGTAATATAAGGCGTGTGACAAATACCCACTTCTACTTATAGACTCGCCGATAACCATGTGCCCAACCTATTGGCCAACCACTGGCAGTGCTCTGCTGTTGATATTGTATTTATATCGGCTGTTCTGATCTTAGCTACTTACACCTGCTTTGAACCTTCGTGGACGGCGGAACATAGGATTATATCACTGGACCTTTGACACTATGTAGGATTCCAAAACTTAGGACTTATTCACTTACCAAAGGATTCTATAGCTCAGGACTTACTTACTTTAAGTCCTTTTTAACTGGCCAAGGATGGCGGTCAGAAACTTAACAGATTGTATGTTTGCCTGCCTGTAATCGCAACTATATTACTATTCAAGTTACAATTTCCTTAATTATTTACGTCCAATTCTCAATGATTTTATTTTTATTTAAACATTAAGTCAATTATTAATAAAAAAATCTTTTATATTATCAATACTTTTGACTATATCTACATACTAATAACATGCAATTGTATTTATATATACAACAGAATAGTGGTTTACAGGGTGAACGGGACGGCTAATTTGCAGATTTATATAAAAAAACATTATTTTGATAAATATGTGCTTAGTATTATTGATTTATAATTGTTTAGTTTTATCTTAATGAATATAAGCAAAAATCTCGGAGATAAATCTTAAAAGAAATCCATTAACAAGAAGAAATAACTGTAATTTTATGCATTACTTCCCATTTTAACTGAATAGTTAAATTAGGAAAATTTTGCAATGAAAGACGTGAATGATAGAAGTTTCAGTTGTTCTATTTTTAGATAATACCCCTTCTGTTTGAAATATTTTTATCTGGATTTTTATTTAGTTTCATTAACCTTTCTAATTTAATATAGTTCTTTATAACATTAAAACTTAAATACTTACACCCGACAAAGGGTGGATATATTTGCGAGTCATTATAATTATATACTTTTGTCTTGCTTGGACCCAAAAATCATCTTTCATGGGATCGAAGAGAAGCAAACATTAATCCAGTAACGAGGAAGTGAAATTTGTTGTGAAGAAGTGGCTCAAAGAACAGTCAACATAATTTTATGGGCAAGAATTTAAGCTCGTATTTGAGTGTGGAACATTGCAAGTGAGAGAAACGGTGACTATGTGATCCACAGATGACCAGCTTCATTGTGATGTATGATATTTGTTTCTGTGTTGGTAATTATACCTGTCCTAAACAAAATGGCATTACTTTTTGATTCCCCTATATGGAGAAGTAAGGATGTGATCCACAGAGAACCAGCTTCATGTTGATGTATGTTACATGTTCCTGTGTTGGTAATTATACCTGTCCTAAACAAAATGGCATTACCTTTTGACTCACCTATGTGGAGAAGTAGGGATGTGATCCACAGATGACCAGCTTCATTGTGATGTATGATATTTGTTTCTGTGTAGGTAATTATATCTGTCCTAAAAAAATGGCATTACTTTTTGATTCCCCTATATGGAGAAGGAGGGATGTGATCCACAGAGGAACAGTTTCATGTTGATTTATAATACTTGTTTCTGTGTTGGTAATTATACCTGTTCTAAACAAAATGGCATTACCTTTTGATTCCCCTATATGGAGAAGTAGGGATGTGATGAACAGAGGTCAAGCTTTATTATGATACATGTTCCTGTGTTGGTAATTATACCTATTTGAAAATGCTAAGTGTCTCATTCAGGATTCGAACTCAGGTAGACGAGACCACTTTCAACTAGAATAAGAATTACGTCACGAGCGCTTCAAAAAAATGTCCATGTGGATAAGAGTTCGAATAAATCCGTGGATAATAATAATCCCTTTGCTCAGACATTTCTAAAGTTTGGCTTTCGAATATTTGTCTTTCTTTTAGGCAGACCCCACTTAGCACAACGTAATCTTATTTATTTTACCATCATTGGATATTGATCTAAGTCTTGTAAAGATTAGTTAAATCTATGAAAAAAAAAGAAGGCTTTTGAAATGTCTGAATGGTTATTTTTTTCTGAAAGCGGCATTAATGAAAGGTCTCATATGCAATGTAGTTGCTTATATCAGACTTAAAATGCCGGGTTTACAGGGAACGATAACAAGAAACATGAGAGAAGACAGATAGATAGAAAGAGAGAGAGAGAGAGAGAGAGAGAGAGAGAGAGAGAGAGAGAGAGAGAGAGATGGAAGGGAGATGACTAGGTTGAGAGAAAGAGAGATAGAGAGAGAGAGGAGGAGAGAGAGAACAAAGAGAAAGGAGATGACTAGGCTGAAAAAGAGAGAGAGAGAGAAAAAGAGGAGGGAGAGAGAGAGAGAGGGGGAAGGGAGATGACTAGGTTGGGAGAAAAGACATAGAGAGAGAGGGGGAGGGAGAGACAGAAACAGAGAGAGGGGGAAAGGAGATGCCTAGGCTGAAAGAAAGAGAGAGAGAGAGAGAGGGGGGAGGGATAGGCTGAGAGACAGAATAAAGGATGAGATTATAGGCTTAATTTGAGCTTTTGCAAACGAATGGCGGAACGAAGTTCCGTTAGTAGGTAAGCTGCTGTATTCATCCAAGATTCCCCGAGGGAAATAGGATGCGAGTTCGAATCTCACCGATAGCTTATCCTTTATGTTTTAACGTTCAAGTCATTAACTCACTGCCGAAGAATGACTACACGAGTGATTTCTGACATGAAATGATAATATTGATAATAATATTATTATTATTATTATTATTATTATTATTATTATTATTAGCTGTTTCTTCATTGGAAGCTAAGTGACAGCAATCTTCCCAGGCCCCCAACACTCTTCTGAATGTTCTAGTTGATCTTAACAATATAGTTGTTTTGATGGTCTCGAGTTTTCCTCTGATTTTCAATTCTCCCAGACACTTTTCCAAAGCCTTGGGACCTTTTCAACGGCACTGGTTAAAATTGATACGATTTTTATCTTCATGTTCCATAGTTTTCTCAATTCTATGGTCAGTTACAAGTTACTGGAATAATCGCCATTACCTCTTCGGTCGCATGAAAAAGGGTTTGAGAAGAAAACATTATTCCAGTGACGAGGAAGAGAAATCTGTAGTGAGAAAGTGGCTAAAAAAACAATCAACATAATTTTCCGGTGCAGGAAACATGCTTTCATTCGAAGGTGGTACATTGCTATTGGGAGAAACGCTGACTATGTGGAGAAGTAGGGATGTGATCCACAGAGGACCAGCTTCATTTTGGTGTATGATACATGTTCCTGTGTTGGTAATTATACTTGTCCTAAACAAAAAGGTATTACCTTTTGACTCACCTGTGTGGAGAAGTAGGGATGTGATCCACAAAGGACCAGCTTCATTTTGATGTAGGATACATGTTCCTGTGTCGGTAATTATACCTGTCCTAAATAAAAAGGTATTACCTTTTGACTCACCTGTGTGGAGAACTAGGGATGTGATCCACAGAGGACCAGCTTCATTTTGATGTATGATACATGTTCCTGTGTTGGTAATTATACATATCGTAAACAAAATGGTATTACTTTTGACCTCACCTGTGTGGAGAAGTAGGGATGTGATCCACAGAGGACCAGCTTCATTTTGATGTATGATACATGTTCCTGTGTTGGTAGTTATACATATCGTAAACAAAATGGCATTACTTTTGACTCTCATAATTAACTTAATGAAGTTGATATGAACTGTTGTTGGAGTAACATATGTGTGGCTATTCCGCAACTTTTGCCATTGAATACTATTCCAATGCTAACATGTATATACATCGAATATATTCAAATAAGTTATTCTCAAGTGATATATGCATGTGAAGGAAAAAAATGATCAATCATTAGCTTTGTTGAATTCTCCACGCTAAGAAATAAAGACATATGCAGAAATGTTGAATAAGGAAAGATAAATTATTCCGTATTGTTACCAAAGTCCAGCTGGAAGTGTCTATGTCACACTTATTGCAAAGTTCAGCGAAGTATTCTTTAGAAATGAATAGAATTCTTAATAGAATCCGGATTTTTAAGAAAAGAGAAAAGGCAACGAAAGAAAGAAAGCTGTTGGAAAGAAAGGCTGACTCGTGAGGAATAGAGGATCTGCGGTTGGTTTTGGGATAGCGGTGGGATGTCTTTAAAAACGTTTCCGCAAAGACGAATTAATTTTGGGGGTTTCAGGTCAATATAAGAAAAGTATATCCACTAAACGCTATATTAGGAAAGTATATCCACTAAACGCTATATTAGGAAAGTATATCTACTAAACGCTATATAAGAAAAGTATATCCACTAAACGCTATATAAGAAAAGTATATCCACTAAACGCTATATAAGAAAAGTATATCCACTAAACGCTATATTAGGAAATATCTATATATATCCACTAAACGCTATATTAGGAAGTGTCTATGTCACACTTATTGCAAAGTTCAGCGAAGTATTCTTAAGAAATGAATAGAATTCTTAATAGAATCCGGATTTTTAAGAAAAGAGGAAAAAGTAACGAAAGAAAGAAAGCTGTTGGAAAAAAAGAGTGACTCGTGGGGAATAGAGGATCTGCGGTTGGTTTTGGGATAGCGGTGGGGTGTCTTTAAAAACGTTTCCGCAAAGACGAATTAATTTTGGGGGTACAAAACAGGACCGGTTTCAGCTCAATATAAGAAAAGTATATCCACTAAACGCAATATTAGGAAATGTATCCACTAAATGCAATATCCTCAATATGTTGGCAAGGGAACATTAGTAGATTTCATGTCCCACTTTTGTAAGAATAGTTCGCGAAAATTGTTGGATATTTGGGAATAACGGTATGTTGGGATTATCTTCGCATTGGCCTGGAAGAGTTACCTTCCCGCTGGGTCGTCGCTTGTTCTCACCAGGGGCTATGGTATTTAAGCGCCTGGTTCAAACGATTCTTCCTCTTTTTAGGTACATCTTCTGTACGAGCACATGGGTTAGACGATTGTCACACCCTTCTGGTGGGGGCTTTGGCCCCCAACGCTGGCCCCTCATCACTAGTAAGTGATTTTCTATGTTTACGTACTTTAATGTTCATGTATCATGTATTCCTATTTTATGTATCTTGTCTTATCTCCGTGCTGTATTGACATATAAAAAGTTTTGTCCCACAAGCGTGTCGGAGTTTGTTATGTTTCCACAAGTTATAACATGGTTATAACCTTGAATCTTACAAGTGGTGAACCCGACGTGATGAACACGCTTTTTGAAGGCATTGTTTCACATTACAACTTTAATTCTTACAGGTACAAATGCATAATAGCGCGCAAGAATTTATATCATTAGAATTCGCATTTTACGTATAAATAGTATTAATTCATGGAAACTCCATAAGTAGCTTAACTCTAATCCTAACACTAACCAAAACCCTAAGCTTAATACTAAAACTAAAATTAACACTAAAACTTACCCGAACCCTTATCCTAACGACTGAAAGGTCTCGGGTATTTCTGTGAAATCTAATGAAATGTAATGCTTTTTATACATAATCTAATTGTATTATCTCTTGCGCTCTATTCTGCATTGTTACCGAATTCTAAATCAGGATAAATAAGAAGCAACGAAAGAAAGGAATCTGTTGGAAAGAAAGACTGTCTCATGGGGAATAGCGGACCTGGGGTTGGTTTTGGTACAGTGGTGGGGCTTCTTTGAAAAACGTTTCCTCAAAGACGAATTGTTTTTTGAATAATTGGTGTCTCAGTTGAAATCAATAGCGACGTATTTTGTCAGTTTTAAAAGCGAAAGCTTCGGACACCGAGGCTGACAGACAAGCAGATTAGTGAGTAAATCCGGCCAGACAGTTAAAGGCCACTGGACGATAAGAAGAGTTTAGAAAACAAAGTAATGAAAGTGGCGAGTCGACTTATCGATTTCGAACTATTTTATTTACTACGTCTGAGACTTATTCCCATACGCGCAAATGTAATTCACACAGTTTTTGTTTGAGATTCGATTTAATCATAATGTTCGGTTTTTCTTGATTATATCGTTACTTTTTGGGGGGATATTTCTCAGATATCAGCCGGACTATTCTCGGGTCTTATTTGGCTGTGTTATGCGTCATATAAAGATTGTCTGTTCTCAAATCAGCTTACCATCCAATTTTTGGTCAAATTTCTCTTGTCATGGTGCCAACTTGCTAAGGTCTCTGGATCTACATATGGCAATTTTGAGCGACTTAAGCGACCGGATTCTTTATCATCGACTCGCATCAGTTCTTCGGTATAAATACTCAATAGCACGTAAGAGATAATATCATTAGTATCACATTTTTCATATAAATTGCATTAGATATCGTAAACTTCCCAAGTAACCTAACCCTAACACTAATAATAATCTTAGCCCTAATTCTAACCCTAACTCTAGCGTCTCAAACGTTTCAGATATTCCAAATGTATAGAAATGTAATGCTTTTTATACGTAATAAAATGATATTATCTATTGCGCAGTTTTTAGCAGTTTAACAGGTTTGAATTCAGAGCTTTCCGACAGTTTGCCTAAACAAGGTTAAAGAGCCCAGTCTGACCTACTGTTTATTCATAGCTGGAGGGAGAATAATTGAATTAATATCTTTCTCAAAGGTATTAGCATTATGTGAAATGCAAACAACCTCGTCCAGGATTTGAACTCGTCTTGCCATATCCATTTCCTATGACAGTAACTATTACAGAATTTGCCTCCACAGATAGATTAATATATACAGTAATAATAATAATAATAATAATAATAATAATATATATATATATATATATATATATATATATATGCATGTACAGGTATATATTTAATCATATATGTATATACAAGATCCTATACAGATGTTGAAAGTATTTAAATGGCATGTATTAAGAGAATATAATACTGATTTTTGTCATTCCTCTTTGATGTCACTACTTCAATGAAAACTGTGGAACGTAGGTGTTTGGGTAAGTTTGTTTTTATTTCATTGTAAAATTCCCTGGATTTCTGTGTATCAGTGTAGCATTTTATACATGTCAGTGTGTTTTGTGAATATATATATATATATATATATATATATATATATATATATATTGTGCATTAATACACTTGATTTTATCGCTACTTTTCGGGGGATATTTCTCAGATATCAGCTGGACTATTCTCGAGTCTTATTCGGCTTTGTCATGCGTCCTATAAATATTCTAGATCGACATATGGCAATTTTGAGCGACTTAAGCGACCGAATTCTTCATAATCTTCTCGCTTCGGCCCTTAAAAAAAATGCCCAATAGCGCGCAATAGGTAATATAATTAGAATCGCATTTTTCATATAAATAGCATTAGATGCCGGAAACTTCTAAAGTATCCTAACCCTAACCCTAACCCTAACACTAACCTTTACTCTAATCCCAACTCTACCGTCTCAAAGGTTTCGGTTATTTCCATGAAATGCAAGGAAATGTAATGCATTTTATACGTAATCTAATGGTATTATCTATTGCGTGCTATTGTGCATTAATACACTTGATTTTATCGCTACTTCTTGGGGGATATTTCTCAAACGTCAGCCCAATTATTCTCGAGTCTTATTTGGCTATGTTTCGGGTTCCCTGAAGAGTCTGTTTATCGTCCGATTTACCGTCCGATTTTTGGTCAAAGTCCTCTTGTCATTGTGCCAACTTGGTGAGATCTATAGATCAACATATGGAAATTTTGAGTGACTTAAGCGAGCAGATTCTTTACCATTTCCTCGTTTCGGCTCTTCAGCCATAAAACAATTCCACAGATATTAGATTTGTTTAATGGTGGTATGTAAATTTACAACCTTCCGGACCCTGTATCCCCCTGCCTTCCTCTGGTGTTTCTGTGTATCCTAGCATAGCAATGACCCAGTGTGGTATATTAAGAAACGGAAGCACCGTTTCAGCCATCTTTTTGAGTTGTGAGCGATCACTTCTCGTGGTTAACGTCAGC
Organism: Doryteuthis pealeii; assembly: GCA_023376005.1. Classification (NCBI taxonomy): domain Eukaryota; kingdom Metazoa; phylum Mollusca; class Cephalopoda; order Myopsida; family Loliginidae; genus Doryteuthis; species Doryteuthis pealeii. The sequence continues at coordinate 84,896,182 of CM042155.1, read as the reverse complement.
TGGACTACCCGTGTTATTATTTCGCTAGGCAGGTTACAACAATTGGCGACGAGGATGAGATCAATTGTTGTTACGGGCTTGGCGAAATAATAACACTGGTAGTCCAGCTGACGTTAACCACGAGAAATGATCACTTCCGCATTTTATTCACAACTCAAAAAGATGGCTGAAACGGTGCTCCCGTTTCATAGTATACCACACTGGTTCATTGCTATGCTCGGATACACAGAAACACCAAAGGAAGGCTGAAGGATACAGGGGTCGAAAGGTTGTGAATTCACATACCACCATTACAAAATATGTCTGAAACGGTGCTTCTATTTCATAACAAAAACAATGGCAGAAACGGTACTTCCGTTTCTTAGTATACCACACCCAGGGTGGGAAATCATTCTGAATAGTTTGACTGTTGTCCAAACAAGGTGTTGAAGAACATTTGAAGATATTATTCAAACTATTCAAAAATATTTCACATGTTATGTCATTGCTGTAGACGAAAAGATTTCCTACCTCTACGAACGAAGAACCTCCGTATGTCTCTGGCCTGCACGAGGTGAGAGTGTTGCGTGTGTCTACAGAGACTGAACTCGCAACCTCCTCGTCGTGAGGAAAGGCGTGTAGTCATGCTACTGTTACCCCTTTCAAATATGCAAATTTCGCACGGGTCGAGCAGCGTGGAGTGTGATTAATCCGGATGTAAGATGTTGGGGAGTGCAGCTACTTATTATTTAAGGAAGAGTGAACTTTGGCGGATTGAGCGAGGACTGCTGTAATAATGTTGCTGGCAGAAAAACTTTGTCAGTGGACTTTTGCGGTTGGGAAATCGATTACCGAGGTTGATTTCGGTCATCACTTCACACAAACAAGTTCAATTGCTATGCTCGGAAATATATCAATATATATCAATATAT
>CM042155.1:84887771-84892771 GCA_023376005.1 Doryteuthis pealeii | reverse complement strand
AAATGATTTCATATTTAGATTAAAATAAAATTGAATAAATTCTAATTTATTTTACATCAAAGTTTTCATTCTTGTCTCCTAACTTCTAAAACAGAACAATTCCATATTTAGTAAGATTCTTAAGTTCTGTATAATTTTGATTTTTAGTACGGATGTCCTCAACCTTTATTTAGATTTTATGGCATGTCAACCCTTGTTGGGTTGTTTTATGCCAGAAACGTTTTGTTTGATTCATTCTTGTTGAGTATTCAATTTTATTTTTCAAACTCAATTTTTTTTAATACTCATTTAAAAAAAATCTATTTAACCCATAAATGGGACCCTAACAGGTACTGCCACTCTGGATCTGGGTGGACCTGGGAGTAATGGTAATGACGATGTACTCCACATTCCTCAGAATTCCAGAATTGGAACTTCACTAGATGCAGTCTAACATCATACCCAGGACACTAAGACCCTCAGTCTCCGCCTTCTAGCACATATAGGATAAAAAAAAGCTTGAGGGATTGCCATAAGAGCAATAGGTTTGGGAAAATCGTATAGATGCTATGGCTTGATGTGTCCAGCCAATTTATCAGAGGGGGTCTGTGCCCACCCGTCTAGCCTAAGTAAGGGCCAAAGTAGGGTGTTGATTGTCGTGGACTGCTCAGTTACCAGGATTCGTTGTACCTCCGACCTTCTTCAGGTTGTTCCGGTGTATCCGAGCATAGCAATGACCCAACCTGGGAAATCACTGTGAATACTTCGTTTGCTGATCAAACAAGGCATCGAATAACTTTTGAAGATCTTATCTTATTATAATGGAGATTGTGTGTTTTTCTGTCTGTAACCGAAACTATATTCCTACTCAAGTCACAATTCTCTTAGTTATTGACATCACATTCTCCATGATTTTATTTTTATCTAAACCTCAATTATTAATAAAATTGTCTTACATTATTAATACTGTTAACTATGTCTACATACTGACAACATGCAATTGTATTTATATATACAAGAAAATAGCGGTTTACAGTGTGAACGGGAAGGCTAATTTGCATATTAATATTAAAAAATCGAATTTAATAAATATGTGCTTAGTATTATTGATTTCTAACTGTTTGGTTTTATTTTAATGTATATTAGCAAACATCTCTTCAATGAATCTTAAATAAAATCCATTAACAAGATGAAATAACTGTCATTTTATTCTTTACTTCCTCTTATAACTAAATACTTAAATTAGAAAAAATAACAATGAAAGACGAGAGTGATGGAAGAGTAAGTTTCAGTTTTTTTTTATTATACTCCCTCTGTTTCAAATCTTTTTATCTATATTCTTATTTAGTTTCATTAGCCTTTCTAATTTAATACAATATTTTATTACATTAAAACTTAAATACTTGCACCCGGAGGGTGCATATATTTGCTAGTTTAAATAATGGCATCATTATTTTTGTAAGCCTATCATTCCGACAAGCGTCACGAGAAGTATCACGATCATTAAACAAAATGTTTATAGGGGTTGCCTGCACAACCCCATGCGTAAATTCCAGTGAGATATTTTCGATACTTTTATTCTTAAAGTAATTTACTTCAAAAGCAATTTGATTTAGCTTTTCCTATGATTGGTTTCCATATTGCGTTCATCTCTATATTTGGTCTACTCAAGAGGTCACCACAGCCCAACATATACACTGCTTCTTTGAGATGTCTTCTATTTCAAAGTCTTTCCACCTGCAACAATATCATAACAGTCTTCGATCAATACGCAAAAGTATACCCGATTCTTATCTAACGCAAATCAGTGTTCTCGTTAGCAAGATTTAACACACCTCCCCTCAATGTGGGAAGGCAGACCTTAAATAATATTAAATAATGTTTGATAGACAGCCAACACCTGATTACTGACAGTTTCTTGCATATATATATATATATATATATATATATATATATATATATATATATATATATATATATATACATATCAGTCTGTTTATATATATAAATATCGATATATCTATCAATTTCAGCATGTTTATAATTTATCTATTTATCTTAGTCTGATCACATCTATCTATGTATCCATCTATGTATCTATAACAGTCTGATCATATCTATCTATTTATCTATCTATCTCAGTCTCATCATATCTACCTCTATATCCATCTATCTATCTATCTATCTATCTATCTATCTATCTCAGTCTAATCATATCTACATATCTATCTATCTATCTATCTATCTATCTATCTCAGTCTGATCAAATCGACCTATATATCCATCTATCTATCTATTTCAGTCTGATCATATCTACCTATATGTCCATATATCTATATATCTCCGTCTGATCAAATCGACCGATATATCCATCTATCTATCTATCTCAGTCTGATCATATCTACCTATATGTCCATATATCTATATATCCACGTCTGATCAAATCGACATATATATCCATCTATCTATCTATCTACCTCAGTCTGATCATATCTACCTATATGTCCATATATCTATCTATCTATTTCATTCCGATCATATCTACCTATATGTATATCTATCTATCTATCTCAGTCTGATCATATCTACCTATATGTATATCTATCTATCTATCTCAGTCTGATCATATCTACCTATATGTCCATATATCTATATATCTCCGTCTGATCAAATCGACCTATATATTCATTTATCTCCCTATCTATCTCAGTCTGATCATATCTATCTATCTATATCTACATTAAAATCTATCTCTCACTCTGTCTCTCTCCCCCCCCTCTGTCTGTCTGTCTGTCTGTCTGTCTGTCTGTCCCCCTCTCTCTCTCTCTCTCTATATATATATATATATATATATATATATATGTATGTATATAAAAGATATGAAAAACACCACAAAATGCTGTTAAAGTGAAAACATTTTATAACTTCGCTGATATTGAACAATATTTCGATTTTTGAAAATCGTCATCAGAGTTTGTTTATACTACGCGTTGTTAAGAGGAACTCTTATGACTTGTGTCTCCGCTCCTCTTTCATATCTTTTTTATATATATTCATACCGTCGGATTAATTTCCTTTCTTTTAACTTATATATATATATATATATATATATATATAAGATGGTCAATATCTTGGAAATAACTTGAAGAGTTCAATACAAAAGTTAACCTTTTGTATTGGAAAAACTCGTAATAGTCTGCGTTGATTATATTGCTGTCTGACAAGGGGTTTCTTCATTAAACTGTTCGATTGGCTTGATGATAACAATTGAATATGGCCGCACTATGAAGCACTAAGAAGAAGGCGACAGTAAGTCAAAGCAAATCCAATTTATTACACGAGTGAATAACAATAACTTGTCATTTACATTGGAATTCCAAGACAAATTATTCTGGAAAATAAACTTCCCTCAGAAAATATGAGAAGGAAAAAGAAGCTGTTTTTATTACATCAGAAGAAAGCACACATTTCTCATATAAGCGGATTGATTGATTAATAATAATTTGGTTTTGGTTTTGGTTTGGTTTGTTTTACGGCATATCAACCTCAGTGGGTCATTTAATGCCGATAAAGTTTTGAAATAAATCAATTCTTAATGGATAATACAATTTTTTTTATAAATACATTTTTTCTATTTAACCCATAGATGGGACCCTAACAGGTACTACCACTCCGGGTCAGAGTGGACCAGGGAGCAATGGTGATGAAGGGGTGCTCCACATTCCCCAAAATTCCGGAACTGGAACCTCACCATCAGATAGAGTTTAACGTCATTCCCAGGACATGTAGACCCGCAGCCACCGCCTTCTAGCACCCATATGATAAAAAGGGGTTGGGGCTTGCCATAAGGGCAATAGGGTTGGGAAAATCATATAGGTGATAGGGCTTGACGTGACCAGCCGATTGATCGGAGGGGGCCTCTCCGACCGCCCGTCTAGCCCAAGATAGGGCCAAAGTGGAGTATGGCTTGTCATGAACTGCTCATCCACCTGGGCTCTATTCTTAAGCATCACGGGTTGCCACCCACGGCCAACAGGTGGCCCCATTGGGGGAGTCTTACCCCTCTGCAGAGGTGCAGTCGGTGCATTCTAACGCCCCAGCCGACAGGGCGGATTAATAATAATGTAATGTCACCTCGTCTAGGGTTATTTTATGCCTTGGGGTTAAGGAATTGCATTCATTGTAGTGGTTATATTTACATGTCTTGTGTAGTTGTTAGTTAATATTTTTTTGTATTTATATGATATCAAGTATATATATATATATATATTAATACTCGTGTTCCTTAATTGTACGACCGTTATCATCCTGTAACACCCTCAGGTTAAAAAACATCTATGGTGAAATTCAAAAATATAAATCCTGATATTCTGATGTTGCTTATACGCCGAATTTTTATTTCTTAAATGTGTCTTCATCTCAGCTAAATAATGGACCAATCCTTTTTTATTATAAAGAAAGGGGAAAAAAGGACATTCTACACAGAGAAAGAAAGAAAGAAAGAAAGAAAAAAAGTAAGGGGAACATTGTGCGCGCAGAAGCGATAATGCTAATCGGTTTCAATCGAACATAATAAAAAAAGGAACAAATGGAAAGAAAGAAAAATAAGAGAAAGTGTGTTAAATCAAGATCATTACATATTTTACATATTTAACAATTTTGCTATAGATCTTAAGTGAACATATCAAACGTTGTAATAATTAAATTATCATACTGTGGTATATCCACAGGTCCTGTTATTTCGTTATAATTTCTATACTGAATTTGTATAAATAGTAATTGTGTGCCTTGTATCAAATTGAGTAATGGGCAATTGAAGTCCATAATGTCCATTGCAAGCAGAGAAACAGAAAAATACTAAAAAAAAAAAAAATCAAAAAAATCTATTATTTGCCACTAAAAGAAAGTAAACACTGTATATGGATTTTCCGTGTCCGTTGAATCGATCACTAGAAGTATAATTAATCTACAACCAAAGTGGAAGAAAATCGCTGGCTTTGGAACCCATTAATACGTTGTTC
>CM042155.1:84872771-84882771 GCA_023376005.1 Doryteuthis pealeii | reverse complement strand
CATATATATATATATACATATATATATATATATATACGATTGCTGTTGGATGTACAGGTAGAGGTCTGTTTTTGTTTTGTGACAATGTTATGTATAAAAAACACAATCGATTGATTTACAAGGTTGTAAGATTTCTTCCTTAATCTCTACACACAGGAATTTCGAATTTTTTATTTAATATAAAAAAATATATATTTACGTCAACTGACTTTGCAATGTATTCTTTGTTTGTTTGTTTTTTTGTTTTATTCTTTTTTCTTTTTTCTTTTTTCTTTTCTTTGTTTTTTGTTGTTTTTTTTGAGAGGGAGGGTGTGGCAGTTCCGATATTTTAGAGAATTTTTGGTTAGACAAACGGAAAGAAAAAAATAAAACTTTACTTGTACTGAATATAATTAACGAAAAGGTTGTACTCGGTGTATTCAACTTGTCAGGATGTATTTCGGCCTTCAGATATTTTGTCAGTAGGTTTTTTTTATGTTATTGTCATTGTTGTTATTTGTCAGTAGTTTTTGGCTTGTTCGTTGTTTTTTTCTTTCTTTCTTTTTTTTTGTGAAATGGAATGGTATGACTTTTTCCCCACCGACAAGACTGCGTCAACTTTTCAAATACAAACACAAATAAACACACACACATACACACACACATACACACACACATACACATACACATAGACATACATATACACATACACATACACACACGTACCAAAAATCACTTTCTTTCTTTCTTTCTTTCTTTTACACTCTCTTTCTCTTTCTACCTTTACTACAATGCAATGTATCGGAATGAAAAAAAAATCTAAAAGATTGAATACTTTCATTTTAGATTAATAAATTAAACATAAGTTGATTTATTTAACTTAATATATAACAAGGAGTCTCAGAATTTCCAAATTTCAACTATTGCATAAACTAAGGCATAATCGAAATTTAAAAAACTGATTGTGAAGAGTATAATAGTCATTATTTTATAGATTAGATAACAAAATATGTGGGTTGTTCGTTGGTGGTTTGATGGTTGTTTTTTTTTCGGCATATCAACCCTTTCCCGGCTATTAAATGTCGAATTGTTGTATATTGTACAAACGAAAATAGGAATTTCTGGTTAAACTAAACAAAGAAAAGACGAGAAAAAAATGACAAATGACTTTTATCCTGGTAAAAGCGAAAAGAAGTTAAAAAGCGGAAGAGAGGGTTTCCGATCAAGGAAGCAGGGAAAAGATAAAGAAATATATAACAAACGTCCGTTATCAAATCAAAAGATAAAGATGCGTAGGCCTGTCGTCAATACAAAAAGCGAGAGGGTCGAGCCGACAGCAGTCAGACGACAGCCGGCAGCCGAAAGGACACTTCACGTCTCCCGTCAGCAACTACCCCTCGTGCACTCATTGTAAGCTCTGTGCCTTCACCACCCACACACCGAAGAAAATAAAGAAGGGTCCTCTCTTTGTACATACGTATCAGTTGTTATTGAAGTCCAGTAGTCGGTCGTAGCTGACTACTAACATACATCGCTTTGGGACTGTGGCCATACCCGCCTATGTATACAGATACGCGATTTAGCAACGTGAAGAAGAAGCCGCTAAATAACATATAGAATTTGATACCAGTATGTAACAGAATCAAATCATTTTGATAAACAAAGGACTCAGATTAATTACAGTACCGGTTTTTACTAAAGTGGTCATTTTTTAAGTAAGTGTCCAGGTTGTGGCGCTAATGTGACACAAGTGGTGGGTTCCAATTCAAAAGCTCTGGGGAATGTGGAATACCCTTTCATTGCCATTACTCCCAGGTCCACTGTTAGGATCCCATCTATGGATTGAATAGACAAAAAAATAAGTTTAAAAATGTGTTTAAAAACTGGTCACCCAGAAAGAATTAAATAAAAACAACTTCGGTATAAAATAACCTAAAAGTTGACATGATGTAAATCCAACCAACGAAGGTATTAAGTATTGAGTAAGCTCGTCGCTGCTTATTCAGTGATCTAGATCTGTTTTCAGGGTAATCTGAACTTTAGGTGACTAAATTCCAACCATAAAATTGTGCTTGCGCATTATTTGAAATGAACTTAATTATTACTAAAAATACATTTTATCATGTTTTTTTTAGTAACAATTAAGTTCATTTCAAATAATGCGCCAGCACAATTGTATAGTAGGGATTTAGTCACCTAAAGTTCAGATTACCGCTTTCAGTGAGACTTGACCGTAACAAATAAATCAGGATCTTCACTACTAAACCTTGTCTTATCTTTTTGTTTACGGCATTCAATCTCGGACATCTAATGCTGACAAAGTGGTGAAATAAATTAATTCTTAATTGGTAATCAATTTTTTTGTATAAACACATTTTATTATTTATAGACCAATTTTACTATTTAACCCATAGATGGGACCCTAAAAGGTACTAACATTCCGGGTCTGAGTGGATCTGGAAGCAATGGTGATGAATGGGTGCTCTACATTGCCCAAACCTCCAGGACTAGAACTAGATATAGTTTAACGTCATTCCCAGGACCTGAAGAACCTCAGCTACAACCTTCTAGCACATGTATGATAAAAAGGGTTAGGGCATTCCATAAGGACAAAGGGTTGGGGCAACCATATATGCTTAACCTTGGGGATCTGATGTTGTATTCTCTCTTTACTTCTATTGTTCTTCTGCTCATCTTTGGTATATTACGTTCTCCTTCTAGCGTCTGGACTTCGTCTTGGGGACTTCGTGTCTGGTCTTCCATTGGGGATTTCTCTTTATCAGAAGCCCTGTGTCATTTGTAGTTTTTAGATAATAACCCAAGACTTCGATTTGCTTTAGATCATATTTTATTCCGAAATCCCCATCAGACTACCTGCGCAGATTGAGTCGGCCGTGCGCTTAACACGACTTACTACATTGGTGGTTTGGCCGATACTGGCTAAACACTCTTTCTAATCTAAACCGGAAGAGGGTCTTCACCGATTCTCACGGTATCCATCGGAAGGATCAGGATGAGGTCAAGCCTTGTCACTCAATCCTTCAAGGCCGCCGGCTGCAACTTATAACAGCCATTTTAGTTTCTACACTAATGGTACATAAGTGTTAGGTGAGTAACAAATATGTAACACTGATAGGAACCGGTCATTTCAAAATAACATGACTGTAAGTCAAGACATTTTTTTAGCCGTTCAAGACACGTAAACATTTTATGAAGCATTTATAGTTGCAAAGGATATGTTATGTAAAGTTAGAAGAAAAACAATAAGTCTTGTTAAGTTATTAAAATAAGAAATGACCAGCCCGAAGACTTCAACACCGATAAAGCAACCCACAGGATCAGCCCGATAAGTCAGCCCAGAAGAATATAGCAGCCGAGACAACACGTAAGAGCCCCTCACCCCATCTCTACTCACGCCAGTAACACGGAGAGGGGAGACTATTGCATTGGCAACACAGGGTCTCCATACATATTGCGCATGCTTTCTACGCCCTGGAGAGGAATCTATGGTCTTCCGAGACTGCAATGCCGGTAAAGTCTGGATCGATGAACTCTTGTCTCTATATTGATATTCATGTATTATTATAATAGGTTATTAACTATTTTTATTTATTTACTTAATTTCGGATTTGATCTAAGCTAATCAGTCCTATCATAAAAAATTGGATATCACACACGGTGTAATGGTTAGCAAGCAAGATTCGCAGATCATTGTTAAGTGAGATCAGTTCTCACTGGGCAACCCTCACTTCTGGTCTTGTTCCATAACTAAACTAAGCTTTTTAAATAACTATCGTAGAACAATTGTTACATAATTAATAGTCCATCTATTACTTATGAACGGTAGTGTAGAATTTAAAACTGTAACTGCGTGACTAGTATTCTGTAAAATAATAATCATGGAAAATATCATTAAAATGAGTGACAGGTATTACCCTTTCACTGACCCTTTCGCTGTTCACTTATTGGTCAATTGAATCGTGGGAACGACTTTATACACTTACATAATCAGTTTTAACTGGAAGACAGATCATCATCATCATGTCGCGCTGTCAGTACGGATATCCATGACAATCTCTCTCCATCCGTCCCTATCGCTCATCATTCTCGGGAGGTCCTCAATGCAGCATCCTGCATCCCACAGAGCTGATCAACGTGCGTTTTTGCTGGTCGGTCCACACTGGCTTGTCCATGTGCTGGCTTCCACAGGAGGACGTCGCTTATGAGTTCGTCCTTGCTTCTGGCGTATTACCGGCAGAACTATTTTCTCGCCAGGCATGCATTTGTTAACTTATGAACTTGAATAAAGATGTCAAAACTATCCCAAATCTTTGTTAACAAGAACCAGAAATGACACAAAGATGAAGAAACATCCAAGGCCAACCCAGAAGGAATGTTACATAATTATGGATCCCTATTACTTTTTAAGGTAGTATAGAAATCCTTATGGCGATCAGTACAGCTGATGGCCTTGAGAGTGAGTGACAATGCTTGACCTCACTCTCACCTTGCGTTCTGGGGATGGAACGTGAGAACGGAAGTCAATAGAAGGCCCTTCCGGTTTAAGGTGTAAGCAACTCAGTTAGTCAGTTAGACAGGACTTAGAAGCGAAGCTAGCAAGATGTGAGTCTCCGCGCGCATTGTCTGGTCTGGGGGTTTATGGAATAAAGTAACATCATTGTAAATCGAAGTCTTGTTTTTATTACTAAAAGCTAACAATAGCACAAGGCTTCGGATAACAAGAAATCCCTAGCAACAGAACCAGACCCGGAATCCCCATATAAGAAAGACCAGACCTGTAGAAGATATACCAGATCCGGCCAGAAGAATAGACGACCAGAATAAGACGTAAGAAGTATATAACATATATAGATATATAGTGCCGGTAAAGAGGTATGCAACATATACCTATTTGGTACAGTCAAAGAAAAGGCACTACGTAACAGGAAGATCAAAGAACAAGAGATCAGCCCAAATTTCAACATAGAAGAGACAGATAGACGATAGATGACGGGACCGGCGAAAAGAGATAAGACAAGTGTTATAAAAGAAATAAGGAGCTATACAACACGATAAATGTAACGCCAATTCAGAAGATATTTCGTATATGTAGAGTAGAATTAGACTGTCCAATTAAATAACGGGAGCTTCAACAGTAAGCACTAAACTATACAACTAAACTCTTTCAATAGTATATAAGAGCCTGGCTTTTTATAGGACTCGGAACTCGTATTCACACTGGGATTTGAAAAGTATATTTGTGTAAATACCAATACTACTTTACACAAGATATTTGGTATATGTAGAGTAGAATAAGACTGCCCAATTAAATAACGGGAGCTTCAACAGTAAGCACTAAACTATACAACTAAGCTCTTTCAATAGTATATAAGAGCCTGGCTTTTTATAGGACTCGGAATTCGTATTCCCACTGGGATTTGAAAAGTATATTCGTGTAAAAACCAATACTACGACAACTACTACTTTACATTCTGAAATATACGAAATATACGCATTAATTGTACCTAGTAGAAAGTTTTAACGAAAAGTTATTACTCTAAGTGAAAGAAGTAAGGGTTACCATCGTAGGAAATTGTCACGGCAAGACGAGTGATAATCCTGGACGAGGTTGTTTGCATTCCATATAGTGCTAATACATTTGGGAAAAGTTTGAATCCAACTAAGTCTTCTCCCTGCTGCTGCTGTATTCCCTTGTCTCGGATATATAATGGGTATATATATATATATATATATATATATATATATATAATTAAAAAAGTAAAGTCGTCGGGGCGGCCTAATGTCGGTATGAGCCATACAGCGAGGGTGTCTATCCCCTTTTCACTAGCTCTAGACCAAGGAGATTATTTTAGCGTCTGAGGTGGAGCGCCACACCTACCATCAGCTCCTTACTTTACCGCACAGATCCCTGTGCTACTCATACGCTGAGTTGGCGAGGGCCGGTATCGAACTAGGAACCTTGTGGTTTCTAGCCGAACGCTCTACCGACTGAGCTGACCCGATATATAAATGAAAAAAAAAAAAAAAAAAAAAAATATATATATATATATATATATATATATATATATATATATATATATATAGAGAGAGAGAGAGAGAGAGAGAGAGGGGGGGAGTAGAGATAGGATGAGGGGCTCTTACTTGTTGCCACGGCTGCCATATTCTTCATGACTGTCTTCACGGGCTGATCCTGTCGGTTGCTTTCTCAGTGTTGATTTCTTCGGGCTGGTCATTTCTTGTTTTAATAACTTAACAAGAGATCGTTTTTTCTTCTAAGCTTTTATTCAAAACAACCCAGCCACTGATTCAACGGCGCGATGGAGAAACGCCAACAAGGCCGGCTCTCGGCCAGTAACTAGTCTTCTCTAATCTAAAAACTTATATCTACCACGCTCTAATGGGGCGTTTTTCAAGGGGTTAAGTAAATTACCTGTCGACGTAATTTCCACAGGACGCCCGTTATTCCGAATCTATCAAACATCGATTAAAAATATGATTACTGTACGTACATAACTCATAAGCTGCCTATGAATAATGTAACACTGCCTTTTGGGTATCATATGTAGAAGAAAAGGCTAAGGGAGAAAACCCTGACAAAAAACACGGCTTGAACTCCGTTGGCAGTTCATTGTGGCAAGCAGTGTCTGGAAACTCCTGCAGCCGAACTGGTGCCGAACGTATTGGTTCACCAGTCCCTCGGAAACAGAAAGAGAGGCCACTATTGCTTTGGCAACACAGAATCTCCACACATCTTGCCCAGGCTTTCTGTGCACTGCAGAGTGGTCTATGGTCTTCGGGGATTGCGATGCCGGTAGAGTCATGATCGATAAACTCTTATCTATATATTCATGTACCTTAATTGTATGGCCGTTATCCTTTTGCAACACCCTCTTATTAAAAACAAGAACATCCAAATCGAAGAAAAAAGACATGCTACACAGAAAAATATAATAAGAAAGAAAGAAAGAAAGAGTAGGGGAGAGATAAAGAAAGGGCTGAGTGCACGGAAGCGATAACGTTACTCTGTTTCAATCGAACATAATAAAAGGATAAAAAGAAGTAAATAAAGAAAAAAAGTGTGAGAGCGAGTTAAACTTTTTACATATTGAACTATTTAACAATAGCTCTTAAGTAAACATATCAAACGTTGTGATAATTAAATTATCATACTGTGGTATATCCACAGGTCCTGCAAGAAAGAGTTAAATCAAGATTATTACACTTTTTAAATATTGCACTATTTAGCAATAGCTCTTAAGTAAACATATCAAACGTTGTAATAATTAAACTATCACACTGTGGTATATCCACAGGTCCTGTTAGAAAGAGTTAAATCAAGATTATTATACTTTTTAAATATTGAACTATTTAGCCATAGCTCTTAAGTAAACATATCAAACGTTGTAATAATTAAATTATCATACTGTGGTATATCCACAGGTCCTGCTAGAAAGAGTTAAATCAAGATTATTATACTTTTTAAATACTGAACTATTTAGCAATAGCTCTTAAGTAAACTTATCAAACGTTGTAATAATCAAATTATCATACTGTGGTATATCCACAGGTCCTGCTAGAAAGAGTTAAATCAAGATTATTATACTTTTTATACATTGAACTATTTAGCCATAGCTCTTAAGTAAACATATTAAACGTTGTTATAATTAAACTATTATACTGTGGTATATCCACAGGTCCTGCTAGTTACTATTATTGGCACATGCGGAGTTAATCTGGATGTGGTTTCTTAAAATTAAAAAAAATCAGCAGTAATTATGTTGATGTAATCTGTATTTAATCAAATAGATATCACATTTCTAAAACCGAAAAACTAATTATTATTTCTCATAAAAATTGAGTTTTACGTTTAATTTAACATTTATAATTAAGTTTATTAGTAGGTCTTTAAACCGGTGACGTAAAATAATTGCATATTATTATTACAGGCTAACAATCAAGACAATTACCAACATATTCTAATTAGAAAATTATAACAAATTTTAAATAAATTCTTTACAAAATAAACTAAATTTGATCACTGAACAGTATTAGCATTATGAGATAACATTAAAATTTAATTGTTAATTTTTTTCTATGAGAATTTTTATTGCGTAGGAACAGTTCCTGTTTATTCCTGTTGTGTGAACTTTTAATTAACAACAAATTAAAGAAAATTAGTCGTATTACGCAATGTTTCCCACCGAATGACCGAAGTTAAGCAGCGAAGTTCACGTTTAGTACATGGATGGGTACTTATTTTGAAAGTGGGAACCGTAAACATCCCGAGGTTCACAAGCCAGGCTCTACACAATTGATTGAATTACGATGTCATTTTTTCCAAAACCTTCTGAACGGTCAGAATGCGACACAAGACATTTTTGAAGCGAAGTTTAAATATTTGAATTCAGAGATTTTCATCTCGTATACCGGTTGTTAAACCAAAATTAAAGAGCACAGTCTTTCCTACTATTTACCCATAGCTATTCTCCTCCAACTATGGGTTAATAGTAGGGCAGACTGGGCTCTTTAAACTTGATATGACAACCGGTCTATGAGAGGGAGAAAGACACTATATTCAAACTGCTAAACCCTGCTTAAGACTGGACCCAGGTGTTGCATCCTACTATAAAAATAAAGGTTACGAAAATCATTTAATACGATATTATTTTAATCTGATAATTCTGAAATACAATGTTTGTTATTCGGTTCAACTTTTTTAGATGTAAGTTTAGTAAAAATAAATAGGTAAATGAAATAAAATGAAACCTAATTTTTATATGCTTTACGGGGCAAAGTTTATTTTAGTGTTATACGGCATATCAACCCATGTTGGGTTATTTCATGCCGAAGACATTTTGTTTATTCATTCTTAATAGGTACTCAATATTTTATACTTAATTTTAAAATACATTTTCAAATATTTTTTTCTTTTTAACCATTCTTCTGTTACTAGCTGATCCAAAAAGTGTAGCTGGTGCTACACATACCTTTGCCACTATAAAAACAAAAACAAAAAACCCCTGTGTAATCAATCTAGGGGTTTACATCTTTAACTGAACTGATGGACACTTGTAAGTCATGTCTGATGAAGAATTATTTATGTACACTATATACATACAAAATTAATACACACACAAAAATATATTTGTAAATTATTGATTAATACGAAATATAATTAAACACATGAAAAGACAACGTCTGTTCAACTCTAGCTCCTGTTATTTGTTTTCTGTTTCTGTGTTTTATTTATAATACATTTCAACCTCAACCTTTTAACACAGTTACCTGGAAAACTCCTCTGCTACAATATTAACCTATATTTTTTTAGGGTAACTCATTACGCTAATTTTCAACACACCCTATCCTCATAACAATATATCGAACACACAAAAATGCTAAGAGCATCTATGTAATAATGATCTGATTTTTCTATGTATCTCAATATAATAACAAAATTACCATCGTAAGTATTTTTCTTGGTACTTTACCCTTAAAATATTGGTGTGATATTCTTCTTCTTCTTCTTCTTCTTCTTCTTCTTCTTCTTCTTCTTCTTCTTCTTCTTCTTCTTCTTCTTCTTCTTCTCCAGAGAATTAAAAAAGATATGGAATATGAAGATCAAAGTAATACCAATTTTAGTTGGTGCACTTGGAATGGTCCCAAAAAGCTTGGAAAAAGATTGGAAAATTTGCTAATCAGAGAAAGAATTGAGACCATCCAGAATACTGCACTGCTGCAATTTGCTAGAATACTCTGAAGAGTCCTGGAGACCTGAGGAGACTTCTGGTCATTCAGACTGCAGTGAAATACCATCAGCTAACGCTGGTGTGAAAAACTCTAGGTTTTGTATGACTATAGCTCAAATCTACTTCACATATTATGGCTAAAACTCTTTCCTATGATAAAAAGACATGTATATATTAATTAGGTACCTCCAAAATGGGATCCTAACGGGTGCTAAAACGCCGGTTTAGAGTGGACCTGAGAGTAATGGTGATGG
>CM042155.1:84855271-84867771 GCA_023376005.1 Doryteuthis pealeii | reverse complement strand
TCAGAAACTGGCCCGAAGCCAGAAGAAGTGCGAGCTTTAATTTAATTTAATATTGAAGAGCTTGGTTCGAATGGACCTATGCCGGGAGGCAGCACCTGCCTTCTCGTCTAAAAGGGCAAGGGTCAGGTATATTTCCCGATGCCTGGGGTTATCGCCAAGAGAAGAATGTGAATGGATATCAAGCAATTTTGAACACTGCCCTTGTCTTTGAATTTATATATCTGTGGGTTTCTTTATAAAACGCTGACCTTATATTAAAGTCGTAGGAAATGGACTCGCCACCCCAAAGTTCAAATCCAGGATAAGGCTATTTGCATTATACATAACGCTAATAACCTTGTAAAAGGTAAGCATCCAGCTACTCTCCCTCCAGCTATAGGTAAATATAGGGCAGTCTGGGTTTCTTTAATCTTTGGTTAATAAATCAGTCTATGGGAAGGACACTCTGAGTTTCAAACCTGTTAAATTCCGCTTAAAAAATGAAACTTTGAGTCACACACACACCACAACACACACACACACACACACACACCCATATATATATATATATATATATATATATCACAGCTGTACGGGTAGAAAATTGAGGTAAATACGAACGGGAAGAAGCATTGTTGGTGACATTATTTCAAGTACATCTCGTATCTCAAAAATCAAATAGGAAATAAAAATACAGTAGCTTTGAATATTTCGTTATCTCTCTCTCTCTCTCTCTCTCTCTCTCTCTCTCTCTCTCTCTCTCTCTCTCTCTCTCTCTCTCTCTCTCTCCGTCTCTCATATATATATATATATATTATTTTAACTCAGGTTACAATTTAAGTCATTCTGCATGTAACTTAAATCAATTTTCCCCATTTAAACAAATTGAAATGCTACTAATTCGTTCCAGTCTCCGTTAAACACCCGTTTTTGTTTTAGATGAGAAAAATATCCTCCCCTCCAAAAAAATCGTCAGGGTGGCCTAAAGTCAGTATCAGCCAGAGGACGAGGGAGTCTGTCGCGTTTTCACCAATGCTAGACCAAGTACATTGTTTTTAGTCTTTGAGCACCACACCTACCATCAATTCATCACTTTGCCACATAGATCCCTGAGCTACTCTGATTTGGCGAGGGCCGGTATCACATCAGGAAACTTGTGGTTTCCAGACGAACGCTTTACCGATTTAGCTAAAGCGTTTTCCTGAAGATCCCCTTCGGTGAAACTTGGGAAGAATAAATTGTGCAAGTGATTCCATTTTCGAAACCAGCGCTTCGTTCGTATTGAGCATTTTTTCAATAGATGGTGCTATTGCTTTATGTTATATATATATATATATATATATATATATATATATATATATATGGGCTCTTTAGCATAGGTTAGACAACCAGTCTAGGTGATGAAAACTAAAATTCAAACCAGTTAAATCCGTTAAAGAATTTCACCATATTTTGCATCTGCAGGATTATATTAAACGTACCAACTTTACCTCATCATACAGGCACATTCCATATATATATATAATATATATATATATATATATATATTATATATATATATAATATATAAAATTAGTCAAACAATGGTGTTTGAAAATGGTGAAGGCCGACAATTTGTGGGAGATTATTGCTTAATAAAGTCATCACTAATTTTTTTAATAATTAATTATAATTAATTATATAATTAGGCGTGCATATCGTTTAAATGTAAAGCGTAAACAATCGAGAACAAGTCGAGGCCTAATAGGCTGAAATGTACATACAGAGATTGACTTTTTTCTCGATTTGTTCACCCTTTACATTTAAACCGATATGCACGCCTAATCCATTTAATTATCATTCATTAATTACAAAATTAGGTATGACTTTAATTAAGCACATAAACTCCACACACACACACACACACACACAATAATATATTATATATATATATATATATATATATGAAGGTAAAAAATGGACAGTATGAAGGTAAAAATGGATATTGAACCCGACAATATTTAAGAAAGTTTTAAGAAAAACAACAAGATGTTAAAATTTTTGCTGACAGATTTCCATAGAAAAAAAATTGGGAATTACTTAAATCATATCACCGGAGGCTCATATTTTCGGATGTAATAAGGAAATTCCCGACTCTGCGAGTTTAACATCATGCAGATTCATGTTTGCTGGACTTGTACATTTTTAAACTTTCATTTTGTAACCGGAACATTTTCCTGAACTTTTTGATATTCATATACATTTTTACTACAAAACTCTTTTGAGCTTTTTATGATAAAAATGCTAAACATTTAAAAATAAATTTATTTTATTTTTAACAAACAAATATGTATTTTTTAAAAAAAGTGTTTAAAAAAAAATTCCGGTACTGATCGAGAGCGTTCTGTGCCTTGTAATTACTGATATAATCATTTCGTTTTTCCGCTTATAATGTTGCTTTGATAAAGACAATTTCATAATGTCGAACAATATCTGTCAGCAAAGATTTTTAACATCTTGTTGTTTTTCTTATAAAACTTTCTTGCATATATATATATATATATATATATATATATATATATATAAATATTATACATATATATATAAATATATAATTTAATATATATATTATATATAAAAACACACACGCACACACACACAAATACACACCATATATATTTATATATAGTGAGAGAGATATAGTGAGGTAGGAGGACAGAGTGTGGGTGTTAAAAAGACTATGAAATAATATAATATTGATGATGATATTCTTTAGAATAGCCCCAAATATGTTAGGTAGCTATTGAAGATATTGGATTGTGCCAATAGAGAAATCAATTAAGAAAATATTTCAGGTTTTTATTCAAACTGCAGATACCCGTCTTGCTTCCCGTGATACTAAGATTCAATGTATAGCAATATTGTCACATAACTTCACACAGACCGAAAATCTCAGAATGAAACATTGATCATAGAAGCACCATCTTGAAAAAAAAAAAAACACGATTGAAGAAATATACATGTTCGGTCTTAATGAATTACTAGATACACATAGGATATATATATATATAATATATAATATATATTATATAATTGATAATTTTGAATCTATTACCACGACCAGACAACTCGCAAACACCATTTGCGACATCCAGAGCACTGGACAGCTGTTTCGACCTCCTTTGGTCTCATCAGCAGTGCATACCACAATCTCCGCCACTAGAGATTGAACTCGAGTTCAATCTCTAATGCGGAGATGTGGTATGCACTGCTGATGAGACCAAAGGAGGTCGAAACAGCTGTCCAGTGCTCGGATGTCGCAAATGGTGTTTGCCGAGTTGTCTGGTCGTGGTAATATGATTCAAAATTATCAATTATATATATAATTTCCTCTATAAAAAAAAACAACAAAAAATTCCATATTAAAAAATTCAATATATATATATATATATATTATATATATATATTATATATATATATATATATAATAGAGAGAGTTTTATAATTTGCATGAAGCATTGTGTATATATTGTTAGGAGGTTGATTTAGAAGGCTATCACAATGCAGGTATAAAGAAAAAAAATAATAATACGGTAACAATGGTATTGTGTGTTAACCTGTATCTAATTCTTGAATTTTCGAGACGAAATCCCTTTTTCAAAAGATCATTGGAACTGAAGCAGTCTAGTCTAAAAAAATTCATTTAAAAAGAAATGCCATAACTAGTCTGCTTTAGTTCCAATGATCTTTTGAAAAAGATTTTATCTCGAAAATTCAAGAATTAAATACAGGTTAACACACAATATTTATATACACTTTTACTGCATACTCTTTTGAGCTTTTTTAATGATAAAAATGCTTATAATTTTAAAAAATTAAATTTATTTTATTTTTAACATAAAATACGCATTTAAAATTTTTTTTTGAAAATTCCGGTACTGATCGAGAGCGTTCTGTGCCTCGTGATTAATGATATGTTTCTTTCGTCTTTCCGTTTACAATGTTGCTTTGATAAAAACCTCTTCATATGGTCGAAACAGATTTCTGTCAGCAAAACTTTTAACATCTTGTTTTTTCTACAAACTTTCTACACACACACACAACAAACACACACACATATATATATATATATATATATATAATATATATATATATATAATATATATATGGAGAAATATGAGGAAATTAATCCGAGATTAACACGTAATGTTGTAAGAAAATGGATGTTTATTGTAGGTAGTGATGCCGCCGTTGTAACGTTTTGGTCTGTTTAGGCCTTCTTCAGGACTTTAGGCATAGAGTTCTTGCTTCAGTGGTGAACATTTTCTTTCAGAAAATATTGACAATTAAACATCCATTTTCTACAACATCCTGTGTTTTTCTACCTTTCTCTCTCTCTCTCTCTCTCACACACACACACACACACACACACGCACACACACACACACACACATATATATATATATATATATATATATATATATATATATGCAAATATTATGCTGACATATCAGCGGAGTTATTGGGACAAAACAAGTCACTATAGAAAATTAGGAGCAACGATATAATCTTCTAAAAAGACAAATATTAGTAGAAAATAGCACCATGAAGTGTTTTATGAATATGTAATATTCCTTAGAAAAGTCAACATGCTTTTAGTTGAAGAAACAGAGTAATGTTTACTATTTTAGGAAAGTCATAGTTAAAGTAATCATAGCAGCGATCATTTTGAATAGCTTATTTAAGCATCAGCATAGACAATGGGGGGTATGCCAGACTGTTCCATAAATTAATGATTTTTTTAATTGATTAATTATATTAGTTAATCAGTAAAAATCAATAGCTAAATGCTATGTTTTTATTAGTTATCAGCTTATTAAGGTGTACATGAGATTTTAAATCTGAATAACATCTCAGGTCGGAGTTATAAGAAGACACGCACGTATCACGAAATTCCTTTATATATATAGATAGTGAACTCGGCGTAAGAATGTTCGTTTTTTTTCTCAAATCTCAACACAAAGCAAAAAGTGGGACCAAGTGACATGTTGTATCTAGGGGGACTCGTAAGTTGGGGCAGTTGTTTCGAAAAAATACCCATAATTATATTGGGGGAATCACCAATTCCACATCTGACTTGAGACGGTGAAGCATGAATGGAGTTAAAATCTTTAAGAAATAAATAAATAAATTAAAAAAATGAATAAATAAATAAAATTCCATCTTATTATAATGGAGATTTGGTGTATAACAGAAAATACATTTCTGCTTACGTCACAATACCCTTAGGAATTGCGTTCATCAATGAGTATTTAATTTATTGTCATTAATATATCATTGTATCATTAATACATAGGATAGATCTTATTTAATAATCTTGTATCTCGGAAGACTCGTAAGTTGAGTCAGTCGCAAGTCAAAGTACCACGGTAGTTTCTTCTGAATGGCTTCAGAAAAATTCGGATAATTTAATCTACTTTGAGTAATATTTCGTGAAGGCAGAATGTTCAGTTTTTATTTTTAAAAATGTATTGAAACTTATATGTTACTAGAAGTGGCTACCCAACGTCACCTGTGTAGAGGAGGGGATTGATTCGTTTACTTTTAGATTTACAAATGCTGGACAATCTTAAATTTCAATACTATTTCTATGTATATTTTGATTGTTTAAATATCTTCGAACATATATCAAATCTTTATACTTTTTACACAAAAAGCAAGAACTGATGGTATTTAATGTGTATATATATATTTATTTAATGTGTATATATATATTTATGGGCCGGGTTAGCTCAGTCGGAAGAGCGTTCGGCTAGAAACCACAAGGTTCCTAGTTCGATACCCGCCCTCGCCAACTCAGCGTATGAGAAGCACAGGGATCTGTGCGGTAAAGTAAGGAGCTGATGGTAGGTGTGGCGTCCCACCTCAGACGCTAAAATAATCTCTGGCGCTAGTGAAAAGGGGATAGACTCACTCGCTGCATGGCTGATACCGACAACAGGCCGACCCGACTGTAGAAACAATGATACTCACCATCGCAGTGGGGTTCTAACTACTGTCGAGTTAGCAGACGAGAACAACAGGCAAGCCGTAACTTAATACAGTCCTTGCATGCTGCTGGCATAATGCAAAGTGGTGGCTGAAGAGTGGGTACTTATCCCTGTTCTTACTAACCCTGAAATCCAATAGCCAATCAGAACTCAGGAAATGAACTTGCCTGAGTTCATAATGGAACAATCCAAAGCTCCATATAAGTCACCTACCAAACTGTAGTTTTAGTCTTGCATTCATCTTGTAACAGAGTTGAATACTTGACACAAAATCCAACACCGACGACTTTACTTTTAATTTACTTTATATATATTTACTTTGTCGTTAATTGTTTTATTTTCATAGTTTTAACCGGACATACATACACACCAACTGTCCTTTATATATTTATAGAATAATATATTAATATTTTGAAGGCCAATACAATAAGGAGAGGAAAAGGAAATAAGAAGAGAAATTGTAACCACACAAATAAAAAATAAGCACGTCCATTTCTGAAAATAAACTCTGATGATGAAGCTCATGCTTCGAAATCGATAAGACAAAAATAACATACGCATTGTATTGGCCTTCAAAATATTAATATTTTATAAAATACTTAACAATGCTTCAAGCAAATTACCAATTGCATTTATAGATTAGTTTATTTTGTTCTTAATAAAAATTCCTAAGTTAACATCCTCCAAGCTGGTTAATTCCATAATCATTTCCTTGGGTAACAGTAGGATTGGCTGGTCTCTCTCAAGCAGTTTTCTCTGACTGGCACTTATTACTCGGTCAGTAGTCTGCTTTACTTTTAGAAGTTATTATCTGTCGAATACGTTTATTGATGTATTCAGTAGATAACACCCAATGTGTCTGACATTACAATCAAACGATATACTTACTTTAAAAGAATGTCAGTTATCAAAAGAAATTGCCGATTCAGTATAAATATATTCTTAAATCACATAACATTTTGACATTCCTATCTACTCTTGAATATTTCATAGATCTATGTGTTTTCCAAAACAAAGATGGAATCTACTAAAACTTTTTATCCTGTTGTGTCTTTATGGGCAACACACACACCACACACACACACACACACACAGACACACACACACAACACACACATATATATATATATATATATTATATTATTATTATTATATTATTATTATTTATATTTTTGCTTGAAGGCAATTACAATGCGTATATCGTATAAAATTCGATAATTATAGAAAATAACCATGACAAGTGAATTTCGCAAACATCGTACAGTCTGTTTCAATGTTATTAAGTCTCATCAGCGATGTATACTAACGATTTCCCTCCGACAGAAATCGAAACCTGTAGTCCAGCAGGAATAATATATACTTTATACAACAATGCTTATAAAAAAAATCATCCAAAAATCTTATTTTTCCTTCACCGGGGCATGGGTCTGGTTAGTTGTTATTTACTCACGTCCGCGTACCTCATATGGTAGAGGCGTGCTAGTATCATTGACAGGTTAGTTTCGCAGGGATTGTACGATGCGGACTGTTAGCCGTGCGGTAAAGTCACAGACTTTGCCTGCTGGACGACCGGTTTCGATTTCTGTCGTTAGTATACATGATGATAATAAAGTTGAAACAAACTGTACGATGTTCTAGCATCGCATGATCGTTTGCAAAATTCACTTGTCATGGTTATTTTCTATAATTATCGAATAATATATAAATAATAATATATACTTTATTTAACAATGCTTCTAAAAAACAAACATCCAAAAATCTTATATATATATATATATATATATATATATATATATATATATATAGTCAAGAGCAGCATCAGAATGTTTTCAAGAAATTGTAGAGGTTATACAGTTTTATTTATATTGTTAATGTTCTGAAAGATTTTTAGCTCCACCTTGTATATATTACCGGTAAACAAGTCCTCATTATTTTGTATTTATATCGCAACATAAGGCTATACCAAGATTAATATTTGAATATTAGGAAAAGATCCTGTTTTAGAATCATTCCCAACACTCGTTAATTATCAATCTCTCTCTCTCTCTTCTCTTCTCTCTCTCTCTCTCTCTCTCTCTCTCTATATATATATATATTATATATATATATTATATATATATGTATGTATGTAGGTATATATATATATAGTAAAGACAAAAAGCTTAAACATCGGGTATTAAGTGGTTATGGTCCATTTCCACCCAAGGGTATCGGAAAACCCCTGAGTTTCGTCAGTTAACGTTCTTTATTGAACACGGTATACAAATAAACTTAGCTTGCTCATATACCCTCGCTCCTGATCCCAGTGATGGTATCGGGTTTCAATTCATCTTATCTTTTTCGGGATGACAGTGCTTTGATCTTCTGGTGGTTCTTTTTCTGGGGGCTTGTGGCATTCCTTTTTTCCTGGGTGCGGTCGCTTGAAATAGCCACTTTCAGTTAAAATTTTTAAAAATGTGTTTTAAAAATGTATTTAATTATACCCATCAAGAATAAATGAAAAATACGGCATAAAATTACCCAACAAGTGTTGACATGTCTTAAAAGTCAACTATCCAACTAACCGGGTAATAAACGGCTCAATCACCACATATTTAACTGTGGTAAACAGCTGGTGGTGGGGATTTTACCTTTCTGTACAGGTGCAGTTTGTGTCTTCTACAACCCCACTGTCACTTGGCTAGCAAGTATTGAACACAATGATAATGTGGTCCGCGCTCATTTTTTTTTCAATTATCCGGCCCACCGTGAAAAAAGTTTGGTGATCTCTGATTTACACTATTAATGTTCCAAAAATGTAAAATCTACAGAACTATTTCTGGTAAATCAATCCAACTCACCTGCTTTTCATAAGCATAACACATTGTTTCAGCCACTCTTTTGTCTTCATCGTAACAAGCACGGGGACCAGTTGGATTGACATGACCCCAATATTCTTCCACTTGTGGTGAACCTTTGGATCTAAAAAAAATTAACAGAAGAAAAAAAGAATCTCATGCAGTTCTTAAACTCTTTGAAAAGAAAGTAAATATTTGAAATCTTAAAAGTACGATTTTTAGTAAAAATTTTGTTTGAGTGATGGTCTATTTTAAAAAGAAGTTTCTTTGAAAAAAAAAATCATATTCTGAAGAAAGAATAATAATATTCTCTTACTATGTGTGCGTTTGAGAAGTGATGCGTTGTTTAAATTGAATGTGTGATCAAAGTTTGTTAGTGTCTTTATATAGATATATATAGGGAGATATAAATTAATAGTATATATATATATATATATATATATATATATATATATATATATATATATATATAGTATTATAAGAATATACCATTCCTATTCAATATAATAATCATTGTTTGCTCACAGTTATATGGTTTCAAGTATTCTTATCCAACACTAATAGTTTTTAAACAGTTCTCTTTGACCCATAGATGAGATCTTAACAGGTAATACCAATCCGGGTCAGAGTGAACCTAGTTGAAGGGTAATTACATTAAAGGAATCCTTTTCTGCGGGGGTCTTCTGCATTGGATACTGTCGTTGTATTCTGAACCTTACCTACAGGTCCGTGACAGCATGATGGTACAAAGATAGGAACCCAGAAAGTAGAGAAAAACGAGAAGAAACCTAGTATATCTTATTATAATGGAGATTGTGTGCTTTTCTGTCTGTAACCGAAACTATATTACTACTCATATCACTATTCCCTTAGTTATTGACATCACATTTTCCATGATTGTATTTTTATTTAAACCTCAATTATTAATAAAATTGTTTTACATTATTAATACTGTTAACCATGTCTACATACTGACAACATGCAATTATATTTATATATACAACAAAATAGTGGTTTACAGTGTGAACGGGAAGGCTAATTTGCATATTGATATTAAAAATGTGATTTTATTAAATATGTGCTTAGTATTATTGATTTCTAACTGTTTGGTTTTATTTTAATGAATATAAGCAAAAATATCTGCAATGAATCTTAACTGAAATCCATTAACAAGATAAAATAACTGTCATTTTATTCTTTACTTCCTTTTTTAACTAAATACTTAAATTAGAAAAAATAACAATGAAAGACGAGAGTGATGGAAGAATAAGTTTCAGTTGTTCTATTTTTTATTATACTCCCTCTGTTTCAAATCTTTTATTATACTCCCTCTGTTTCAAATATTTTTATCGGTATTCTTATTTAGCTTTTCTAATTTAATATAATATTTTATTACATTAAACTTAAATACTTGCACCCGGAGGGTGCATATATTTGCTAGTAATAATAATAATCATATTCTGAAGAAGTTCATATTTAAAAGAAATGACATATCACTTCATATTTTAAAAAAAAATGAATAAATTGAATAAACGTGTGATATCTTGATATCTATATCTTGCCTTCCACAAGAAGAAAAATTGAAAGAACATAGACTGTGGGAATTGTTTCAAAGTTGTAGGCGGTATTTTGTTTTTAATGTACGAATGACAAACAGCATATTTTCCTAACTGGAAGGTAATAATCATTGGTGTAAGAAACGACAATTATGAAACACTGGGCATAACACTTGAAGAAAATATTTTCACTGTATTTCTGACGAGTATTGATTCACAACAAAAGGTGTTATAGATCTGGGGGGCTGTTGCAAAAAAGAATTGAAACCTTTAAAGAAAAACGCGTGTGACAAATTTATAAAAACAAAATACAAATTAAATATGTCCATGATATAATAATGCAGAAAGGGAAAAATAACTGTTCATTCCTTTTAAGTATATATATATATATATATATATATATATATATATATATATATATATATATATATATATATATATATATATATATCAGAAGTCATGTATTATCAAGGTTTTGAAAAAACAACATCTTTAGTTATTTCAAAAACATATTCATAGATAGTAATTGACACAATTAATTTTCTATCCCTCAAATTGATCATTTATTATAAATATTCTCAAAAACAGTGATTTGAAATCAACAAAGGTGTATTTTTGAATAGCAGGATGGTGTGAAACTTCGGGACATCATTATATATATATATATATATATATATATATATATATATATATATATAATATATATCATCATCATCATCATCATCATCATTCATCATGTCGCGCTTTCAGCGGGGATATCCATGACAATCTCTCTCCATCCGTCCCTATCGCTCATCATTCTCGGGAGGTCCTCTATGTAGCATCCTGCATCCGCACAGAGCTGATCAATGTACGTTTTTGCTGGCTTGTCCATGTGCTGGCTTCCACAGGAGGACATCGCTTATGAGTTCGTCCTTGCTTCTCCAGCAGTGTCCCGCGTGTCTTGCCCGTCTTACTCTGATGGTTTGTGTGATATGTGGCAGGTAGCCGTATAGCTGTTTTCTCGTAGGGTGTTATTTCCACGTCTTGTTCAGGATGACCCGCAGCATTCTTGTGCAGCTCCCATCTAGTTTATTCTCTAGTCGCTTAGTTAGGGTCCAGGTGGTGCAGCCATACAGATTTCAACACCCGAAACTTCCGGTTAGCTTTCAATTCTCCATTCGGGTGTCATGCCTCGGTCAAATCACCGTGGATCACTCAACCCTTTTTCAAAGCCTCCATCTTGTCTCATTTTTTCTTCCTCCTTTTTTATAGTAGTCCTCTCAAAACTCAGGACCTTCATCATCTCGTTACAAATAGTACACCCACCTTGGTTGGCATGTAGATTGTTTGCCAATGGATGACATCACTGGGCAAATCAGTTGTCACTATTAGAGAGCTTTTTTATCCACTTAGTCTGTTACACTCTTATGTACCACAAGCATCATATATTAATTAATGGAAATAGGTCACTAATTAGGCTGTGACAAGCGTCCAGTCACCAGACAACAACAAAAAACAGAGATATAACTCTGTACCAACGGCCAAAACACAGTCATGTGTTCAGTATGAATAAAATAAATTTAAATAGCGAAATAGATCACTAATTAGGACTGAGGCTATTCTTAGTACTGACCACCCCAAGTGGATTTACCAGGTTTGAATTCAGAGTTTTCCTTCTACTAGACTGGTTTTCTAACCAAGTTTAAAGAGCTGTCCTAGTATTTACCCATAGCTGGAGGAAGAGTAGTGGATCCATACCTTTCCCAAGGGTAGTATAGCTATGTGAACAGTAGCGTCGTCCAGGATTTGAACTCGGGTCGATGCGTTCATTTCCTACGACTGTAACTAATACACCAGGCACCTCCAACTTTCATATATGAAAGCACAGAGGGACTTTACAGTGGGGTATACCTATAGGTCTAGGTATATATTATGAAGAGGGACACCGATATGGATATCTATTCTCGTATGAGGGACACCCGTGGTTATGTCCCCATTTCTAATCTTATCCTTTACTTTAATCTTGTGTTGTGAGTCTGTTGCTTTTTTTTCTTAATAGTGAATAACCTTGTCTGGTTTCTTATTCCAGGAGCTTTCTTCTAACTTCTTATTACTTG
>CM042155.1:84832771-84840271 GCA_023376005.1 Doryteuthis pealeii | reverse complement strand
TCCAACTCTGATTAAGTTTCAACAGCCTGGCACATCTGTGATCTGTACGGTAAAATGGGCTGTTGAATGTAGGTGTAGCGCTCAACCTTAGGAGCAAAAAACAATCTACCTAGTCTTGAGCATGTATATCTAAGAGTAGCGTGGACATGAAGTCAACGGCGTTGGTTATGGACAGTTTCTCGATTTATTCTTAATATTAAGAAATAGTAAGAATGAATCAAAGGTTAACAAACAACGCCATAGTTAGCTTATTTTTCTTTACACTTGCAATGTGATAGCGTTCAAACCAACCACCATATATATATAAATATATATATATATATATGTGTGTGTGGTGGTGTTGTGTGTGGTGTGGTGTGTGTGTGGAAGAAAGGAAGTGAATCCTGTTGAATTATATGATATAAGGCATGGGGCAAATGGTCACTCTTAAATATAAACTCGTTGACTACCACGTGACCTGGGGTAGATTTCTATTGTCCAATCACTGGCACTGCTGCTGCTGCTTCTGCTGTATTAATAGAGGCACCATTCTGAGCTTATTTCATTGACATTTGGATTCTCTTGGACGTAGGACTTACAAAGAATACCCTAACACCGGATTCTTATTGGCTTGCTTACTTACTTATTACATCTGGAACTAAGGATGCCGACCAGATACTTAACAAATCCGACGGTATGTAGTATATTAAGAAAAATGAAAAAACACAGGTTTAAATGGGTTATGTGGTGAGTTTATTGGCCGACGCTGCAGTGTTTCGATCTAGCGTCGGCCAATAAACTCACCACTTAACCCATTTAAACCTGTTTTTTTTTTTCATTTTTCTTAATCTATATATATATATATATATATATATATATATATATATTGGTTGGTTGGTTTTGAAGGCTATCACAATGCAAGTGTAAAGAAAAATAAGTTAACCATGGCGAATATATATATATATATATAAATAAATCTAATGAGTCAGACGAACCTACTGAAAGTTTCGCTTAATGCTCTTCAGGGCTAAGAGTCAGATCTTAGCCCTGAAGAGCATTAAGCGAAACCTTTAGTAGGTTCGTCTGACTCATTAGATGTATCTTTATTATTTGCTCTACTTAGGTATTGAGCACTTTTTACTTATTAGCTTCAGTCTCCTGGCGGGTTTGTATGAGTATATATATCTTATATATATATATGTGCATATAAATTGTTTTTTCTTTTGGCCAGAATATTGTACCAATAGATTATTTTTTGTTGGTACGATTATCTTGGTCTTTTCTTTTTTCCAAAATTTTTTTTTCTTCTTGGTCGATGTTTGGTAGTATATTTTTACAATCAAACTATTTGTTGGGTTTTTTCTCACCGCGAGGATTTACCAATAAGTTTGGTATATTAAATTATATATATAATTGAGTATAGATATTATCTACATTCACTCATTAATGAGTGCTGTCACAAAAAGAATAAAAAGGGATATTAGAGTTCCGATTCTAATCTTAACCTGACGTCAAGAATAACTCCTATAAACTTTAGACTTTTATAAATTTATTGATTAGGTGATCTTCCTTCACCTATCTCATACGTAGTATTTATTCTTATGTCCAAATTGTGTCTGTTGTCAGACGTGTGTCCGGGGTGGGGCCATGAGTTGATAGATATTTTCATGCTGATAACAATATTAACCTTGATTTTCTGGAAGACAAGGCTATTTAACCTCACTTATATATCAATCAATTGGAGATGCTATTTCCGTTCGGATCAGATATTGATCTATTTTTTCCAGGATAATACAGTTATTGCTCGTCACCTCATCGCGAATTCAAAGCAAGTAATTCGAAACCTTAGCGTTTACGTGTCTAAACTTTGACCTTTTTTTCTTCTTCTATTTTCGTTGATAGGATTTAGGAAACACTCTGTTCTGGAAGATAATGAGCTTTACACGACTTGTCGAAATTTACACGACTTGTCGAAATTCAAAGATAGAAACTGATTCCAAATAATTACAGAAAATGTATATTTTGATTAATAATAATAATAATAATAATAATAATAATAATAATAATAATAATAATCCACCCCTAGAGATAGATTATATGTGTCAAGAAAGGAAGGGGGAAGAGGTCTTGCCAACATATAGGACTGCGTAGAAACGAGAATCCGACAACTCGAAGACTATACAAAAAAGATTAAAGACAAATTACTTATGGCTGCCAATAATAGTAGATGTGACATAGGGACAAACAGAAAAACAACAAAGAATAGAAAACAAAAATGGGAAGAAAAACAATTATATGTACACTTCAAAAATGGGAAGAATAACAATTATATGGACACTTAAAACTTGCTGCACAGAATAATGCCATTAGAACAAACTATATCAAAGCGAAAATTGATAAGACCCAACAAAATAGTAAATGTAGACTATGTGGTAATAGAGATGAGACTGTAAACCATATACTCTGCGAATGTAGCAAACTAGCAAAGCGAGAATACAAAACTAGACACGACTGGGTTGGGAAGGTGATCCACTGGGAATTATGCAAAAAATTAAATTTTTACTATACAACAAAATGGTATATGCATAAAACAGAATCTGTTCTTGAGAACGAAACGCATAAAATTCTCTGGGACTTTGAAATAAAAACGGATCACCTTATCCCAGCAAGAATACCAGACCTAGTATTGATAAACAAAAAAGAAAGAACTTGTCAACTGGTTGATTTTGCAGTGCCAGCAGATCACAGGGTGAAGTTAAAGGAAAATGAAAAAATGGACAAATATCTGGACCTTGCCCGAGAACTGAAAATGTTGTGGAATATGAAAGTGAAAATTATACCAATTGTAGTTGGTGCACTTGGAACGGTCCCAAATGGATTGGAAAATAGTTTGGAAAATGGTTTGGAAATCAGAGGAAGAATTGAAACCATTCAGAACACTGCACTGCTGCAATCTGCCAGAATACTCAGAAGAGTCCTGGAGACCTGAGGAGACTTGCTGTCACTCAGACTCCAGTGAAAGACCATCAGCTAACACTGATGTGAAAACTCAAAAGGAGTAAATAATAATAATAATAATTTCGACCCGATAAAGGATTGTGTAGATGCCCCAATCCAAAAGACTCGAAGAATACACAATAAAAGTTTAATTACCGCAGCCAATAACATTAGCTGCAGCATATGAACAAGCAGACAAACAACAAAAACAAGAAAACAAAAATTGTCAGAAAAACAAATTTATGGGTAATTTCAAACGACAAATTGGGGAGATTGAACATGAAAAGACCTGGACATTCTTAAGAAGAGGACACCTCAAGAGTGAAACTAAACATATCATAACTGCAGCACAAGACAATGCCATAAGAACCAATTATATCAACATAGATAAGACACAACGGAATAGCAAGCGTAGAACTGGTGGAAATATAGAAGAAATGATTAATCATATAATAAGCGAATGCAGTAGACTAGCACAAAGTGGGTACAAGACAAGACACGGTGGTGTAATGAAAATCATCCACTAGGAATTGTAAAAGAAATTAAAATTTTCACCATACAACTAAATGGTACATGCACAAACTGGAACCGGTCTTAGAGAATGAATCCCATAACATTCTCTGGGACATTGAAATACAGACAGATCACCTCATCCCGGCTATGACACCAAATCCAGTGTTAATTAATAAGAAAGACAACTTGACATCTCGTGGATTTTGCTGTACCGGCAGATCACAGACTGAAAAAAAAAAAAACAAAACGAAAAGCCTGTGACTAAAGTTCAAATTCGCTTACGGGTAATTCCATTTCAAATCATTCAGGCCATGTCACCCACCACTTCAATTTTTCTGAAATTTTGTCCAAGTTTGGATTTTTATAAAATTAGCCAAAACCCAACATTTGAGCTTCCATTTCTAAGAATTGGCGGAGTTACGTTGATTTTTAGATCTCCAGATTTGAGGTGGGGTCGCGAAAACTGGCGACTTTTTGTAACCTATTTTTATCTGTTCTGAGCAAATAATAAACTATTTTTTCGGACAAATAATGGTCAATATATGTGAAATAATAGTTGAAAACAGAATTGTCATAGATGCACTGTCACATCGTGATATTGATCTTGCTAGGAAAAAATCAGAAATCATCAATAACTTAAAATTGGTTGTCTTTAAAAAAATTTGAAAGCATTTTTTATTTCATGGGCAGAAATATTTTTACACTAATTTTTAGTAATAGGGAAGCTTTGAACTCATTTTACAGATAAAAATAGATTACAAAAAGTCGCCATTTTTCGCCAACCCTACCAAATTTGGAGAGCTAAGAATCGACATAATTCCGCCAATTTTTGGAATTAAAAACTCAAATTTTGGGTATTGTCTAATGTTAACATAATCCACACCGGGAAAAAATTCAGAAAAATTGAAGGTGGTCGGTGAAAATTTAACTTTTTTCTGGATGATTGTGTTATAGTTTGGCGATCGTCGCATTTGTTTCGCGCGGGAAGTTCGAAAAGACAAAGGAAAATTGAACAAAGAGACTGGAAAGGGAAGTAAGGACTTCCGGCTGAGGGACAAAGAGAAAGATTAAAATGCGTAGGCGTGTCATCAATACAAAAGCGAGAGGGTTAAGAATTCAGCGGTCAGTGGGGACAGTCAGTCGGTTGAGTGAGTTCATTCGGACAGCAGGCGAGAGAGAGATTGACACGCTCTCCCCTTCCCTGGGGGAGGGGCGTACCCGTTACTTAGCCACCATTCAACAAGGCCCCACGTGTGGCAGATAGCAGTTTTGTAGTCCCATCTTGACTTCCTCATTAAGTAGCCGCCAACGTCAAGTTCCATGCCCTGTACACGCATCACCGAGTTAGAAGAAGAAGCAAATAAAGAAGTCCTTTTAAATATGATACAGCATGCCTTGTGATTTCATTAAGCAGTATACCAGCAACGTATACGATTCAGCGTGAGTTTGAAGATGCCGCTATATAATATATATACGATTCAGAGTAGCAAAAGAGGCGCTATGCAAAAATTGGACATGGTATTACCCTTACTGACATCGTAGTTCAGCACATCATCAACGACGCCACAGGGACATCCTCACTGTGTAGTACCGATATGACAAGTAAGGTGATCTTGCCCGTTAGTATTCTTGGACAAATTTAAAACTGTATGCTTTTCCGGGAGTTCTAACCTAACCTATGCTACCAGTTTGGAAATTGATTTCCAACGTAGACATACGCCCCACAGGGATGCAATTTGCTTTTTAAGCGACGGGGGAATTGAGACTAATGATGTCCTGGGAATGACGTTAAACTCTATCTGATGGTGAGGTTCCAGTTTTGGAGGTTTGGGGAATGTGGAGCACCCCTTCATCACCATTGCTCCCTGGTCCACTCTGACCCGGAGTGGTAGTACCTGTTAGGGTCCCATCTATGGGTTAAATAGAAAAATGTATTTATAAAAAAATTGTATTATCCATTAAGAATTGATTTATTTCAAAACTTTATCGGCATTAAATGACCCACTGAGGTTGATATCCCGTAAAACAAACCAAACCAAACCAAACTAATGAGGTGTGGGTCAACTTTTTGTTTTTTGTAGACATGAATGACAAGGGTCACACTAACTTTAATCTGTTGTCATGAGGTAATCTCAAATAGTGTTTTGCATTTGATAACTGGGTTAAATAGAAAAAATGAGTTTAAAAATTCTAATATGAATGTTCTCGAGGGGGTGGGCACAGTTTAAACCGACGCGTTTACTATCCCAACCGACCAAGTGTTCAGTCTGAAACAATCTCTCCCAGCAATGCTGCACTCTTCTCACCAACACTATCAAAATATCTTTTCTCTCTTCCACTCGTAACAACAGCCAAAATGCTACTGCAAGCTTTTCGTCTAGTTTGTGAGGGCTGGTCATTATATACACAATTACAGTGTTCATCCGGGCTCCTTACTCTGACCTGCACGTGCAGCACGTGCAACACTAATCAGCACGCGCCAATCCTTCACATCCGGGCCACGCTGGACAGTTTAGCAATTCCCATGCGTCAGGCCACGACTCACGATCAGGAGGATGCGAGTTCAATCTCGCCACTCGCCTCTGATCTCATTCTGCATGCCAAACACAATCGTGCACGCTTCGGACTACTACGTTCGTGGTTTCTCTCGCCATGTGTTTAAAAATTTGAGTCTAAAAAATGACTGTCCATCAAGAATAAATAAAACAAAACTTCTTCGGCATAAAATGCCCCAACAAGGGTTGACATGCCGTGAAACCCAACCGACCAACCAACCAACCAGCCAACTGTCTCTTTATCTTATTCCAGCTATGTCTACTGTTGTGTAAACTACATTTTATACAACTATGTGCCTGCTGCTTTCGTGCAGGTAAATAAAAACGGCGTATATTAAGACAGGCAATTATAAAATCCCCGCAAGACATTTTGTAAACACAAATAGAAGGAAAAATAGTAAATGTGTCTTTTCAATGACATTAATATAATCAGATGTGTGACAGGAGCGTAAGAAAGTAGTAAAGATATACAGAGACAGAAACAAACAAATATACTGCCTACTTCCTAGGAAAAATTAATAGTACAGTCTAAAGGTATGTCTGCTTGTGTAATTGCTCATGTGTGGTTGTTTATGTCTCTGTGTGTAAGTATATGTGCGTATGTTACGTCATGTGCATGAGTATATATAAACCTATATAAGTATTGGAGTCGCGTGGTCTAATGGATAGAGTCATGGGAAATGGACTCGTCGACACGAGTTCAATTTCTGCACGAAGCTGTTTGCATTTCACATTGCGCTAATGCCCTTGGGAAAGGTATGCATCTAATTCACCAACCAGCTATAGGTAAATAGCAGGGTAAACTGGGCTCTTTAACCATGGCTAGGTAACCAGTCGAAGAGAAGGAAAACTCTGAATTCAAACCTGTTAAACTCCGCTTAAAAATTGGCATTGTGTCGTATCCTGCTTGTGCGGAGGTGTTGGTAAATATATATATATATATATATATATATATATAATATATATATATATATATATATATATATAAGTATGTTGGAACACATAATCATATATATATATATATATATATATATATATATATATATATATATGGGGGTGACTTAAGAGGGGTGACTTAATGGAGAAGGCAAAAATATCAAGCGAGTCGCAACATTGTCAATAGTATAATTATCCGAATAAGTCGGTATTATTAATGAATATAAAAGGAGTCAATACGTTCGTAGAGCAGAGTTAGTAAAATGGTATAGTCAAAAATCCTACTCTGGTTTCAGTTTCTGGATCATCAGGGTTATCTTCGATGGATTAATTACGTATGTTACGCCGTGGACATGAGTATATATTAATCTATATAACTATGCTGGAATACATAATCATATATATATATATATATATATATATATATATATATATATATATATATATGTGTGTGTGTGTGTGTGTGTGTGTGTTTTGTGTGTGTCTGTTGTAAAAATTGAAAAAAACACAAGTTTCCTTA
>CM042155.1:84810271-84827771 GCA_023376005.1 Doryteuthis pealeii | reverse complement strand
TGGGGTCACAGCTAATTTGGGCATCATTTTGCCATCACCAAGTCTTAAATTATTAAGCAAATCATCATCATATCTCCTATTAGCACGGATATCCATGTCAATCCCTCTCCAACAGTCCCTATCACTTACTGTTTTCGAGGTCCTCTGCGCAGCATCCAGTATCCGCAAAGAGCTAGTCAATGTACGTCTTTGCTGAACGGCCCACACTGGCGTGCCCATGTGCTAGCTTCCACAGGAGGACGTCACTTATGAGTGCGTCCTTGCTTCTCCAGCAGTGTCTTGCTCGTCTTACTCGGATGGTTTGGGTGATATGGAGCAGATGACCGTACAGCTGTTTTCTCGTGTGGTGTTGTTTCCACGTTTTGTTTAGGATCGCGCGCAGCATTCTTGTGCAATTCTCACAGTTCTTTATTTTCTAGTCGTTTCGTTAGGGTCAAAATGGTCCAGCCGCACAGCAGCACTGATACAAACTACCCCCGAACGGACTAAACTCGAGAGGAAAATAAGGAGACAATCTTCCGTGGGTATTCTCGGATTTCATTTTTCTGCGGTTTCGACCTGGGCTTGCGATCACCATATTTTATCTTATTTCTCTGAATGTTTGAGATGAGGCTTGATGATTAGTATTATCTGCGTTATTCGGACTATTGTCCCCATATTTATTGTTATTTGTACAACGTTTCGATCGATATGCCCTCCGGTCTTCTTCAGGTATTTCTTGTCGGACTCGGGAACCTTCTTTTCGAACTCAGGAACTTTCATGTCGTAGTCGGAAACCTTCTTGTCGTAGACGGGAGCCATCACGGAATTTTGAACCTAACCCTTTATTCCCTCGTGGACTGAATAAAGGGTTAGTTTCAAAGTTCGGTGATGGCTCCCGACTACGACATGATGGTCCCTGACTACCACAAGAAAGTTCCTGAGTTCGAAAAGAAGGTTCCTGAGTCTGAAAATAAGGTTCCCGAGTCCTAGAAGGTTCCCGAGTCCGATAAGAAATACCCAAAGAAGGCCGGAGGGCATATCGACCGAAACGTTGTACAAATAACAATAAAGATGGGGACAATAGTCCGAATAACGCAGATAGTATGTTTTATCTTGAACTGATATTGTTTTTGAAAAATCTACAAAACGTGTGGGTGTCCTGGGTATAACGTTAAATTGCATCTCATGGTGAAGTTCTAATTGTGGAATTCTGAGTGTGGAGTACCCCTTCATCGCAATTATTCTCAGGTCCACCTTAACCTGCGGTGATTGTAGCTCTTAGGTTCCCACTTATCGTTCAAATAGAAGAAAATGAGCAAAAATTGTGTTTACGAACTGAGTTTAAAAACCATCAGTGACCATCAAGAATGAATGAATCAGTGTCTTCGCCATAAAATGACCCAACAAGAGTTGACATGCCGTAAAATCGAGGCAACCAACGAACCAAAACGTGTGATTGTTTCGTTTAGCAGACGAAAATGTGCAGGCGCACAAAAGTTAGATTGTGGCGTCATTTATTATTACATATAGATTGGTTCTTTATTTAATGGCATAACAACCTTCCGAGTTATTTAATATGAAACACATCCTTGCAGAAGAACAGTACTAGTACTATTTTACCCATAGCTGGGATGGGGGTGACGAGTTACAAACCTTTCCCGAGGGTATTAGACCAAAAGTGAACGTAATAGCGCGATTAGAGTTCGAACTCGCTTACTACGACGTCGCAGTCCAGCACGTTAGCAACTACTCCACAAGGACTCCGCATACACATAGTTATTTACTGAACTAACTCATTTTTTTAATATTTCCTACGGAACTCATAACTTACTGTCAAAATCAAAGTCAACAATTTTGATTTTTTCTGCGAATTGTGCTATACAGTATTATTTGTAGTATTCGGACTATTGTCCTCATCTTTTTTGTTATCTGTACTACGTTTCGGCTGATGTACCCTCCGGCCTTCTTCAGGTATTTCTTGCCGGACTCGAAAACCTTCTTTTCGAACTCGTAAACTTTCTTTTCGTAATCCGGGACCTTGTTGTCTTAATCGGGAGCCATCATGGAAATTTGAACCCATCTCTTTATTCAATCCACAGGGGTATCCTGTTCTCATTCCGCTAACCAAAGCTGCTGTATAGGTGTTAAACTGTGTTAATTATTATTCTATGTTAGTGTCAGAAATTCAGAGAAATTGTGTAATATATTTTGCTATAAATTGCCTTTCAGGTCAAAATCTTGAGATTATTTTCGATCATTTCTGGTGAAAATTTATGAGAAGAAGAATCCAAGAGTGTATTTTGGGCAATTACAGAGTGAATTTTTAATTTTTAAAAAAATTGATTTGTTGATAGATATTTTAAGTAAAGTCGTCGGGGTGACCTAAAGTTGGTATTGGTAGATAACGAGGGATTCTTTTCCCTTTTCACTAGCCCGAGACCAAGGAGATTGTTTTCGGCGTCTGAGGCGAAGCACCACACCTACCATAAGCTCCTCAATTTATCGCACAGATCCCTGTGCTACTCCCATATTGAGATGATGAGGGCCGGTATCGAACGCGGAACTCTGTGGTTCATAGTCGGATGCTCTACCAATTGAGTTAAATCGGCCCGATGCGCCAGATTCTGTTTTTGTTTTTTCTATTAAAGGTTGAGATGAGAAGATAGAAAAAAAGAAAGATGCCCTAGGAGTCATAAGATACAAACGGATTATAAATACGCGTCACAAAAGACGGAATTATTTGCGTATATCACGACACCTCTGACGAGGATCAGAATACCTGTTTACAGCTTGAAATCAAAGTGTTGCTCTCCGGCCATGTCTACTACAGTATTTGAGCAATATGTGAATAAAATGACACTTCTTGTCTCTCTACCTACGCCCAGCTTAGCTTCATATTTCCACGTCAGTTTTAGCAGTCAACTCAGATTGTAGAACGTAGGCGTAACACATATCCTGTGACTGATTACTGACAGGTTCGAATCAGATCCGTATTTATTTACTTAGTTTTGTTTTATTTATCTGAATAGGTTCCCGAGTCCGACAAGAGATACCACAAGAAGGTCAGTTGTGTTGTAATAATAAAGATGTATAGTTTAAGAAAGAAGCGCCAATTGTTAAAAAAACAAATACATAAAATCATTTTTTTGTTGTTTTAATTTTTTTTTTTTTTTTTTTTTTGTCGTCTGATTCTTGTTGTCTGTCTCAGACTTAAATTTCCAACGCCAAATGCATTTACACCTACTTTTAGTTTTTTTAAAAATCAACGAACTATTTTTCTTAAGGGAATTATTACAATGGTTGACCAGGTCAAAGGGTATATTTATGACAGATTAAAATTAAAAGATATTTCTTAATTTCTAAATAAATCACTGTCATCATATTTAGCGGAAAAGCAACGCTCAGAACTGGTTGTTATGTTATAAATTTGTCCCAAACAAAAAAAAAATCTAACTTAGATCTTCTTTTAAGTAAATTTTACAATTAAATTAAATTATTCGCTATGCAAACTTAAATTTAAAAAGGTAGTTATTTGTTAGATTTGACAAAAAAAAAATTTCTTTAGCACTTTTTTACCACTTAACAATAGTCCGAATCATACAAATAATACATTTTTTTTTAACTGTACTAGCAAATTTATGCATCCTCCGGGTGGAAGTTTTTAAGTTTTAATATAATAAAATATCATGTAAAATTAGAAAGGCTAATAAAACTGAAGAAGAATGCAGATAAAAAGATTTGGAACAGAGGGAGTATAATCGAAAAATAAAACAACTTTGAAACTAACTCTTCCATCATTTTCCATTACTCCCGTCTTTCATTGGTGAATTTTCCTAATTTAACTATTTAGTTAAAATAGGAAGTAAAGAATAAAATTACAGTTATTTCTTCATGTTAATGGATTTCTTTTAAGATTTATCCCCGAGATGTATGCTTATATTCATCAAGATAAAACCAAACAATTAGAAATCAATAATACTAAGCATATATTTATTAAAATCAATTTTTAAAGATCAATATGCAAATTAGCCTTCCCATTCACACTGTAAACCGCTATTTTGTTGTATATATGAATACAATTGCGTGTTATTAGTATGTAGATATGGTCTACAGTGGCTTCGGCCTCTGGACCATTGCTATAATTAACAGCGTCGATCCCAGGGGGCCATCCCCCCAGGCAACACCTGCCCCCTCGATTTAAAGGGGCAGGGCTGGGTTTATTGCCCAGCGCCTGAGGCGCCCCCCTTGAGGGGGAATGCCGACGGGATCGACGCAATTTTTCACCTGCTACTCCATGAGCTTCGGCTTGTGGGTGGTCCCACGTTAATAGGGACTTTGTGCCTGACCCATACAAGTGGGGTACGTGGAAAATATCATGTAGATATGGTCAATAGTATTAATAATGTAAAACAATTTTATTAATCATTGAGGTTTAAATAAAAATAAAATCATGGAGAATGTCATGTAAATAACAAAGGGAATTGTAACTTGTATACAAATATAGTTTCGGTTACAGACAGAAAAACCCACAATCTCCATTATAATAAGATATAAAACATGTGCGCTATATAATGCCAAATCTTTTTTTCTATATTTATGATTTATAATGATTTCTGGTTGGAGGATTTGTGGTGTAATGGTTAGAGTAGTAGGAAATGGACTCTCCGGTCCGAGTTCAAATACTGGACGGGACTGCTTGTATTTCACATAGCGCTAATACTATTAGGAAAACCTTGCATCCAACAACACTCACTCCAGCGATAAGTAAATTGTAGGCCAGACTTGCTTCTTTAATCTTGGCTTGTTAACCAGTATAGTAAACAGAAATCTTTGAATTGAAATCTGTTTACCTCCGCATCTTGCTCGTGTGGAGGGGTTGGTAAAACCCTCGTGAAAGGTATGCATCCAACTAATGTTCCACCAATTATGGGTAAATAGTTGGGCAGACTGAACGCTTTAGCCTTGGTATAGCAACCGTTTTAAGAGAATTCTGAATTCAAACCTTTTAAATACCACTTAATATGGACCTTGTGTTACATCCTGTACGTACATAGTTCTTTAATCTGGGGCAGCAACCAGTATAGAAGAAGAAACACTCTGATTTCAAATCTGTTAAACACTGCTTTAGAAATTGACCATGAGTGACATCTTGCTTGTGCAGAATGTTGGTAAATGTATATAATGATGTTTTTTGGCATTAAATAACTCAAGAAGGTTGATATACCATTAAAATAATGAATCACCAGCATTGCAGTCTCAGACGACCATATATTTCTCGTGCCCTGTACTAGTACAGCGCCTTCTGTGATTGTGAAAGCCAAAGTTCGAAAATCACTTTCGGCAATAGATGTCCAATGTGAAGGCCGGTCCTGAAGATGTCAATGCTGTGCCAGTGCTTTGCTGCCGTTGCTTTCTCTTGGACCTCTTGGCTACATAGTGTTACGCCAGTGTGATTTCAGGCATGAATAGACCCGATACAGAGAGCCTGCCGTCACCGAGGGAAGGCCTGAGACAATTTTTTTAAAATCGTAGCTTGGGGTAACAGGTCTGTCTCTTACTAGATGAATGTTCTGCATACGAGGTATGTCAGAAAAGTTCCAGGGCTGGTGCCACAAAAATGTATTTCAAATCTAAACTACAAACTACAAATTATCCCTTTCAAAATAATCACCCTTGAGTTTAATGCACTTTCCCATCCTTCACTGCCACGCTTGCATGTACTCCTGGAAGGATTCTTCCAGGATTCTCCGTAGCTCTGTCGTCACGGACTTTTTGATGTCTTGCACATTCTCAAAACGGATTCCCTTAATGACCACCTTGAGCTAGGGGAAGGGCAAAATCACCCAGGTCGGTCGATTAGAGAGGTTGATACAGCTGTTACGTAGCCGTTCGTCACAGTACCTAATAGATATATTTGTTACGTACTTTCTTACTGCTTCTTACTCTGGTCTTCTATTCTTCCGGCCGTCTTCTGATCGTCTAGTCTTCTGTCTTCTATCTTCTAATGGTCTCGTCTGGTCTTTCTTATCTGGGTCCCGTGTCTGGTTCTGCTGGGGATCATTTCTTATCAGAAGCCTTGTGTCATTGTTAGCTTTTAGTAATAACAACAAGACTTCGATTTACCTTTGATGTTATTTTATTCTGGAACCCCAGGACCAG
The DNA here is from genome assembly GCA_023376005.1 of Doryteuthis pealeii. Classification (NCBI taxonomy): domain Eukaryota; kingdom Metazoa; phylum Mollusca; class Cephalopoda; order Myopsida; family Loliginidae; genus Doryteuthis; species Doryteuthis pealeii. The sequence continues at coordinate 84,821,630 of CM042155.1, read as the reverse complement.
ACAAATGTGCGCGGAGAGTCACATCTTGCTAGCTTCAGTCCTAACTCTCAACTGACTAACTGCAACTACTGACTTACTGAGTTGCCCACCTTAAACCGGAAAGGGCTTTCTATCGGGGTTCCGTTCTCACGATTCTATCCCCAGAAAGCAAGGTGAGAGTGAGGTCAAGCATTGTCACTCACTCTCAAGGCCATCAGCTGTACTGATCGCCATAAGGATTTCTATACTACCTTAAAAAGTAATAGGGATCCAATTAATATGTAACACAGCAGAGTGATGTTCTTCTGGGCCAGGAACTCTCGGATACTCAGGGCTGTGTGGACAGGTGCGTTGTCATGGTGAGGTACCCATGAGTTACCTGCCGCATCTCTCACCTCTTCTCGCGCACTGAACGAAGCAAACGCCGTAATATCTCTTTACAGACATGATGGTTGATTGTCTGGCATTTTGGTATAAAGTCGCAGTGGACGATGTCCCTCACATCGAAGAATGCGACCAACTTGTAACTTTTATGACATACGTCGTAGAGAATGTTCTTTGGAATTCATCCATCATCCATCCGGTGGACAATGCCCAGTTAACGGGGACGACTCTGTCTCAGTAGATAATACAAGCTGGGAGGCTGCGCTCTCTCTAGAACTGCTGTGTGAGTGATCCTGTCACAAAACAATGAATATATGTTTATTAAATAACCATAAGTGCCACACATAAAAACCGCGAACGATAAAATGCGCCGCTTTTAAATCGACTGCCTCTGACAAGTGATTTATGTGAAGTGGGTGATACGCACTTGTTTCCTATCGGGCTTGTAGATACGAAAATAATAATAATAATAATAATAATAATAATAATAATAATAATAATAATAATAAAACAATAAAAAAACAACAAATATCAAGCGGTTTACTATCAATTTTATGATCTATTTTATCAATCAAAAATCACAAACTACTATTTTCTATCGAGGGGAATTATAATCACTCGCACCGCCTCTCTCCATCGTCCGATTTAATTATAATAAAGTGACGTTGGTTTTGGGTGTAGCTGTTTTAGAAAATGATACTTTTCATCTGAATTACACCGGCATGTGACATTTTAGCGGGAAAAGGGCGTTCCACATTCTTTATAACATCAAGTGGAAAATAAGTTGTTTTCTTTTTTTTGGTGTGTGTGTGTTTTTTTTAATCATCAGAAAGCACTGAATGGACCAGGCCTTTACTAATCATATAACCAACATATTAGAAGAAAGTGCAAAAAAATAAAAACAATAAAAAAATAAAAATAGAAGAAGCAAAACAAAAAAGAAAGCTATGTTGTAATTTTGTTGTCTCCATATTTCTCTGCTTTCTTTTCTTTTCTTTTCTTTTTTTTTATACTGGCATCAAAAGAGTACGATTTTCATCAATGGATCAAATTAGCCCGATCGATATACAATTGTTAAAGATCATATTGTCCTACTCTTGTTAAATAACTGCGACACGTTTAGATACTTTCTAGAATATTGGTTCGTTCGTTCGTTGGGTTTTATATATTATTATTATTAATATCGCATATAATCATTATAATTACTAGCAAATATATGCACCCTCCGGGTGCAAGTATTTAAGTTTAAATGTAATAAAATATTAGATTAAATCAGAAAGGCTAATGAAACTAATTAAGAATTCAAATAAAAAGATTTGAAACGGAGGGGGTATAATCGGAAAATAGAACAACTGAAACTTACTCTTTCATCACTTCCGTTTTTCAATGCTAAATTTTCCTAATTTAACTATTTAGTTAAAATAGGAAGTAAAGATAAAAATTACACTTATTTCTTCTTGTTAATGAATTTCTTTTAGGATTTATTGAAGAGATTTTTACTCATATTCATTAAGATAAACCAAACAATTAGAAATCAATAATACCAAGCACATTTTTATTAAAATCATTTTTTTTATATCAATATGCAAATTAGCTTTATGTTTACACTGAAAACTGGTATTTTGTTGTATATATAAATACAATTGCATGTTATTAGTATTTAGGTAAGGCCAACAGTATTAATAATGTCAAACAGTTTTATTATTAATTGAGGTTTAAATAGAAATAGAATCATGGAGAATGTGTCGTTAATAACTAAGGAAATTGTGACTTGAGTAGTAATATAGTTTCGGTTACAGACAGAAAAACACACAATCTCCATTATAATAAGATTTGAAAGAAAAAAAAGGGCGCCCCTATAGTATGTGGCCTACCTTTTTGATTTTGTTATGAAATGTGGCCTACCCGGTTTGAATGCGTCTTACCTCAGTAAGAGGATATTTATAGATACTAGCAAATATATGCACCCTCCGGGTGCAAGTATTTAAATTTTAATGTAATAAAATATTGTATTAAATTAGAAAGGCTAACGAAACTAAATAAGAATACAGATAAAAAGATTTGAAACAGAGTGAATATAATAAAAGATTTGAAACAGAGGGAGTATAATAAAAAATGGAACAACTGAAACTTACTCTTCCATCACTCTCGTCTTTCATTGTTATTTTTTCTAATTTAAGTATTTAGTTATAAGAGGAAGTAAAGAATAAAATGACAGTTATTTTATCTTGTTAATGGATTTCATTTAAGATTCATTGAAGAGATTTTTACTTATATTCATTAAAATAAAACCAAACAGTTAGAAATCAATAATACTAAGCACATATTTATTAAATTCGATTTTTTAATATTAATATGAATTTTTTAGCCTTCCCGTTCACACTGTAAACCGCTATTTTGTTGTATATATAAATATAATTGCATGTTGTCAGTATGTTGACATAGTTAACAGTATTAATAATGTAAGACAATTTTATTAATAATTGAGGTTTAGATAAAAATAAAATCATGGAGAATGTGATGTCAATAACTAAGAGAATTGTGACTTGAGTAGGAATATAGTTTCGGTTACAGACAGAAAAACACACAATCTCCATTATAATAAGATTAGTATTGGTCAATTTAGTGAAACTAATTATTTTTCACATATATTCAATTTCAAGAAATATAATTCAATCATGAGCTGTATATAGTAATTAAGAATAATTAAAAAAGAAATTATCGATAATAATCGATAGTGTGGGAAGGTTGATATTTGCGTTCTTTTTTCTTTAATGCAGTTATGTTTTAATAATAATTAACTATTTATAATATACAGCTTCAAGTAACTATTTATTAAAGATCTATTTAATTCTAGAATATTAGTATTATCTGCATTATTCGGACTATTTTCCCCATCTTCATTGCTATTTGTACAACATATCGGCCGATATGCCCTCCGGCCGATATGCCCTCCGGCCTTCTTCAGGTATTTCTTGTCGGACTCGGGAACCTTCTCGGACTCGGGAACCTCTCGGACTCGGGAACCTTCTTTTCGAACTCGGGAACTTACTTGTCATAATCGGGAGCCATCAAGGAAATTTGAACCTAACCCTTTATTTAGTCCACGGGGGTATTCTGTTCTCATTCCACTAACCATAGCTGTGGTAGGAGTTGTGTTAATTATTTTTCTAACTGCCATCACTCAGGATTGAACTCGGGTTCCAGAGATAACTGTCACTTATATTTGCCTTAACCTAACTACCCTATCGAAACGTTGTACAAATAACAATGAAGATGGGGACAATAGTCCGAATAACGCAGATAATACTAATCTTCAAGCCTCATCTCAAACATTCAGAGATATAACCTTACAATATGCTTTTTTATGGTAGGCTGCATACTATAAGAAAGACATGATTTCGTAGGCCACATTCAAAAGGTAGGCCACATAATATAATGGGACCGAAAAAAGAACGGATTTTGAAATTTAAAAAATGTATTCATTTTTTTACTACCCATTGCGTTCTTTTTTCTTTAATGCAGTTATATTTTAATAATAACTAACTAATAATATACAGCTTCAAGTAACTATTTATTAAAGTTTCCTAGGTCTTTATATTTGGTCACTGCTTAGCCAGAAAAGAAAAAAGATTTAGCTACCCTGTAACTCCCTCCTTCTTCCTCCTCTATCCCTTCCTCCTTCGGGCACTTCTTGTTGTGTAATGGTTAGCAAGGTAACCTGACAAACCATTACTAAAGACTTCGAGCCTCACTGGGTGCCCCATACATTCGGCCTTGTGCCACATCTAAGCTAAGCCTAGTAAATAACTATTACTTCCCCCTCCTCTTTTCCTTCTTTTCACTGACGTTTGACTGACTGACGCCTGGTCTCTGAGTGATCTCCGCCAGCAGGACAAGAGGGTGTCTTTTATGTCCATTCACTTACCCACAATGCATTCATGCTATCCGATAAAAAGACACCTTTCATTACCTTCGGCTTCCCCATTTGACAGTATACTAGTAAACACTACCTGACAGCACGTTTTCACTCATCCTGCAAGCGAGACAGGTTCGCACCCCCTTTGCTCCACGAGGCAAGTCTTCTATCTCGTTACACTATTCTTCTCTAATATTGTGTGGTACAGTGGTTACCTTCATAGGAAATAGATACGGCAAGACGAGTTCAAATATTGTATTATTTATTTAGTTATATGATATCAAGTATTCGTATCTAATATACGTATTTTGAAAAGGGTTAAATTGAACTTAACGGACCTAAATTCCACCATTGTATGTCACCCTGCCGAAAAAAAATCAGGGAATTAACCGAATTTAATTAAATTATCAGTGTTTATAAGGGACCGGGTTAGCTCAGTCGGTAGAGCGTTCGGCTAGAAACCACAAGGTTCATAGTTTGATACCGGCCCTCGGCACCTCAGCGTATGAGTAACACAGGGATCTGTGCGGTAAAGTAAGGAGCTGAGGGTAGGTGTGGCGCTCCACCTCAGATGCTAAAAAACAATCTCCTTGGTCTAGCGCTATTGAAAAGGGGATAGACACCCTCGCTGACTGGCTGATACCGACTTTAGGCCGCCCCGTCGATTCTTACTTATATATTAATGAATAAAATATATAATACACCAGTTATTTTATTTATAAACCTTTATATTTTTTTAGGTCAGTTAACTTTGTACCACGTATTTTTGAGGCGTGACCCAGATTCTCAAGGATACGTGGTTCAAAGTTAACTGACCTGAAAAAATGTAAAGGCTTTTAAATAAAATAACTGGTGCATTATATCTTTTATTCATTAATTAATATATAAACACGGAAAATTTCATTAATTTCAGTTAATTCCATGATGTGTTTTTTTTTTCTTTCGACAGGGTGGAATTTAGGTACGTTAAGTTCGATTTAATAATATACATATTTGTCTATATAGAGGCGCGTAGTTAGAAATAGATACGGTGAGACAAGTTCAAATCCTGGACGAGACTGTTAGCATTTCACATAGTGTTATTACCCTTGGGAAAGGTATGCATCCAACTATTCTCTCTTCAGGCAGGGATAAATAGTAGAGTAAACTGTGCTCTTTTATCTAGCTCAGGTAACCAGCGTAGGAGAAGGAAAAACTCTGGGCTGAGTTAGCTCAGTTGGTAGAGCGTTCGGCTAGAAACCACAAGATTCTTAGTTCGATACCGGCCCTCGCCAACTCAGCGTTTGAGTAGTACAGGGATCTGTGCGGTAAAGTAATGAGCTGACGGTAGGTGTGGTGCTCCAGCTCAGACTCTAAAACCAATCTCTGTGGTCTAGCGCTAGTGAAAAGGGGATAAACCCCCTCGCTAAATGGCTGATACCGACTTTAGGCCACCCCGACGACTTTACTTTTTTTTAAAAAACTACTTTAGATATTGACTTTCAGCCACACCATTCTTGTGTGGAGGAGTTGGTAAAGCAGTGGTAACTTTATACCACCCTAGCTCCAGAACTAGGTTTGGTTGGTTTGGTTTGGTTTACGGCATATCAACCTCAGTGGGTCATTTAATGCCTATAAAGTTTTGAAATAAATCAATTCTTAATGGATAATACAATTTTTAAAAAATACATTTTTCTATTTAACCCATAGATGGGATCCTAACAGGTACTACCACTCCGGGTCAGAGTGGACCAGGGAGTAATGGGGATGAAGGAGTGCTCCACATTCTCCAAACCTCCAAAACAAAACTAGAAAATCGCCACTGGTTTATGTCATGTTGAGGAGACTTGAAAAATGTTTTATTAAATTAATTTTATGGCCATCTTTACTGTCGTCTGTCCGCCCTGTCGGCTGGGGCGTTAGAATGCACCTCTGCACATCTGCAGAGGGATAAGACTCCCCTAATGGGGTCACCTGACTCGTGATGCTTAAGGATAGAACCCAGGTGGATGAGCAGTCCATGACTTGCAATACTTCACTTTGGCCCTATCTTGGGCTAGACGGCCGATCAATGGGCTGGTCCCGTCAAGCCCTAGCACCTATATGATTTTCCCAACCCTATTGCTCTTATGGCAAGCCTCAAACCTTTTTATCATATGGGTGCTAGCAGGCGATGACTGAGGTACTACATGTCCTGGTAATGACGTTAAACTCTGTCTGATGGTGAGGTTCCAGTTTGGGAGGTTTGGGGAATGTGGAGCACCCCTTCATCACCATTGCTCCCTGGTCCACTCTGACTCGGAATGGTAGTACCTGTTAGGGTACCATCTATGGGTTAAATAGAAAAAACATGAGTTTATAATCAAAATTGTATTCTGCATTAAGAATTAATTTATTTCACAACTTTGTCGGCATTAAATGACCCACCGAGGTTGATATGCCGTAAACCAAACCAAACCAAACCAAACTGTCGTCTGTTCAGGAGATGCCAATATTTCGCCCTCAGTCTTCTACTTAAATCACGTTTTTAAAACGCCCACAAAGACAGACGATATGCACAAGTAAACTCTTAACTCAACATGAGTCACGTATCTAATCGATAATGGTGATATATCCCCAATAACTTACCGATATAAGGCCTGATCATCAGACCATTAAATATTAAGGCGAGTTATATTTGAATCTTCTTTCATAACGCTTCGATTTGTGTACTCAATATTTTTCTTCAGGCATCCCTTAAATCTGATAATCTGTCAAAGTTATCAGTGTCTCCGTGGCGTACTGTGCTGCGTAAAATAAACCAGCCTTCTATCATGCCCCCACCCACAACCAAATAATAACACTTTACATAATGCACTACACAGAAAATAAAGAATATAAAGAAAACATACGAAAACCCATAATTCACTTGGTTTGAAAATCGCATCGTGAGGCCATGGTAACCCACGTTCGAATCCTGGTAACGACAGGCTAATAAGTGTTTTTTTATTTTAATAATATATTGTGGATAGAAATTTATTTGACAGTGCGCCTTTTTCATGGTAATAAACCGATGTGCTAGAAGGCGGTGACTGAGGGTCTTAGTGCCCTGGGTGTGACGTTAAACTGCATTTAGTGGTGAAGTTCCAATTCTGAAAATTAGTCCCTGGTTCACTCTGACCCGGAGTGGTAGTTTCTGTTAGGGTATCATCTATGTGTGAAATAGACCAGAAATGAATATTAAAAAGGAGTTAAAAATTGAGTTTGAAATTAAATTGAATATCAAACAAGAATGAATAAGACAAAATGTCTTCAGCATAAAATAAACAACTAAAACTTTAATGACCCACATCAAGCCCTAGCATTTAACTCTTTTGCCCTTATGGCAAACCCCTACCCTTTTTATCGTATATGTACTAGAAGACGGTGGCTGAGGATCTTAGTGTTTTGGGTATGATGTTAAACTGCATCTAATGGTACAGTTACAATTTTGGAATTCTGGTGTGTGTGTAGTACGCCTTCATCGTCATTACTCCCAGGTCCACTCTGACCCGGATTGGTGGTATCTGTTAATGTCCTATCTATGGGTTAAATGTGAGAAGCGCGTGGTGTATTGGTTAAAGTCATGGGAGTGACTACCCGGAGTGGTAGTTTCTGTTAGGGTATCATCTATATGCCAAATAGACCAAAAATGAAGATTAAAAATGAGTTAAAAATTGAGTTTGAAATTAAATTGAATATCCAAAAAGAATGAATAATGTCTTCAACATAAAATAACCAATTAATACTTGTTGTTTGCATTTTACTTCGTACTATTGACCTTTTAAGAAAGCATGGATCCTTATCATATCTCCTCGTTAGTCTTGATAGGGAGACAGTCTAGGAGAAGGAAGCTAGATGAATTCTAAACATGGGAAGTATTTTTCGATGAATATTTGACACCTTTTGCATCTTTCTACATTTATCAGCTATTTATAAACCACGTATCTTTGAGAATCTGTGTTACACCTCAAAGAAACGTGGTTTAAAGTTAACTGACCTGAAAAAAATGTAAAAGTTTTTAAATAAAATAACTACCATCATTAATATATCAACACTGAAAATTTCATTCATTTTTTTTTCTTTCGGCGGGTTGACATGGTGGAAAACACCTAACAAAATTGGAATAGTGACTATCAGAGACGAATGGGCACTCATTCAAGTGATACGGTGCACTCAGTCGAGTGCGACGGTGCACTCAGTCGATTTTTTTTTAAACAAAATAACTGGTGCATTATATATTTTATTCATTAATATATCAACACTGAAAATTTCAATAAAATCGGTTGATTCCCTGATTTTTGGTTTTTTTTTCTTCCGGCGGGGTGACATACAATGGTGGAATTTAGGTCCGTTAAGTTAGATTTAATCGCTAATCATGCTGCAAAATGAATAGGCAGAGCTTATCATTTGTTTAATGAAGTGTAGTGTAGGTTTTGAATTCTGCCTATGACTCATGGAAAATCACAAATTGTCTTCGAACCGGATTCTCAGATTGATTTAGGAAGTCACGTGACCGAGCTACTCGTGTGAAAGTTAATAAGAATTACTGAGAATCGGGCAAGCAGCCGTAGCGTGTAGATGAATTTAATCTCTGTGCTGATTTCTACTGTACGCCGGGGAAATGAAATTAAGTGTATACAAAAAGAATATGTCTTCGTGTTCCCGATTTATAAGAAGTAAGATGGAAATGGAGAAGAACTCCCAGGGAACTCGATACGACCAGAGACGAAAAGAACATTAGAAAACGATAGCAGATATTAACAGGATATTATTTAACAATCCAAGCGTGTCTGATGCTCGACAAGTTTTCATCACTACAAATAAACGGATCAACTCTCCACACGAGGGTTATTAGACACAAAGTAATATCAGGAGAATGGAAAATGGCCGCATACCAAAGGATCTTTTGTATGGCGAATTAGTAAAAGGCTCCCGATCGGTACGTAGACCATGCCTACGATTTAAAGATGTCTGCAAGAGAGACATGAGGATGTGCCATATTGACACAAACACGTGGGAGGTAGATGCAAAGAATTGAGCGGCCCGGGGCCTTAACGTTAAGCAAGGCACGGAGAGGGGTGAGGCGAAGAGGAGAGTTGCCTCGACAGCAAAAAGAGCCAGAAAGAGGGAGAAAGGACAGCATTACCAGAAAGCATCACAGTTTGTGTGCATTCAGTGCACCAAAGACTATCACTCAGGAATTGGTCTGCACAGTCACTTTCACAGAGGTAGATCATTTTTTTGGACACTACGTCATTGCCCTTAATGAACGGAAAGGTGCCAACAAATTTTAGGCGGAGTTTTAACTGATTTAAATTCAGTTTCCATTCTCTTAGACCGGTTGCCTACAAAGACTAAAAAAAAATCGTGTGCCCTACTATCCATCAATAGCTGGAGGGAGAATAGTTGGATTCATACTATTTTGAAGGGTATTAGAGATACTAGCAAAATAAAAAACGCCCGCTGGGCGACGTAAAATAAATATTGCCTGAGGGGATGGGAGTTGAAAATTTAATATCAGAGAGTTTGTATCATAAGTAAAGTAAAATCATCAAATTTATTAAAGGAGTAAAAAATAAAATAAATTTATTACAGCAATAAAAAAAATTGAAATGGAAACTTAGTTCTGATAAATTTAAATGTATATCAAAATAAAACAAACTATATATAGATAGATAATGCCAGGTATGTATTTATTAAAACTTGTCTACAAAACCAATGAGGACTGTCTAAGATTGCATGCTCAAATTTTGAGTGTATTTATTCTGGTATGACGATTTTAGGTAGTGTGACGTAAGCGGTGACGTAGTTTTTGTTACAGACAAAAACCGGAAGCGAATCTCCATGCAAACATACTTGGTTAGGATTTGAACTTCATTTCTTATGACGATAACCATTACACAATAAACGCCTCCAAAAAAGCACCTGCGTAAGCAGTTTATTAGTCAGCATCTTTAACGAATTGTTTGGCTCTCGTACGTCATTCGCATCCTTGTGATATTGCTAATGATTTATTTAAGTGTCCTATGCAATGTATATAAGAATTGGACAATATCTACGTAAAACAAAAACAAAACCAAAAAATAATTATGAATCTATCCAAAAAGAGATGTTTGAAATTGAGTCATGAATAAATCCAATCTCTTTTTCTCTCTCGGTAGATTCACGTATCACACAGCCTTTTACACGAAGATGAACTGGCATTTTAATTATGGTTCACATAACCTTGTCTACATTCTTGAAGGCGCACAATATAGAACGATTCCTTTTTAAAAATTGGTATTTTATTGGTGATATTAACTGTATAATGGGATATATTGGGTAATATTTTGGGGGAAATTTACTGTATAATGGGATATATTTGTAATATTTTTGGGGTAATATTTACCTTGATATAATGGGATATATGGGTAATATTTTGAGGTAATATTTAAACTGTTATAATTGGATATATTGGGTAAAATTTTTGGGTAATATTTACCCTGTATAATGGATATATTGGTATTTTTGAAGAGTAATATTTACCTGTATAATGCGGATAATTTGGTATATTTTGGGTAGTATTTACCTGATATAATGGGTTATTGGTAATATTTTTGGGTAATATTTACCTGTAATAATGAGATATATAGGTAGATTTTTTGGGTAATATTAACCGTATAATGGGATATATTGCGGTAATATTTTGGGAGTATTTACCTGTAATAATGGGATATATTGGGTAATTTTTGGGGTAATATTACCCTGTATAAATGGATATATTGGGTAATATTTTTGGGTAATATTTACCCCCTGTAAAATGGATATTTCAAAAGTTCCACTCACCTCAAGATTCCTTCTCTTGTAATAATTCTATTTTTATTATATAATGATAACAATCAGTTTTGTAACTTTGTTGCCCGAAGTTGCAGCGCCTCCTGTGACTATGAAGTCCCGATGTTGAAAACATTATCGGACCACAGATTTTTGCATTGTAGGTTGTCCCTGTAGATGATTGATGTTCTGATGCTTTACACAGTTGCTTTCTTTAGTGACCCTTAGCTTCATGTAATGCCTTGGGTGTATCAGTGTGGAGTG
>CM042155.1:84804242-84810171 GCA_023376005.1 Doryteuthis pealeii | reverse complement strand
ACAAAATAGTAAAATGTGACTTTACGGTAATAGAGATGAGACTGTAAACCCATAAACTCTGCGAATGTAGCAAACTAGCACAACGGGAATACAAAACTAGACACGACTGAGTTGGGAAGGTGATCCACTGGGAATTAGGCAAAAATTAAATTTTGACAATACAACAAAATGATATATGCATGAACCAGAATCTGTTCTTGAGAACGAAACGCATAGACTTTTCTGGGGCTTTGAAATAAAAACGGATCACCTTATCCCAGCAAGAAGACCAGACCTAGTGTTGATAAACAAAAAAGAAAGAACTTGTCAACTGATGGATTTTGCAGTGCCAGCAGATCACAGGGTGAAGCTAAAGGAAAATGATAAAATGGACAAATATCTGGACCTTGCCCGAGAACTGAAAAAGTTATGGAATATGAAAGTGAAAGTTATACAAATTGTAGTTGGTGCACTTGGAACGGTCCCAAATGGATTGGAAAATAGTTTGGAAAATGGTTTGGAAATCAGAGGAAGAATTGAAACCATTCAGAACACTGCACTGCTGCAATCTGCCAGAATACTCAGTCCTGGAGACCTGAGGAGACTTGCTGTCACTCAGACTCCAGTGAAAGACCATCAGCTAATTGCTGATGTGAAAACTCAAAAGGAGTAAATAATAATAATAATAATTTCGACCCGATAAAGGATTGTGTAGATGCCCCAATCCAAAAGACTCGAAGAATACACAAAAACGAGAAATAAAAGTTTAATTACCGCAGCCAATAACATTAGCTGCAGCATATGGACAAGCAGACAAACAACAAAAACAAGAAAACAAAAATTGTCAGAAAAACAAATTCATGGGTAATTTCAAACGAAAAATTGGGGAGATTGAACATGAAAAGACCTGGACATTCTTAAGAAGAGGACACCTCAAGAGTGAAACTAAACATATCATTATTGCAGCACAAGACAATGCCATAAGAACCAATTATATCAAAATAGATAAGACACAACGGAATAGCAAGCGTAGAACTGGTGGAAATAAAGAAGAAATGATTAATCATATAATAAGCGAATGCAGTAGACTAGCACAAAGTGGGTACAAGACAAGACACGGTGGTGTAATGAAAATCATCCACTAGGAATTGTAAAAGAAATTAAAATTTTCACTATACAACTAAATGGTACATGCACAAACTGGAATTGGTCTTAGAGAATGAAAACCATAAAATTATCTGGGTCTTTGAAATATAGACGGATCACCTCATCCCGGCTATGACACCAAATCCAGTGTTAATTAATAAAAGAAAGACAACTTGACATCTCGTGGATTTTGCTGTACCGGCAGATCACAGACTAAAAAAAAAAAAAACGAAAAGCCGTGACTAAAGTTCAAATTCGCTTACGGGTAATTCCATGTCAAATCATACAGGCCATGTCACCCACCCACTTCAATTTTTCTGAAATTTTGTCCAAGTTTGGATTTTTATAAAATTAGCCAATACCCAACATTTGAGCTTCCATTTCTGAGAATTGGCGGAGTTATGTCGATTTTTAGATCTCCAGATTTGAGGGGGTTCGCGAAAAATGGCGACTTTTTGTAACCTATTTTTGTCTGTTCTGAGCAAATATCAAACTATTTTTTGGGACAAATAATGGTCAATATATGTGAAATAATAGTTGAAAACAGAATTGTCATAGATGCACTGTCACATCGTGATATTGATCTTGCTAGGAAAAAATCAGAAATCATCAATAACTTAAAATTGGTTGTCTTTAAAAAAATTTGAAAGCATTTTTTATTTCATGGGCAGAAATATTTTTACACTAATTTTTAGTAATAGGGAAGCTCTTGAACTCATTTTACAGATAAAAATAGATTACAAAAAGTCGCCATTTTTCGCCAACCCTACCAAATTTGGAGATCGACATAATTCCGCCAATTTTTGGAATTAAAAACTCAAATTTTGGGTATTGTCTAATGTTAACATAATCCACACCGGGAAAAAAATTCAGAAAAATTGAAGATGGTCGGTGAAAATTTAACATTTTTCTGGATGATTGTGTTATAGTTTGGCGATCGTCGCATTTGTTTCGCGCGGGAAGTTCGAAAAGACAAAGGAAAATTGAACGAAGAGACTGGAAAGGGAAGTAAGGACTTCCGGCTGAGGGACAAAGCGAAAGATTAAAATGCGTAGGCGTGTCATCAATACAAAAGCGAGAGGGTTAAGAATTCAGCGGTCAGTGGGGACAGTCAGTCGGTTGAGTGAGTTCATTCGGACAGCAGGCGAGAGAGAGATTGACACGCTCTCCCCTTCCCTGGGGGAGGGGCGTACCCGTTACTTATCCAATATTCAACAAGGACCCACGTGTGGCAGATAGCAGTTTTGTAGTCCCATCTTGACTTCCTCATTAAGTAGCCGCCAACGTCAAGTTCCATGCCCTGTACACGCATCACCGAGTTAGAAGAAGAAGCAAATAAAGAAGCCATTTTAAATATGATACAGCATGCCTTGTGATTTCATTAAGCAGTATACCAGCAACGTATACGATTCAGCGTGGGTTTGAAGATGCCGCTATATAATATATATACGATTCCGAGTAGCAAAAGAGGCGCTATGCAAAAATTGGACATGGGATTATCCTTACTGACATCATAGTTCAGCACATTATCAACGACACCACAGGGACATCCTCACTGTGTAGCACCGATATGACAAGTAAGGAGATCTTGCCCGTTAATTTTGGACAAATGTAAAACTGTATGTTTTGCCGGGAGTTCTAACCTAATCTATGCTGCCACTTTAGAAATTGGTTTCCAACGTAGACATACGCACCACAGGAAGGCAATTTGCTTTTAAGCGGCGTGGGAATTGAGACTAACGAGGTGCAGGTCAACTCTTTGTTTTTAGTCGACATGAATGACAAGGGTCACACTAACTTTAATCTGTTGTCATGAGGTAATCTCAAATAGTGTTTTGCATTTGATAAATGGGTTAAATAGAAAAAAAGAGTTTAAAAATTCTAATAAGAATGTTCTCTGGGGGACACAGTTTAAACCGACGCGTTTACTATCCCAACCGACCAAGTGTTCAGTCTGAAACAATCTCTCCCAGCAATGCTGCACTCTTCTCACCAACACTATCAAAATATCTTTTCTCTCGTCCACTCGTCACCACAGCCAAAATGCTACTGCAAGCTTTTCGTCTAGTTTGTGAGGGCTGGTCAATAAATACACAATTACAGTGTTCATCCGGGCTCCTTAATCTGACCTGCCCGTGCAGCACGTGCAACACTAATCAGCACCCGTCAATCCTTCACATCCGGGCCACGCTGGACAGTTTAGCAATTCCCATGCGTCAGGCCACGACTCACGATCAGGAGGATGCGAGTTCAATCTCCCCACTCGCCTCTGATCTCATTCTGTATGCCAAACACAGTCGCACACGCTTCGAACTACTACGTTCGTGGTTTCTCTCGCCACAAAAACGTGTTTAAAAATTTGAGTCTAAAAAAATGACTGTCCATCAAGAATAAATAAAACAAAACTTCTTCGGCATAAAATGCCCCAACAAGGGTTGACATGCCGTGAAACCCAACCGACCAACCAACCAGCCAACTGTCTCTTTATCTTATTCCAGCTATGTCTACTGTTGTGTAAACTACATTTTATACAACTATGTGCCTGCTGCTTTCGTGCAGGTAAATAAAAACGGCGTATATTAAGACAGGCAATTATAAAATCCCCGCAAGACATTTTGTAAACACAAATAGAAGGAAAAATAGTAAATGTGTCTTTTCAATGACATTAATATAATCAGATGTGTGACAGGAGCGTAAGAAAGTAGTAAAGATATACAGAGACAGAAACAAACAAATATACTGCCTACTTCCTAGGAAAAATTAATAGTACAGTCTAAAGGTATGTCTGCTTGTGTAATTGCTCATGTGTGGTTGTTTATGTCTCTGTGTGTAAGTATATGTGCGTATGTTACGTCGTGTGCATGAGTATATGTAAACCTATATAAGTATTGGAGTCGCGAGGTCTAATGGATAGAGTCATGGGAAATGGACTCGTCGACACGAGTTCAATTTCTGCACGAAGCTGTTTGCATTTCACATTGCGCTAATGCCCTTGGGAAAGGTATGCATCTAATTCACCAACCAGCTATAGGTAAATAGCAGGGTAAACTGGGCTCTTTAACCATGGCTAGGTAACCATTCGAAGAGAAGGAAAACTCTGAATTCAAACCTGTTAAACTCCGCTTAAAAAGTATGTTGGAACACATAATCATATATATATATATATATATATATATATATATATATATATATGGAGGGGGTTAAGAAGAGGGTGACTTAATGGAGAAGGCAAAATATCGAGCGAGTCGCAACATTGTCAATAGTATAATTATCCGAATAAGTCGGAATTATTAATGAATGTAAAAGTAGTCAATACGTTCGTAGAGCAGAGTTAGTCAAATGGTATAGTCAAAAAGCCTACCCTGGTTTCTGTTTTTGGATCATCAGAGTTATTTTCGATGGATTAATTGCGTCTGTTACGTCGTAGGCATCAGTATATATTAACCTATATAAGTATGGTTGAATACATAATCATATATATATATATATATAATATATATATATATATATATATATATATATATATGTGGAAAATAGACTCGTCGATTCGAATTCAAAATTCCTGAGGTCGGTTGTTGATTGGGTTTGTGGCAATCCTTGATGCACCAATTCTTTCCTTTTAATGTGCCAAAAAGTGTGTATGGTCCAACACAAGCCTTCACCACTATAACCAAATCACTGTGTGGGTGTTCATTGTATGAACCCTCGTGCGTCGAAAATCGACGAGAGAGTCCATAATATATATATATATATATTGTAAAACTTGAAAAAACACACGTTTAATTAATGAGTGATGTTTATTAAGCCTATGCTGCGGTGTTTGAGTCGGTTTCAATAGAGCTACATCAGGGCTTTCGTTGGTTTAAGGAAAAAATAAATTATTGATGTAAAAACAAGTTTGCCAGCCTCTGTCTTACTTGTGTGACTGTTTTCGAATTATTAATGAATATAAAACGGGTCAATTTGTTCGTAGAGTAGATTTAGTAAAATGGTATAGTCAGAAAGCCTACCCTGGTTTCCCCGTTTGGATCTTCAGGATTATCTGCGATGGATTAATTACGTAGTTCCGTCGTGTGCTTGAGTATATATTAACCAGTATAAGTATCGTGGAATACTTAATCATATATATATATATATATATATATATATATATATATAAATATATCTTATTATAATGGAGATTGTGTGTTTTTCTGTCTGTAACCGAAACTATATTCCTACTCAAGTTACAATTCTCTTAGTTATTGATATCACATTCTCCATGATTTTATTTTTATCTAAACCTCAATTATTAATAAAATTGTCTTACATTATTAATACTGTTAACTATGTCTACATACTGACAACATGCAATTATATTTATATATACAACAAAATAGCGCTTTACAGTGTGAACGGGAAGGCTAATTGCATGCATATTAATATTAAAAATCGAATTTAATAAATATGTGCTTAGTATTATTGATTTCTAACTGTTTGGTTTTATTTTAATGAATATAAGCAAAAATCTCTTCAATGAATCTTAAATGAAATCCATTAATAAGAAAAAATAACTGTCATTGTATTCTTTACTTCCTCTTATAACTAAATACTTAAATTAGAAAAAATAACAATGAAAGACGAGAGTGATGGAAGAGTAAGTTTCAGTTGTTCCATTTTTTATTATACTCCCTCTGTTTCAAATCTTTTTATCTGTATTCTTATTTAGTTTCATTAGCCTTTCTAATTTAATACAATATTTCATTACATTAAAACTTAAAAAAACTTGCAACCGGAGGGTGCATATATTTGCTAGTATATATAT
>CM042155.1:84774242-84801742 GCA_023376005.1 Doryteuthis pealeii | reverse complement strand
TCAGGCACACGTGAACATGTTGATACAACCATACATATACAGAAATATATAAACTTACAGGCAAAGGGACAGACACACTTATGTGGTTTCTCGCACACACACACACACACACAGACACACACACACACACACACACACACACTTGAAACTTACATCTTATTATAATGGAGATTATGTATCTGTTTGGCTGTAACCAAAACCACACCACTGCCGATGTCACAATTTCCTGAATTATGTACGTTATATTCCCTAGGATTATTAACTAATCATTATTTAAACTTAATTAGAATCTTATTCATTAACGACGTCTCAGTTAAAGTCTATCTCTGGTTAATTAATCAATTAATTTTTAACCTATGTTAATAAATGCGTTATTATAATAATTATTAACCTATGTTAATAGATGCATTATTATAATTATTATTAACCTATTTTAATAGATGCGTTTAAAATCCTGCAATATGTGTTATATATCACTATATACTATATGCTATATCTTATACTATACTAGCATATACTATATCTTTATATAGTATATGCTATGAATAATTTTCCTACGGGTTTTAACAAAATCGTGTTCAATAAATAATTAGTTAGTGGTTTTGATTTCTAGTACTACTGTTTTATTCTCAAATGTATCAAAAACAATCATAGATATAATTTCATATTGAAATCAATTACAAAAATAAAAATACGTGTTATCATTCTCTACGTTTTTTATTTAGTTTTGTTAGTCTTTCTAATTTAATATAATATTTTTTATTAGATTAACATGTAGTTACTTGCGTCCGAAGGGCGCATATTTTGCTTGTATAAATAAGGGACGTTTTAGCTCAATCAATAGAGCATCGGACTAGGAATCACAAGATTCCGGGTTCGATACCGGCCCTTGCCCACTCAGAGTATGAGTAGCACATGTATCTGTGCGGTAAAGTGAGCAAATGAATGTAAATGTGGCGCTCCACTTCAGAAACCAACACAATCTACTTGGTCTAGTGCTAGTGAAAAGCGGATAGACTCCCTCGCAGTCTGGCTGATACGGACTTTACGCCTCCCCGACAATTTTTAGCTTTTATTTGATGTTGGTAATTTAGCAAACTATTTACTGTAAATTATGCTTTTTTTGCAGCTGTGTCAATTTTTGGACACTTAACATAATTCTAGAGTTAAACGATATATTTCCTTCTTAGATATATTGGGTTGGTAAATTAACGGCTATTAACGAATTGGGGTCCCAGCTAATTTGGGCGTCATTTTGCCATCACCCAGTCTGAAATTATTAAGCAAATCATCATCATCATCATCATCATATCGCCTATTAGCACGGATATCCATGTCAATCCCTCTCCAACAGTCCCTATCACTTACTGTTTTCGAGGTCCTCTGCGCAGCATCCAGTATCCGCAAAGATCTAGTCAATGTACGTCTTTGCTGAACAGCCCAGACTGGCGTGCCCATGTGCTAGCTTCCACAGGAGGACGTCACTTATGAGTGCGTCCTTGCTTCTCCAGCAGTGTCTTGCTCGTCTTACTCGGATGGTTTGGGTGTTATGGGGCAGATGACCGTACAGCTGTTTTCTCGTGTGGTGTTGTTTCCACGTTTTGTTTAGGATCGCGCGCAGCA
Source organism: Doryteuthis pealeii (assembly GCA_023376005.1). Taxonomy (NCBI): domain Eukaryota; kingdom Metazoa; phylum Mollusca; class Cephalopoda; order Myopsida; family Loliginidae; genus Doryteuthis; species Doryteuthis pealeii. The sequence continues at coordinate 84,800,119 of CM042155.1, read as the reverse complement.
TTCTTGTGCAATTCTCACAGTTCTTTATTTTCTAGTCGTTTCGTTAGGGTCAAAATGGTCCAGCCGCACAGCAGCACTGATACAAACTACCCCCGAACGGACTAAACTCGAGAGGAAAATAAGGAGACAATCTTCCGTGGGTATTCTCGGATTTCATTTTTCTGCGGTTTCGACTTGGGCTTGCGATCACCATATTTTATCTTATTTCTCTGAATGTTTGAGATGAGGCTTGATGATTAGTATTATCTGCGTTATTCGGACTATTGTCCCCATCTTTATTGTTATTTGTACAACGTTTCGATCGATATGCCCTCCGGCCTTCTTCAGGTATTTCTTGTCGGACTCGGGAACCTTCTTTTCGAACTCGGGAACTTTCATGTCGTAGTCGGAAACCTTCTTGTCGTAGACGGGAGCCATCACGGAATTTTGAACCTAACCCTTTATTCCCTCGTGGACTGAATAAAGGGTTAGTTTCAAAGTTCAGTGATGGCTCCCGACTACGACATGATGGTCCCTGACTACCACAAGAAAGTTCCCGAGTTCGAAAAGAAGGTTCCTGAGTCTGAAAATAAGGTTCCCGAGTCCTAGAAGGTTCCCGAGTCCGATAAGAAATACCCGAAGAAGGCCGGAGGGCATATCGACCGAAACGTTGTACAAATAACAATAAAGATGGGGACAATAGTCCGAATAACGCAGATAGTGGTTTATCTTGAACTGATATTGTTTTTGAAAAATCTACAAAACGTGTGGGTGTCCTGTGTATGACATTAAATTGCATCTCATGGTGAAGTTCTAATTCTGGAATTCTGAAGAGTGTGGAGTACCCCTTCATCGCCATTATTCCCAGGTCCACCCTAACCTGGAGTGGTTGTGGCTCTTAGGGTCTCACTTATCGGTCAAATAGAAGAAAATGAGCAAAAATTGTGTTTAAAAACTGAGTTTAAAAACCATCAGTAACCATCAAGAATGAATAAATCAGTGTCTTCGGCATAAAATGACCCAACAAGAGTTGACATGCCGTAAAATCGAGCCAACCAACGAACCAAAACGTGTGATTGTTTCGTTTAGCAGACGAAAATGTGCAGGCGCAAAAAAGGTAGATTGTGGCGTCATTTATTATTACATATAGTTTGTTTTTTTATTTAATGGCATAACAACCTTTCGAGTTATTTAATACGAAACACATCCTTGCAGAAGAACAGTACTGGTACTATTTTACCCATAGCTGGGATGGGGGTGACGAGTTTCAAACCTTTCCCGAGGGTATTAGACCAAAAGTGAACGTAATAGCGCGATTAGAGTTCGAACTCACTTACTACGACGTCGCAGTCCAGCACGTTAGCAACTACTCCACAAGGACTTCGCATACACATAATTATTTACTGAACTAACTCATTTTTTAATATTTCCTACGGAACTCACTGTAAAAAGCAAAGTCAGCAATTTTGATTTTTTCGGCGAATAGTGCTACATAGTATTATTTGTATTATTCGGACTACTGTCCTCATCTTTCTAGTTATCTGTACTACGTTTCGGCTGATGTGCCCTCCGGCCTTCTTCAGGTATTTCTTGTCGGACTCGAAAACCTTCTTTTCGAACTCGGGAACCTACTTTTCGAACTCAGGAACCTTCTTGTCGTAATCGGGAATCTTGTTGTCTTTATCGGGAGCCATCACGGAAATTTGAACCCAACCCTTTATTCAATCCACGGCGGTATCCTGTTCTCATTCCCCTAACCATAGTTGTGGTATAGGTGTTAAACTGTGTTAATTATTATTCTATGTTAGTGTCAGAAATTCAGAGAAATAGTGTAATATAGTTTTGCAATAAATTACCTTTCAGGTCAAAATCATCAATAGAATACAAAGTCTTAAGATTATTTTCAATCACTTCTGGTAAAAATTATCAGAAGAAGAATCCAAGAGTGTATTTTGGGCAATTACAGAGTGAATTGTTAATTTTAAAAAATTGATTTGTTGATAGATATTTTAAGTAAAGTAAAGTCGTCGGGGTGGCCCAAAGTCGGTATTGGTAGATAACGAGGGATTCTTTCCCCTTTTCACTAGCCCGAGACCAAGGAGATTGTTTTCGGCGTCCGGGGCAAAGCACCACACCTACCATAAGCTCCTCAATTTATCGCACAGATCCCTGTGCTACTCCCATATTGAGATGGTGAGGGCCGGTATCGAACGTGGAACTCTGTGGTTCATAGTCGGACGCTCTACCAATTGAGTTAAATCGGCCCGATGCTCCAGATTCTTTTTTTGTTTTTCTATTAAAGGTTGAGATGAGAAGATAGAAAAAAAGAAAGATGCCCTAGGAGTCATAAGATACAAACGGATTATAAATACGCGTCACAAAAGACGGAATTATTTGCGTATATCACGACACCTCTGACGAGGATCAGAATACCTGTTTACAGCTTGAAATCAAAGTGTTGCTCTCCGGCCATGTCTACTACAGTATTTGAGCAATATGTGTGAATAAAATGACACTTCTTGTCTCTCTACCTACGCCCAGCTTAGCTTCATATTTCCATGTCAGTTTTAGCAGTCAACTCAGATTGTAGAACGTAGGCGTAACACATATCCTGTGACTGATTACTGACAGGTTCGAATCAGATCCGTATTTATTACGTTTTATTTATCTGAATAGGTTCCCGAGTCCGACAAGAAATACCACAAGAAGGTCAGTTGTGTTGTAATAATAAAGATGTATAGTTTAAGAAAGAAGCGCCAATTGTTAAAAAAACGAATACATAACATCATTTTTTTTTTTTGTTTTAATTTTTTTTTTTGTTGTCTGATTCTTGTTGTCTGTCTCAGACTTAAATTTCCAACGCCAAATTCCTTTTACACCTACTTTTAGTTTTTTTTTAAATCAACGAACTATTTTCTCTAAGGGAATTATTACAATGGTTGACCAGGTCAAAGGGTTTATTTATGACTAATTAAAATTAAAAGATATTTCTTAATTTCTAAATAAATCACGGTCATCATATTTAGCAGAAAAGCAACGCTCAGAACTGGTTGTTATGTTATAAATTTGTCCCAAACAAAAAAATAAATAAATCAAACTTATAAATTCTTTTAAGTAAATTTTACAATGAAATTAAATTATTCGCTATGCAAACTTAAATTTAAAAAGATAGTTATTTGTTAGATTTTACAAAAAAAAGAAGACATTTTTTTAGCACTTTTTACCACTTAACAATAGTCCGAATCATACAAATAATACATTTTTTTAAACTGTACTAGCAAATTTATGCACCCTCCGGGTGGAAGTTTTTAAGTTTTAATATAATAAAATATCATGTTAAATTAGAAAGGCTAATAAAACTGAATAAGAATGCAGATAAAAAGATTTGGAACAGAGGGAGTATAATCGAAAAATAAAACAACTTTGAAACTAACTCTTCCATCATTTCCCATTACTCCCGTCTTTCATTGGTGAATTTTCCTAATTTAACTATTTAGTTAAAATAGGAAGTAAAGAATAAAATTACAGTTATTTCTTCATGTTAATGGATTTCTTTTAAGATTTATCCCCGAGATGTATGCTTATATTCATCAAGATAAAACCAAACAATTAGAAATCAATAATACTAAGCATATATTTATTAAAATCAATTTTTAAAGATCAATATGCAAATTAGCCTTCCCATTCACACTGTAAACCGCTATTTTGTTGTATATATGAATACAATTGCGTGTTATTAGTATGTAGATATGGTCAACAGTATTAATAATGTAAAACAATTTTATTAATCATTGGGGTTTAGATAAAAATAAAATCATGGAGAATGTCATGTAAATAACAAAGGGAATTGTAACTTGTATACAAATATAGTTTCGGTTACAGACAGAAAAACCCACAATCTCCATTATAATAAGATATCAAACATGTGCGCTATATAATGCCAAATCTTTTTTTCTATATGTATGATTTATAATGATTTCTGGCTGGAGGATTCGTGGTGTAATTGTTAGAGTAGTAGGAAATTGACTCCCGGTCCGAGTTCAAATACTGGACGGGACTGCTTGTATTTCACATAGCGCTAACACCCTTAGGAAAGGTATGGATCCAACAACACTCACTCCAGCGATAAGTAAATTGTAGGTCAGACTTGCTTCTTTAATCTTGGCTTGGTAACCAGTATAGTAAACAGAAACCTTTGAATTGAAATCTGTTTACCTCCGCATCTTGCTCGTGTGGAAGGGTTGGTAAAACCCTTGTGAAGGGTATGCATCCAACTAATGTTCCACCAATTATGGGTAAATAGTTGGGCAGACTGAACGCTTTAGCCTTGGTATAGCAACCGTTTTAAGAGAATTCTGAATTCAAACCTTTTAAATACCACTTAATATGGACCTTGTGTTACATCCTGTACTTACATAGTTCTTTAATCTGGGGCAGCAACCAGTATAGAAGAAGAAAAAACTCTGATTTCAAATCTGTTAAACACTGCTTTAGAAATTGACCATGAGTGACATCTTGCTTGTGCAGAATGTTGGTAAATGTATATAATGATGTTTTTTGGCATTAAATAACTCAAGAAGGTTGATATACCATTAAAATAATGAATCACCAGCATTGCAGTCTCAGACGACCATATATTTCTCGTGCCCTGTACTAGTACAGCGCCTTCTGTGATTGTGAAAGCCAAAGTTCGAAAATCACTTTCGGCAATAGATGTCCAATGTGAAGGCCGGTCCTGAAGATGTCAATGCTGTGCCAGTGCTTTGCTGCCGTTGCTTTTTCTAGGACCTCTTGGCTACATAGTGTTACGCCAGTGTGATTTCAGGCATGACTAGACCCGATACAGAGAGCCTGCCGTCACCGAGGGAAGGCCTGAGACATTTTTTTAAAAATCGTAGCTTGGGGTAACAGGTCTGTCTCTTACTAGATGAATGTTCTGCATACGAGGTATGTCAGAAAAGTTCCAGGACTGGTGCCACAAAAATGTATTTCAAATCTAAACTACAAACTACAAGTTATCCCTTTCAAAATAATCACCCTTGAGTTTAATGCACTTTCCCATCCTTCACTGCCACGCTTGCATGCACTCCTGGAAGGGTTCTTCCAGGATTCTCCGTAGCTCTGTCGTCACGGACTTTTTGATGTCTTGCACATTCTCAAAACGGATTCCCTTGATGACCACCTTGAGTTAGGGGAAGGGCAAAATCACCCAGGTCGGTCGATTAGAGAGGTTGCTACAGCTGTTACGTAGCCGTTCGTCACAGTACCTAATAGATATATTTGTTACGTACTTTCTTACTGCTTCTTACTCTGGTCTTCTATACTTCCGGCCGTCTTCTGATCGTCTAGTCTTCTGTCTTCTATCTTCTAATGGTCTCGTCTGGTCTTTCTTATCTGGGTCCCGTGTCTGGTTCTGCTGGGGATCATTTCTTATCAGAAGCCTTGTGTCATTGTTAGCTTTTAGTAATAACAACAAGACTTCGATTTACCTTTGATGTTATTTTATTCTGGAACCCCAGGACCAGACAAATCCGCGCGGAGAGTCACATCTTGCTAGCTTCAGTCCTAACTCTCAACTGACTAACTGCAACTACTGACTTACTGAATTGCCCACCTTAAACCGGAAAGGGCTTTCTATCGGGGTTCCGTTCTCACGATTCTATCCCCAGAAAGCAAGGTGAGAGTGAGGTCAAGCATTGTCACTCACTCTCAAGGCCATCAGCTGTACTGATCGCCATAAGGATTTCTATACTACCTTAAAAAGTAATAGGGATCCAATTAATATGTAACACAGCAGAGTGATGTTCTTCTGGGCCAGGAACTCTCGGATACTCAGGGCTGTGTGGACAGGTGCGTTGTCATGGTGAGGTACCCATGAGTTACCTGCCGCATCTCTCACCTCTTCTCGCGCACTGAACGAAGCAAACGCCGTAATATCTCTTTACAGACATGATGGTTGATTGTCTGGCATTTTGGTATAAACTCGCAGTGGACGATGTCCCTCACATCGAAGAATGCGACCAACTTGTAACTTTTATGACATACGTCGTAGAGAATGTTCTTTGGAATTCATCCATCATCCATCCGGTGGACAATGCCCAGTTAACGGGGACGACTCTGTCTCAGTAGATAATACAAGCTGGGAGGCTGTGCTCTCTCTAGAACTGCTGTGTGAGTGATCCTGTCACAAAACAATGAATATATGTTTATTAAATAACCATAAGTGCCACACATAAAAACCGCGAACGATAAAATGCGCCGCTTTTAAATCGACTGCCTCTGACAAGTGATTTATGTGAAGTGGGTGATACGCACTTGTTTCCTATCGGGCTTGTAGATACGAAAATAATAATAATAATAATAATAATAATAATAATAATAATAATAAAACAATAAAAAACAACAAATATCAAGCGGTTTACTATCAATTTTATGATCTATTTTATCAATCAAAAATCACAAACTACTATTTTCTATCGAGGGGAATTATAATCACTCGCACCGCCTCTCTCCATCGTCCGATTTAATTATAATAAAGTGACGTTGGTTTTGGGTGTAGCTGTTTTAGAAAATGATACTTTTCATCTGAATTACATCGGCATGTGACATTTTAGCGGGAAAAGGGCGTTCCACATTCTTTATAACATCAAGTGGAAAATAAGTTTTTTTTTTTTTTTTTTTTGGTGTGTGTTTTTTTTAATCATCAGAAAGCACTGAATGGACCAGGCCTTTACTAATCATATAACCAACATATTAGAAGAAAGTGCAAAAAATAAAAAGAATAAAAAAATAAAAATAAAAGAAGCAAAACAAAAAAGAAAGCTATGGTGTAATTTTGTTGTCTCCATATTTCTCTGCTTTCTTTTCTTTTCTTTTCTTTTTTTTTATACTGGCATCAAAAGAGTACGATTTTCATCAATGGATCAAATTAGCCCGATCAATATACAATTGTTAAAGATCATATTGTCCTACTCTTGTTAAATAACTGCGACACGTTTAGATACTTTCTAGAATATTGGTTGGTTCGTTCGTTGGCTTTATAGCATATTATTATTAATATCGCATATAATCATTATAATTACTAGCAAATATATGCACCCTCCGGGTGCAAGTATTTAAGTTTAAATGTAATAAAATATTAGATTAAATCAGAAAGGCTAATGAAACTAATTAAGAATTCAAATAAAAAGATTTGAAACGGAAGGGGTATAATCGGAAAATAGAACAACTGAAACTTACTCTTTCATTACTTCCGTTTTTCAATGCTAAATTTTCCTAATTTAACTATTTAGTTAAAATAGGAAGTAAAGAATAAAATTACAGTTATTTCTTCTTGTTAATGAATTTCTTTTAGGATTTATTGAAGAGATTTTTACTCATATTCATTAAGATAAAACCAAACAATTAGAAATCAATAATACCAAGCACATTTTTATTAAAATCATTTTTTTTTAATATCAATATGCAAATTAGCTTTATGTTTACACTGAAAACTGGTATTTTGTTGTATATATAAATACAATTGCATGTTATTAGTATTTAGGTAAGGCCAACAGTATTAATAATGTCAAACAGTTTTATTATTAATTGAGGTTTAAATAGAAATAGAATCATGGAGAATGTGTCGTTAATAACTAAGGAAATTGTGACTTGAGTAGTAATATAGTTTCGGTTACAGACAGAAAAACACACAATCTCCATTATAATAAGATTTGAAAAAAAAAGGGTGCCCTTATAGTATGTGGCCTACCTTTTTGGTTTTGTTATAATATGTGGCCTACCCGGTTTGAATGCGTCTTACCTCAGTAAGAGAATATTTATAGATATTAGTATTGGTCAATTTAGTGAAACTAATTATTTTTCACATATATTCAATTTCAAGAAATATAATTCAATCATGAGCTGTATATAGTAATTAAGAATAATTAAAAAAGAATTTATCGATAATAATCGATAGTGTGGGAAGGTTGATCTTTGCGTTCTTTTTTCTTTAATGCAGTTATGTTTTAATAATAATTAACTATTGATAATATACAGCTTCAAGTAACTATTTATTAAAGATCTATTTAATTCTAGAATATTCTAAACTTCTGAAATAGGGTTAGGGTTAGCAGTTATTATTATAATCTTATATTATCTGCGTTATTCGGACTATTGTCCCCATCTTCATTGTTATTTGTACAACGTATCGGCCGATATGCCCTCCGGCCTTCTTCAGGTATTTCTTGTCAGACTCGGGAACCTTCTCGGACTCGGGAACCTCTCGGACTCGGGAACCTTCTTTTCGAACTCGGGAACTTACTTGTCGTAATCGGGAGCCATCACGGAACTTTGAACCTAACCCTTTATTCAGTCCACGGGGGTATCCTGTTCCCATTCCGCTAACCATAACTGGGGTAGGAGTTGTGTTAATTATTTTTCTAACTGCCTTCACTCAGGATTGAACTCGGGTTCCAGAGATAACTGTCACTTAGAACTGTCTTAACCTAACTACCTTATCGAAACGTTGTACAAATAACAATGAAGATGGGGACAATAGTCCGAATAACGCAGATAATACTAATCTTCAAGCCTAATCTCAAACATACAGAGATATAACCTTATAATATGCTTTTTTATGGTAGGCTGCATACTATAAGAGAGACATGATTTCGTAGGCCACATTCAAAAGGTAGGCCACATAATATAATGGGACCGAAAAAAGAACGGATTTTGAAATTTTAAAAATTTATTCATTTTTTTACTACCCATTGCGTTTTCTTCTTTAATGCAGTTATATTTTAATAATAATTAACTAATAATAATAATATACAGCTTCAAGTAACTATTTATTAGAGTTTCCTAGGTCTTTATCTTTGGTCACTGTTTAGCCAGAAAAAGAAAAAACATTGAGCTACCCTGTAACTCCCTCCTTTTCCTCCTCTATCCCTTCCTCCTTCGGGCACTTCTTGTTGTGTAATGGTTAGCAAGGTAACCTGGCCAAACATTACTAAAGACTTTGAGCCTCACTGGGTGCCCCATATATTCGGCCTTGTGACACATCTAAGCTAAGCTTAGTAAATAACTATTATGTCCTCGTCCTTTTTCCTTCTTTTCACAGACGATTGACTGGTCTCTGAGTGATCTCCCCCAGCAGGACAAGAGGGTGTCTTTTATGTCCATTCACTTACCCACAATGCATTCGTGCTATCCGATAAGAAGACACCTTTCATTACCTGCGGCTTCCCCATTTGACAGTATACTAGTGAACAGTACCTGACAGCACGTTTTCACTCATCCTGTAAGCGAGACAGGTTCGCGCCCGCTTTGCCCCACGAGGCAAGTCTTCTATCTCGTTACACTATTCTTCTCTAATATTAAATGTGTGGTACAGTGGTTACCTTCATAGGAAATAGATACGGCAAGCCGAGTTCAAATATTGTATCATTTATTTAGTTATATGATATCAAGTATTCGTATCTAATATACGTATTTTGAAAAGGGTTAAATCGAACTTAACGGACCTAAATTCCACCATCGTATGTCACCCTGCCGAAAAAAAATCAGGGAATTAACCGAATTTAATTAAATTATCAGTGTTTATAAGGGACCGGGTTAGCTCAGTCGGTAGAGCGTTCGGCTAGAAACCACAAGGTTCATAGTTTGATACCGGCCCTCGGCACCTCAGCATATGAGTAACACAGGGATCTGTGCGGTAAAGTAAGGAGCTGAGGGTAGGTGTGGCGCTCTACCTCAGATGCTAAAATCAATCTCCTTGGTCTAGCGCTATTGAAAATGGGATAGACACCCTCGCTGACTGGCTGATACCGACTTTAGGCCGCCCCGTCGACTCTTACTTATATATTAATGAATAAAATATATAATACACCAGTTATTTTATTTATAAACCTTTATATTTTTTAGGTTAGTTAACTTTGAACCACGTATTTTTGAGGCGTGACCCAGATTCTCAAGGATACGTGGTTCAAAGTTAACTGAAAAAATGTAAAGGCTTTTAAATAAAATAACTGGTGCATTATATCTTTTATTCATTAATTAATATATAAACACGGAAAATTTCATTAATTTCAGTTAATTCCATGATGTGTTTTTTTTTCTTTCGACAGGGTGGAATTTAGGTACGTTAAGTTCGATTTAATAATATACATATTTGTCTATATAGAGGCGCGTAGTTAGAAATAGATACGGTGAGACAAGTTCAAATCCTGGACGAGACTGTTAGCATTTCACATAGTGTTATTACCCTTGGGAAATGTATGCATCCAACTATTCTCTCTTCAGGCAGGGATAAATAGTAGAGTAAACTGTGCTCTTTTATCTAGCTCAGGTAACCAGCGTAGGAGAAGGAAAAACTCTGGGCTGAGTTAGCTCAGTTGGTAGAGCGTTCGGCTAGAAACCACAAGATTCTTAGTTCGATACCGGCCCTCGCCAACTCAGCGTTTGAGTAGTACAGGGATCTGTGCGGTAAAGTAATGAGCTGACGGTAGGTGTGGTGCTCCAGCTCAGACTCTAAAACCAATCTCTGTGGTCTAGCGCTAGTGAAAAGAGGGTAAACCCCCTCACTAAATGGCTGATACCGACTTTAGGCCACCCCGACGACTTTACTTTTTTTTAAAAACTACTTTAGATATTGACTTTCAGCCACACCATTCTTGTGTGGAGAAGTTGGTAAAGCAGTGGTAACTTTATACCACCCTAGCTCCAGAACTAGGTTTGGTTTGGTTTGGTTTGGTTTACGGCATATCAACCTCAGTGGGTCATTTAATGCCTATAAAGTTTTGAAATAAATCAATTCTTAATGGATAATACAATTTAAAAAAAATACATTTTTCTATTTAACCCATAGATGGGATCCTAACAGGTACTACCACTCCGGGTCAGAGTGGACCAGGGAGCAATGGGGATGAAGGAGTGCTCCACATTCTCCAAACCTCCAAAACAAAACTAGAAAATCGCCATTGGTTTATGTCATGTTGAGGAGACTTGAAAAATGTTTTATTAAATTAATTTTATGGCCATCTTTACTGTCGTCTGTCCGCCCTGTCGGTTGGGGCGTTAGAATGCACCTCTGCACATCTGCAGAGGGATAAGACTCCCCTAATGGGGTCACCTGACTCGTGATGCTTAAGGATAGAGCCCAGGTGGATGAGCAGTCCATGACTTGCAATACTTCACTTTGGCCCTATCTTGGGCTAGACGGCCGATCAATGGGCTGGTCCCGTCAAGCCCTAGCACCTATATGATTTTCCCAACCCTATTGCTCTTATGGCAAGCCTCAACCCTTTTTATCATATGGGTCCTAGAAGGCTATGACTGAGGTACTACATGTCCTGGTAATGACGTTAAACTCTGTCTGATGGTGAGGTTCCAGTTTGGGAGGTTTGGGGAATGTGGAGCACCCCTTCATCACCATTGCTCCCTGGTCCACTCTGACTCGGGATGGTAGTACCTGTTAGGGTACAATCTATGCGTTAAATAGAAAAACATGAGTTTATAAACAAAATTGTATTATGCATTAAGAATTAATTTATTTCACAACTTTGTCGGCATTAAATGACCCACCGAGGTTGATATGCCGTAAACCAAACCAAACCAAATTGTCGTCTGTTCAAGAGATGCCAATATTTCGCCCTCAGTCTTCTACTTGAATCACGTTTTTAAAACGCCCACAAAGACAGACGATATGCACAAGTAAACTCTTAACTCAACATGAGTCACGTATCTAATCGATAATGGTGATATATCCCCAATAACTTACCGATATAAGGCCTGATCATCAGACCATTAAATATTAAGGCGAGTTATATTTGAATCTTCTTTCATAACGCTTCGATTTGTGTACTCAATATTTTTCTTCAGGCATCCCTTAAATCTGATAATCTGTCAAAGTTATCAGTGTCTCCGTGGCGTACTGTGCTGCGTAAAATAAAGCAGCCTTCCATCATGCCCCCCCCCAACCAAATAATAACACTTTACATAATGCACTACACAAAATAAAAGAAATATAAAGAAAACATACAAAAACCCATAATTCACTTGGTTTGAAAATCGCATCGCGAGGCCATGGTAACCCAGGTTCGAATCCTGGTAACGACAGGCTAATAAGTTTTTTTTTAAATAACATATTGTGGATAGAAATTTATTTAACAGTGCGTCTTTTTCATAGTAATAAAGTGATGTGCTACAAGGCGGTGACTGAGGGTCTTAGTGCCCTGGGTGTGACGTTAAACTTCATTTAGTGGTGAAGTTCCAATTCTGAAAATTAGTCCCTGGTTCACTCTGACCCGGAGTGGTAGTTTCTGTTAGGGTATAATCTATGTGTGAAATAGACCAAAAATGAATATTAAAAAGGAGTTAAAAATTGGGTTTGAAATTAAATTGAATATCCAATAAGAATGAATAACACAAAATGTCTTCAGCATAAAATAACCAACTAAAACTTAAATGACCCACATCAAGCCCTAGCATTTAACTCTTTTGCCCTTATGGCAAACCCCTACCCTTTTTATCGTATATGTACTAGAAGACGGTGGCTGAGAATCTTAGTGTCTTGGGTATGATGTTAAACTGCATCTAATGGTAAAGTTACAATTTTGGAATTCTGGTGTGTGTGTGTAGTACGCCTTCATCGTCATTACTCCCAGGTCCACCCTGACCCGGATTGGTGGTACCTGTTAATGTCCTATCAATGGGTTAAATGTGAGAAGCGCGTGGTGTAATGGTTAAAGTCATGGGAGTGACTACCCGGAGTGGTAGTTTCTGTTAGGGTATCATCTATGTATCAAATAGACCAGAAATGAATATTAAAAATGAGTTAAAAATTGAGTTTGAAATTAAATTGAATATCAAACAAGAATGAATAAGACAAAATGTCTTCAGCGTAAAATAACCAACTAAAACTTGTCGATGCAGTTTGCATTTAACTTCGTACTATTGAACTTTTGGGAAAGCATGGATCCTTATCATATCTCCTCGTTACTCTTGATAGGGAGACAGTCTAGGAGAAGGAAGGTAGATGAATTCTAAACATGGGAAGTATTTTTCGATGAATATTTGACACCTTTTGCACCTTTCTACATTTATCAGCTATTTATAAACCACGTATCTTTGAGAATCTGTGTTACACCTCAAAGAAACGTGGTTTAAAGTTAACTGACCTGAAAAAAATGTAAAAGTTTTTTTTTAAATAAAATAACTGGTGCATTATATATTTTATTCATTAATATATCAATACTAAGAATTTCATTAAATTCGGTTAATTCCCTGATTTTTAGTATTTTTTTCTTTCGGCGGGGTGACAATAATCGTGGAATTTAGGTCCGTTAAGTAAGATTTAATCGCTAATCATGCTGCAAAATGAATAGGCAGAGCTTATCATTTGTTTAATGAAGTGTAGTGTAGGTTTTGAATTCTGCCTATGACTCATGGAAAATAACAAATTGTCTTCGAACCGGATTCTCAGATTGATTGAGGAAGTCACGTGACCGAGCTACTCGTGTGAAAATTAATAAGAATTTATGAGAATCGGGCAAGAGGCCGTCTCTGTGCGGATTTCTACTGTAGAACGGGTAAATAAAATTAAGTGTATACAAAAAGAATATGTCTTCGTGTTCCCGATTTAGTAAGAACTAAGATGGAAATGGAGAAGAACTCCCAGAGAACTCGATACGACCAGAGACGAAAAGAACATTAGAAAACGATAGCAGACATTAACAGGATATTATTTAACAATCCAAGCGTGCCTGATGCTCGACAAGTCTTCATCAGTACAAATAAAAGGATCTGTATATGTATTTATCAACTCTCCACACGAGGGTTATTAGACACAAATTAATGTCAGGAGAATGGAAAATGGCAGCTTACCAAAGGATCTTTTGTATGGCGAATTAGTAAATGGCTCCCGATCGGTACGTAGGCCACGCCTACGGATTTAAAGATGTCTGCAGGAGATACATGAGGATGTGCCATATTGACACAAACACGTGGGAGGTAGATGCAAAGAATTGAGCGGCCCGGGGCCTTAACATTAAGCAAGGCACGGAGAGGGGTGGGTCGAAGGGGAGAGTGGCCTCGACAGCAAAAAGAGCCGGAAAGAGGGAGAAAGGACAGCAGCCCCAGAAAGCATCACAGTTTGTGTGCATTCAGTGCACCAAAGACTATCACTCAGGAATTGGTCTGCCCAGTCACTTTCACAGATGTAGATCATTTTTGGACACTACGCCATCGCCCTTAATGAACGGAAAGGTTTTAACTGATTTGAATACAGTTTCCATTCTCTTAGACCGGTTGCCTACCAAGACTAAAAAAACGATTGTGTGCCCTACTATCCATCAATAGCTGGAGGGAGAATAGTTGGATTCATACCATTTTTACGGGTATTAGAGATACTAGCAAAATAAATAAACGCCCTCTAAAATAAATATTGCCTGAGGGGATGGGAGTTAAAAATTTAATATCAGAGAGTTTGTATCATAAGTAAAGTAAAATCATCACATTTATTAAAGGAGTAAAAAATAAAATAAATTTATTACAGGAATAAAAAAAATTGAAATGGAAACTTAGTTCTGATAAATTTCAATGTATATCAAAATAAAACAAACTATATATAGATAGATAATGCCAGGTATGTATTTATTAAAACTTGTTTACAAAATCAATGAGGACTGTCTAACATTGCATGCTCAAATTTTGCGTGTATTTATTCTGGTATGACGATTTTAGATAGTGTGACGTAAGCAGTGACGTAGTTTTTGTTACAGACAAAAACCGGAAGCGAATCTCCATGCAAACATACTTGTTTAGGATTTGAACTTCATTTCTTATGACGATAACCATTACACAATAAACGCCTCCAAAAAAGCACCTGCGTAAGCAGCTTATTAGTCAGCATCTTTAACGGAATTGTTTGGCTCTCGTACGTCATTCGCATCCTGCGATATTGCTAATGATTTATTTAAGTGTCCTATGCAATGTATATAAGGAATTGGACAATATCTACGTAAAACAAAAACAAAACCAAAAAATAATTATGAATCTATCAAAAAGAGATGTTTGAATTTGAAGTCATGAATAAATCCAATCTCTTTTTCTCTCTCGGTAGATTCACGTATCACACAGCCTTTTACACGAATAAGAACTTTGCATTTTAATTTATGGTCACATAACCTTGTCTACATTCTTGAAGGCGCACAATAAAGAACGACCTCCTTTTAAAATTTGGGATATTTTATAATATTTTAACTGTATAATGGATATAAGGTAATATTTACTGTATAATGGGAATATTGGTAATATTTTTGGGTATATTTACCTGTATAATGGGATATATTGGGTAATATTTTGGGGTAATATTTACCTGTATAATGGGATATTATTGGATAATGTTTTGGGTAATATTTACCTGTATAATGGGATATATTGGGGTAATATTTACCTGTATAATGGGATAATATTGGGTAATATTTACCTGTATAATGGATATATTGGGTAATATTTTGGGGTAATATTTACCTGTATAATGGGATATATATGGATAATGTTTTTGGGTAATATTTACCTGTATAATGGGATATATTTAATATTGGGTAATATTTACCTGTAATAATGGTATATTTTGGGGTAATATTACTGTATAATTGGATATATTGGGTAATATTTGGGGGTAATATTTACCTGTTAATGGGATATATGGGTAATATTTTGGGGTAATATTTACCTGTATAATGGGATATATTGGGTAATATTTTGGGGTAATATTTACCTGTATAATGGGATATTTCAAAGTTCACTCACCTCAAGATTCCTTCTCTTGTAATTAATTTCTATTTTTATTATAATAATGAACTAACCATCAGTTTTTGTACTTTGCTTGGGTTTAGTGGAATAGCAGCTGTGAGCGGTTTAAAGAAAACAAAAAGTTAAAGAGGAGCCTCGTGTGGTATAGCCATCGTCGCATATAGCAAACATCGGGTATATAATCGAGAGAGGACTCGGATGGTAAGAGAGAGATAGAGATAGAGAGAGAGAGAGAGAGAGAGAGAGAGGTGAAATCTAAACAGCTTCGTCCTGGAATTGAACTCGGGTCGACGAGTCCATTTACCACATTTCTAACAATTAGACCCCACGCCTCCAATCAGGTCAGGGTCTGTATGTGTGTGTGTGTGTGTGTGTGTGTGTGTGTGTGAGAGAGAGAGAGAGATAGAGAGAGAGAGAGAGACTGATACAGAGTGGAGACTTACTTGTTCTTCATTCTTCTTTTTACGTTTAGTGGTTGTTTCCTTTCCTTCTTTGGCCATCGTGTTGTCGTCTAGATTCTAGCTGTTTCATTTCTACTTCTAAGGGCTTCTTCTGGGCTAATCCTTTTGTCTTGCAATTAATCAAGTAGAAGATTTCATTTTCCTGACCAAGATTTATTTCTGCCCATCTTCTTCCACGTGGAGAGTCAACCTCAGCAAAGCACGCCAGTTGAAACTGATTTCCTAGCTAAATCGCGTGACGTGCGAGATTCGCGCATTTTGGGTCAAGATTAATGTAAGAAGAATTAACATTACGTAGGGTTTTATTTAAAATTCATCATGGCCAATAGCATTCGTCCTCAGCCTCAGAAACCGCTCTGGAATTAGAAAGGAATTAAAGTTAAATGTCCAGACATCTTTATAGGGCATCGAATTTTGAATAATTCTACCACTTGAAATGTTCTTTTGTTTTTTGTCTCGGGTCTTCGAACAGAATACAGCTATCTGTTTTCAGTTCTAACTCGTGAGAGAAAAAGATACATTCTAATAATTCTGTGGTATTTCTTCATTATATTCTCTTTATTCATTAAGCTGTTTAGGTGTAACGGAGATTGAACTCGCAACCTCCTGATCGTGAGTGGCTCGTAGGCAGACTACTGTCACCCCTGTTGAATATGCAAATTCCACACGGGTTGGGCAGCGTGTGATAAGCTCGGATGTAAGATCGTAGGGAGGGCATTTACTTATTATTTAAGTTCTACTTTCATACACACAACGGTCTGTCGTGTTTTGATCTTCTTAAAGTGAAGTGAGACGTACGTTTGAGGGAGTGAACTTTTGACGGATTGAGCAAAGACTACTGTGAGTGTTGCCGGGAAAATACTGCCAGAGAGAATTTTTTGCAGTTGAAAAAATTGATTATGGTGATTGCGTTCGGTCGTCACTTGAAACAAACAATTCGATTGCGACATATGTATTTGGTTATGTTATTGTTACATTTTATTTATATTAAACATTCATATATCATAAAATAGACCCTGACCTCATTGAAGGCGCGGGTTCTAATTGTGGAAAAATGGACTCGCCGACCCGAGTTCAATTCCTGGACGAAGCTGTTTAGATTTCACATGACGCTAATACCTGGGGAAATTTCTGCATTCAAAAAGAACTTACCTCAAAGAGGTTTTTTTCACAGAACATATGGACTTGCTACTACTAATACACTCCTCTACCCGGATTATAATAGCATGTCAAACCCTCTAAAATATTTCAGTTTCTATAATTCTTTTATAATGCCCCCTTTCAAAAAACTCACTAAAAACAATTTCTTCAAACAAGAAATCTTCTCCTGCCGACGACCTAAGGTATAAACTAGTTGAGAATAAATAACATAATAAATATTCCTGTTTGTCTTATTACTTTTTGTTCATATTCTATATGTATATATATATATATATATATATATATATATATATATATATATATATATATAATCCAAAAGTCCACAGAAGGAATCTTCCTTACGACACAAGCGTTTTATTTAAAAAACCTAAAACCTATATTTAAAACGTATATTTAAAATATATATATAAAATATTTAAATATTTATATATATTATAAATATTTAAATATGTATATATATCATAAATATTTAAATATTATAAATATTTAAATAATTAACTATTTATATATATTATAAATTATAAATATTTATATATATATAAAATATTTGAATATTTAAATATTTTAATTATATGTATATAACCTATATTTAATATATATATATATATATATATATATATAATATATATATATATACATATATATATATATATACATAAAATCTAAAACCTATATATATATATATATATATATATATATATATATTATATATATATATATAAAACTATAAGATCTGATAATGTTTCCATATTTAGATACTCTTTAATTTTCTAAATAAAATGAAAATGATTAAGCAAACTATTATTTTAATTCTATTTTATAGGAAAGAAAAATAAAAAAGAATCGCCATTCCTATAAGACAAATAAATTCAACTTTTAAAAAATTTTTTAACTTTTGGAAACGCTAACTAAAACTTAGAATAATTGTTCAAGAGTCAAAATGGCAATACCCATTTAAATACAATACATGCTTGATATTTCTTTTCATATAAAAAAAAAACCTCGTTTGATTGTTTAATTACGACTCACACAGCCAGTTCGTCGTAAATGTCATCAGCGTATCTGTTCTTGTCCTCAATTAATATTGATATGCTGAGTGTCCAAAATTCTTGTACAAATTACATTTTTAATAACAAATCTCTATCTGTGAAGTCATTTTGTTAGCGTTAGATGTTGTCATCTTAAAATTTTAATTTGTACAAGAAAGAAAAGATTTAAAAAAAATATTTCCTGCTCGGAGAAAACATTTACGTTTTTTTCTGTTTTTTTTCTGTTTTTTTTCTGTTTTTTTTTTCTGTTTTTCTTCTTTTTTTCTGTTTTTTTTTCTGTTTTTTTTTTCGACTTTTGTGTTCGTCAAGTTGTTGTATAACTGGGATGTTCTCTTTAAAAAAAAAATGCTCTATCGCTATTTTGCCATGTTGTGCCGTTTGGACAGTACGACATCTTCCCGCCATCGCATTCTTCATCGTGACCCCACAATGTTCGATGATCCTTGGAGTCAGGGATCAAAGACCTCTAATCAAGACAGGAGAAATTCTATTTGATTTTTCTGTCATTTTGAATAGTTTCAAAATAAATATTTTTGCGATATTGAAATAATTCGAAGAAGTGGAGAACTTTGTATTTATGGAAAAAAAAAACTTCTGAAAAGGAAATTACTTTTTCTTTTTCAAAAAGATCCATCTTATTGAATGACCCATATAATCGGGGGTGTCCCCGTGGGAATGTTATGGAGACGCTTATCCATTCAGCTATGCCAAAGTAAAGAGACAAGAGTGGAGACTCAAAGAAAAAGAAGAAAATAAAAGTAAATGAGAGAGATTATCTCTATTAATAATGGAGATTCACTTCCGGTTTTTTTCTGTAACAAAAATTACGTCACTGCTTACGTCACATTGCCTCAAATCGTCATAACATAGAATAAATACACTCAAAATTTGAACATGCAGCATTAGGCAGTCCTCATTGTTTTTTTAAAATAAGTTTTAATAGATACATCCCGGTATCATATATTTATATATAGTTTGTTTTATTTTAATATATATTCAAAGTTCACATTTTAAATTGTATTATTTTTTAATGCTTTAACTTAGGGTACAAACTCACTGACATTGAATTTTTAACTCCCACTCCTCAGGCAATATCTTTCAAAAATCTATTTTTACATCGCTCTGAGGACGTTTTTTTATTTTGCTAGCATAGAGTAATTTACATTGTATTGTTTAGACTATTGTCCTTATATTTATTATTATATATACAACGTTTTGGCCGATGTGCTTGGTGTTTCGTTTTGAACTAGGAAAGATTCTCGAACTCCGGAACCCTCTCTTTGAACTCACGAGCCTTTACGGGTTTTAGAACCGAACCCTTTATTCAACCCATGTTAAGTATTCTATGTTATTATCACCCATGGCGTCGTTTGAACCTGCAACCCAGAGATGATTGTCACTTAGAACTAACTTAAATAAACCCTTATATCCGTTGCGCCATATGCCCAGCTCGATAATTCAGAATGAATTGTTGGAACTTATCAACCTAATGTTCTGATTACCTAGAATATTTATCTTTATACTTAGGTATGATTTTTTCCCTTGACTTATATTGCGTCTTTTATGTTAATCTAATCAAGTATTTTTAATTATTGGTTCCTATATTCTATTCATCTCTATACTTGGTCTAAGTAAGAGGATACTATAGCTTAACACATGAGCTGATTCTTTTAGACATCTTTTTCTCCTATGTTCTTCCCCATCTATTATCTTAACTTCATCCCATAAGGGCAGATGATTTCCGTTTCCATATATATAGTCTTAATAATCCAAATTATCCAAATTATCAAGTCTCATCTCAATAATTCACAGAATTAATTTACATAATTTTCTCGCATTATTTCCCATTACTTATCATTACAATGAGCTACCACCCTGTCGGCTGCGGCGTTAGAATGTACCGACTGCACCTCTGCAGAGGGGTAAGACTCCCCCAATGGGGACACCTGTTGGCCGTGAATGGCGAGCCGTGATGCTTAAGGATAGAGCCCAGGTGGATGAGTAGTTCATGACATGCAATACTCCACTTTGGCCCTATCTTGGGCTAGAAGGGCGGTTGGAGAGGCCCCCTCCGATCAATCGGCTGGTCACGTCAAGCCCTAGCACCTATATGATTTTCCCAACCCTATTGCCCTTATGGAAAGCCCCAACCCCTTTTTATGATATGGGTGCTAGAAGGCGGTGGCAGCGGGTCTACATGTCCTGGGAATGACGTTAAACTCTATCTGATGGTGAGGTTCCAGTTTTGGAGGTTTGGGGAATGTGGAGCACCCCTTCATCACCATTGCTCCCTGGTCCACTCTGACCCGGAGTGGTAGTACCTGTTAGGGTCCCATCTATGGGTTAAATAGAAAAATGTATTTATAAAAAAATTGTATTATCCATTAAGAATTGATTTATTTCAAAACTTTATCGGCATTAAATGACCCACTGAGGTTGATATGCCGTAAAACAACACAAACCAAACCAAACAATGAGCTATAAGGAGATGTCCATTGGTGCAGTGGCTAACGTACTGAACTCTGACATCATGGTAAGCAAGTTCGAACTCTAGTTGTGCTATTACATTCATTTTCGGACTAATACCATTGGGAAAGGTGTGAATACCCCAGCTATGGATTAAATAGTACTACTACGCGTCTTCTTTAGTCAGTATAGCGTTCGGCTGGGGACCATAAGTTACCTGATTCGATACCGGCCCTCGCCAATTCAGCGTATGAGTAGCACAGGGATATATGCGGTAAGGACGATGGCTATACAACACAAGTCTTTTCTTTAACTTTTTGTTTACTTTAAACCGCTCACAGCTGCTATCCCACTAAACCCAAGCAAAGTACAAAAACTGATGGTTAGTTCATTATTATAATAAAAATAGGAATTAATATACAAGAGAAGGAGTTGATCGTAGGTGTGGTGCTCCAGCTCAGACGCTAAAAACAATCTCCGTGGTCTTGCGCTAGTGAAAAGAGGATCGACTCACTTGCTGTCTGGCTGATACTTTTTTTAGGCCACCCAGACTACTTTACTTTTGCTTACAGTTCTTCTACAAAATGGCTATGTTATTACATAACCCACGAAGTTTGATATGCTATTAAACAAACAAACCAACCCCCGAGTGATTATTGGAGAGCGCCGTATAGTTCGAAGTATCACAGCGAATAGCAAATTTAAAAGAAAGTGAGATGTTCCAGGCTATTACATTAGGAATGTCACTGAAAATCCCGGGAAAGATCATCACGTGACCTTCGCATCCGCCGCGGGAGATTATTTACGTGACCTGACCTGCTGGGGATTTTGGCAAAAACATCGCAATAACTTAAGTCTGATAATCACATCAGTAAAATCTAGATTTGTCTCCCTGTGATCTCTGGCTGTTCCCAAAGCTAAAATCGCATATAAAACACCGGGGATAGATTAAGGGTAAGGAGACGTTGCAGATGATGGCGATCCTTAAAAATGGTAGGAAGCTAGAATACATGAAAACAGTGCCCAAGGGAGCACTTTGAAAACCGCCAATATGTAATTGCTCTCTTTAGGCTACTTTTTCGTTATCTTTCAGTAGCTGGCAACATTCCGAAAAGAGGGCCGGGTTAGCTCAGTCGGTAGAGCATTCGTCTAGAAACCACAAGGTTCCTAGTTCGATACCGGCGCCCGCCAAAGGGATAGACTCCCTCGGAGATTTGCTTATACCGACTTTAGTTCACCTCGACGACTTTAGTTTTACACACACACATATATATATATATATATAGAGAGAGAGAGGGGGAGAGAGAGAGAGGGAGAGAGAGAGAGAGAGAGAGAGGGGTTCTTCATGGAACAAATGGACATGCTACTACTAACACACTCGTCTACCCGGATTTTAATAGCATGTCAAACCCTCAAAAACACTTCAATTTTTATAGTTCTTCTATAATGCCCCCTTTCAAAAAATCTATAAACAATTTCTTCAAATAAGAAATTTTCTCCTGACGATGACCTAAGGTCGAAACTAGTTGAGAATAAACAACATACAAGAAATATTCCTGATTGTCTTAATACTTTTTGTTCATACTATATATATATATATATATATATATATATATATATATATAATAAAAGGGTTTTATAATTTGCTTGAACCATTGTGTATATATTGGTTTGGAGATTGGTTTTGAAGGCTATCACAATGCAAGTGTAAAGTAAAGATAAGGTAACAATGGTGTTGTTTGTTAACCTGTGATATAAAATTCCTAGATATAAAATCACAGGTTAACAAACAACACCATTGTTACCTTAAATTTTCTTTACACTTGCATTGTGATAGCCTTCAAAACCAACCTCCAAACCATATATATATATATATGTGGGGGGGGGGATGTGAGGAGGTTAATCCGACAATATGTGGAGAAAAGTAGACAAACAAATTTAGAGGGAAGAAAATCCACTACCCATCACCCAGCCACCCCTGCCCCTACTGACAACCTACTGTTTTTCACCACTCTGAAAATGGCCTTCATTGAAGCAAGAAGTGGGCTTTTGTCCTGATGATGGTCAAAATGGCCGAAACGTTGCATCGTCGACAATAAACATCTAGTTTCTATAACATCCCGTGTTTGCCTACTTTTCTCCACACACACACACACACACACACACATATATATATATATATATTTGAAAACGACAGACAAACATGATGTCACCCGCAAACGATGAACGCTCCCACTTAAAAGTTCCTTGAGCACAGAATCAATGCCGGGTTCCACGATTGTTCACGTCTTCGACAGTACCCGAAGATGCTCAAAAGTACCTATACTCGGACTACACGAACTTTGTCCAGTTACAATTGTTGGATTATTTGCAGTATATAAGCTGGGCTGCAATACACCACTTAAATTCATAGACTGAGCGAGGTCACATGGTTTTAAGCTCAGCCAATCAACAGCCCGAATACGTGGCTGGTTAACTACTTAATCTCTGGTACTGAGATATGTCCATTTGCAATCACTGACGAAGGATCTGCAAGACTGAGGAGCACCAAGAAACAACCAAAGGATTCTTTACTAAGGTTCACACTCTGATTAACACAAAGGATCTCTGCTTGACAAGCGATCTTGCTTGAAACATAAAGGATAGCCACAAAAATCGTATTTTTTCCCAATTTGTATTGTTACAAAAATTTGAGACAATTTTGGATTGAAACAAAATCTGAACACTTGTCATGGTTAACAGAATGAAAACAATCTAACTCTATGGATTAAAAAAAAGAGTTCGGTTCAAAATTCCGCGAAGGATTCCGATTCCGATTTAAAGAAACATATTAAGAAGGCCGGAGGGGAAAATCGACCAAAACGTTGTGTTTATTACAATAAGGACAACATAAATGATACAACTTATCAAGCCTCATCAGAAAATAAGTATATCAAATTATCAATCCTCATCAAAAAGAATTATCAACTTATCAAGCCTCATCAAAAGAATTATCAACTTATCAAGCCTCATCAAAAGAATCAACTTATCAAGCCTCAAAAAGAATTATCAAATTATCAGGCCTCCTAAAAAAAATCAGAAAAATAAGATTTGTATCTTAATGTTTGGTTTGGTATTGGGTTTGTTGTTTAACTCTTTGCCGGAAAGGAAAATCGGCAAAAATGTTGTGTATATAACAACAAAGATGAGGACAACAGTTCAAAAAATTGAATGATGCAAATTATCAGGCCTCATCTAAAAAAAATCAGACATATAAAATATGTAACAGTTTAGTAATGTTTGGTTTGGTTTGGGGTTTGTTGTTTAACTCTTTGCCTATCAAATCCCCCCACCCTGGGTTGCACTAGATTTTCTTGGTATTTTTTAGCTGTATGAGAGGATATTTCAATGTTCACTATTTATTTACCTCAAAACTCATTCTATTCAAATAAAGTCCTATTATTATTGTTATCTGAATCCTTCTGCTCACTAAACAAGTGACATTATACATACAACTGTTACTTTCTATTCTTCTTCTTCTTCTTCTTCTTCTTCTTCTTCTTCTTCTTCTTCTTCTTCTTTATTATTATTATTATTATTATTATTATTATTATTAGGTATTCATCCCTGCCGTAGCAGGTGGTTCATTGGCGGCTGAGTGACAGCAAGTCTCCTCAAGTCTTTACGACTCTTATGAGTATTCTAGCCGATCTTAACAGTGCTGCCGATTGGATGGTCTCGATTCTTGCTCTGATTTCCAATTCACCTAAATTATTTTCCATAGCTTTGGGGACCTTTCTAAGGACACCAATTACAATTGGTACGTCCTTCACCTTTATGTTCCTTAGTTTTCTCAGTTCTCTGGTAAGGTATTATTATTATTATTATTATTTGCTCCTTTTGAGTTTTCACATCAGCATTAGCTGATGGTCTTTCACTGAAGTCTGAGTGACAGCAAGTCTCCTCAGGTCTCCAGGACTCTTCTGAGTATTCTGGCAGATTGCAGCAGTGCAGTGTTCTGAATGGTTTCAATCCTCCCTCTGATTTCCAAACTTTCCAAACCCTTTTCCAATCCTTTTGGGACTGTTCCAAGTGCAATTATTATTATTATTATTATTATTATTATTATTATTATTATTATTATTATTATTATTATTCAAAAATATATTAAAATCTTACTAAGAAGGCAAACTCTATTAGAATTCTAACGCTTTGTTTGTATTCATCATATTTCCACCTTTCCATCATTTTAATAGCATCATCATAATCTTAGCTCTTTATACTTTTGTTTATTTTATGTTATTATTCAATTCTACTTGAATTTCATATAATGTCATAATAATTATTTGCTAAATTCCATCGTCGTATGTCACCCCACCGAAAGAAAAAAAAATTATTATTATTACTATTTACTCCTTTTGAGTTTTCACATCAGCTTTAGCTGATGGTCTTTCACTAGAGTCTGAGTGAAAGCAAGTCTCCTCAGGTGTCCATGACTCTTCTAAGTATTCTGGCAGATTGTAGTAGTGCAGTCTTCTGGATGGTATCAATCCTTCCTCTGATTTCCAGATTTTCCAAACCCTTTTCAATCCGTTTGGGACCGTTCCAAGTGCACCAACTACAATTGGTATCACTTTGACTTTCATATTCCATAACTTTTTCAGTTCTCTGGCAAGGTCCAGATATTTGTCCATTTTTTCATTTTCCTTTAACTTCATCCTGTGATCTGCTGGCACTGCGAAATCCACCAGTTGACAAGTTCTTTCTTTTTTGTTTATCAACACTAGGTCTGGTCTTCTTGCTGGGATAAGGTGATCCGTTTTTATTTCAAAGTACCAGATAATTTTGTGCGTTTCGTTCTCAAGAACAGATTCTGGTTTATGCATATACCATTTTGTTGTGTGGTCAAAATTTAATTTTTTGCATAATTCCCGGTGGATCACCTTCCCAACCCAGTCGTGTCTAGTTTTGTATTCTCGTTGTGCTA
>CM042155.1:84706742-84769242 GCA_023376005.1 Doryteuthis pealeii | reverse complement strand
TATACAACAGAATAAGAATACTTTTGATTCAAAAAGAAACCTGAAGGAAAAGAGTAGTGAATGGTTTGTTGCATCGTCGTACATTAAATCTTTTCGAGTCATTTAATTCCGAATCAAGTCATTTTGATAAACGAAAGACCCAGGCTGCTTACAGAGCAATTTAGCACAAGAACAAAAGTATGGGGGCATCCAGTGAGAACCAAACTCTCAAACAACGGTTTAATGTACAAGCTTATTAATCCTTACATCCTTAGAAGAAATATAGAAGATATAAGAAAAGCGATGGATTAGAAATTGTAAGAAAATATTCAGTTCTATCAAATGGGACAAACAAGAACGTGTGTTATATATACTAGTACAAAATAAAAAACGTCCCCCAGGCGATGTAAAAATAGATTTTTGAAACATATTGCCTGAGGGGTGGGAGTGAAAAATTCAATGTCAGCAAGTTTGTACCCTAAGTAAGTAAAATCATCAAATTCATTAAAGGATTAAAAAATAAAACAATTTGAAATGTAAACTTTTAATATGTATTAAAATAAAACAAACTATATATAGATATATAATACCAGTCATGTATTTATGAAAACTTGTTTTTAAAAACAATGGGACTGTCTAATGTTGCATGTTCAAATTTTGAGTGTATTTATTCCATGTTGTGACGATTTTGGGTAATGTGACGTAAACAGTGACGTAATTTTTGTAATAGACAAAACCGGAAGTGAATCTCCATTATTAATAGATTTACCTACCTATCCGCACGAGAAGGATGCGACACAAGGTCAATTTCTGAAGCGGAGTTTAACAGGTTTGAAGTCAGAGTTTTCCTTCTCCTAGACCGGTTACCTAACCAAGGTTAAAGAGTCCGGTCTGCCCTACTATTTATCCATAGCTGGAAGGAGAGTAGGATTTATACTTTTCCCAAGTATATTAGCGATAAGTGAAATGCAGTTACCGCAGCCAGGATTTGAACTCTGGGCGACGAGTTCATTTCCCATGACTTTAACCATTACACCACGCGCTTCCATACAAGAACTTGTGTTATAACACAACCTGAAGAGATAATGATGTTATGCTAAACAAACAGCTATAAAACGGTTGACGATTAGGAAATTCAGGTCTTAATAGAAACCGCAGGTGTCATTCACTTGGTGACGTTTGTTACAGCGAAAATAATGAAGATATAGAATGATGCGTCAGGAACTGCGAAGATAATATTATGAAATAATCATTAAAAACATGTATTAATTGATTTTTAAATCTGATTAACTCCTGGGAAATGAAGCTGAGGATATTACGAGTGATTAAAAACATGAATAATGATCCTCAAAGTATTTTTCATCTTAATCGATCCAGAAATACACAAAGGTATCAAGCAGTGCATCCGCCTTATCGGCTGGGGTTGTAGAATACGTCGATTGCACAACTACAGGAATGAAACTCTGAATACAAATCTGATAAACTCTGGCTAAAAAAATTGACCTTGTGTCACATCCTGCTCGTGCGAAGAGTTATATATATATATATATATAATATATATATATATATCTTATTATAATGGAGATTGTGTGTTTTTCTGTCTGTAACCGAAACTATATTACTACTCAAGTCACAATTCCCTTAGTTATTGACATCACATTCTCAATGATTTTATTTTTTATTTAAACCTCAATTATTAATAAAATTGTTTGACATTATTAATACTGTTAACCATATCTACTTATTAATAACATGCAATTATATTTATATATACAACAAAATAGCGGTTTACTGTGTGAACGGGAAGGCTAATTTGCATATTGATATTAAAAATGTGATTTTAATAAATATGTGCTCAGTATTATTGATTTCTAACTGTTCGGTTTTATTTTAATCAATATAAGCAAAAATCTCTTCAATGAATCTTAAATGAAATCCATTAACAAGAATAGATAACTGTAATTTTATTCTTTACTTCCTATTTTAACTAAATACTTAAATTAGAAAAAAATAACAATGAAAGACGGGAGTGATGGAAGAGTAAGTTTCAGTTGTTCTATTTTTTCGATTATACTCCCTCTGTTTCAAATCATTTTATCTGCATTCTTATTTAGTTTCATTAGCCTTTCTAATTTAATACGATATTTTATTTCATTAAAACTAAAATACTTGCACCCGGAGTGTGCATATATTTGCTAGTATATATAAAGAAAATTTGAAAAAAAAAGTGTTCCGAAAATAGGATGGATTTAATTATCGATGTTTAAACATTTCGGTTTCATTAAACCTTCATCAGGATGTATCTTGGGGTGAAGAAAATGGTGGATGTTTTTATAGATGACAGGAGATGAAAATCTTCTTAGTTGTGTAACTGTATTTGATCAGTGTTATATTTTTGAAAGGCAAGTCGCGATCCACAAAATATAACGCTGATCAAATACACACTAAAAAGATTTTCATCTCCTGTCATTTATAAAAAACATCCATCATTTTTTTCACCCCAAGATACATCCTGATGAATGTTTATTGAAACCGAAATGTTTAAACATCGATAATTAAATTCATCGTATTTTCGGAACACTTGTTTTTTCAAATTTTCTTTATATTGTCGGATTTATTTTCCATGTTTACCCCCATATATATATATATATATATATATATATATATATGAACAAAAGGTTTTCAAAATGTACGTTCTACACGCGTCATCTTGTGATCTTCATTTTCCGTTTTTTCAAATGCAATGATCACGTCATCAGCTTTCCTATATAGAGGCACATATAAAAAAATAACGGTAAATAACATTATATTCACACATTCACCATACACTTAACATTTTTCATTTTTCACCCTTACAAAATTTATTTTGCATTATCCTGGTGATGGTTAATCATAAACCGAAATACTTAAGTATAGACATATAAAATGTTTCCTTTGATCGTAACATCATGTGTCTGTTATATTTTTGAAAAAAATTCTTCACATATTGTCGGATTAATTTCCTCATCGTATTTCCATATATATATATATATATATATATATATATATATATATATATTTATATATATATATATATAATATATATATATATATATATATATATATATATGGGGGGTCAGATTCTTGCTAGGATGAACTACTAATCGAAACTTTTAGTAACTATATCTGACTCATTCGGTTTAACTTTATTATTTACTCTACTTAGGTTTCGAGCACTTTTTACATTTTAGCTTTAGACAATCCAAACGGTTGATATATATATATATATATATATATATATATATATATAATATATATATATATATATATATATGTGTGTGTGTGTGCTTTTTCTTTATTCTTTTGGCTAAGTATTATGCTGTTAATCTATTATTTACGGTTGGTGCAACTTTCCTAGTCTTTTTTTTTCCCATGTGAAGTTTGGTAGTAATCTTTTACTAATAAACTATTTGCCGTGTTTTTTTCTTACCGCAAGTGTTTACTAATTTGATTAATACATATATATATATATATATATATATATATATATATATATATATATATATATATATATATATACCGCACGGGTAGATTATGACACATAGTACATTCCTTTAGAGGAGTTTAACAGATTTGAATTCAGATTTATCCTTGTTAAATTGGCTAACGTAGGTCACAGAGCACAGTCCGCCCTACTTCCTTTCTTTATACTATCCTCAACTATTAACTATCATTCAAGTCTCCTACCCCAAAGCTGGGGAAATAGTTGAAGGCATAACTTTGGCAATGTAAACTATGGGATCAGCCTTGTTCAGGATTTTATATTGCCGTGCTCATTCCTTCCGACGATAACCATTACACCACGTCATCCCATAAATAGATATATACTTGAATCATAGATAGAACCCAAATAGGTAATGACATTCCGAAACTGCATCTAATGGGGAAGTTCCAATATTAGACCGCTTGGGAGTGTGAGGTACCCCTTCATCGCCATTACTCGTATGCCCCCTCTGTCCCCGAGCAATAAACCCTATTCTACCTCTTTAAATCAATGGGGCAGGTGTTGTCTGGGACGCTGGCCCCCTGGGACCACGCAATATACTTACCCAGCCCCCAAGGCAGCTAGGAAACTACCAGGTAAGGATGCAACACAAACTGTTTTCAAAATGGGAAGCCACACAAAAACCGATGATCATGAGACGGCCAGTTCAAAAAATATGTAGATCCCCTCAGAATTCCCATTTTTTTAGATGCCCCAGGCCCAGGGGACTAAACCCAGACCTTTCCCTTTAAAACGAGGGGAAGGTGTTGCCTGAAGGGACGGCCCTGGAATCACTCGATTTATTTGCTCAGCCGCCATTTGCTAGGAAAGGCCCCATCTATGTTTTAGATAGAAAAATAAGTTAAAATCTGCTTATTATAATGGAGATTGTGTGTTTTTCTGTCTGTAACCGAAACTATATTACTACTCAAGTCACAATTCCCTTAGTTATTTACGTCACATTCTCCATGATTCCTTTTCTATTTAAACCTCAATTAATAATAAAACTGTTTGACATTATTAATACTGTTGGCCTTATCTAAATACTAATAACATACAATTGTATTTATATATACAACAAAATACCAGTTTTCAGTGTAAACGTAAAGCTAATTTGCATATTGATATTTAAAAAAACTGATTTTAATAAAAATGTGATTGGTATTATTGATTTCTAATTGTTTGGTTTTATCTTAATGAATATGAGTAAAAATCTCTTTAATAAATCCTAAAAGAAATTCATTAACAATAAGAAATAACTGTAATTTTATTCTTTACTTCCTATTTTAACTAAATAGTTAAATTAGGAAAATCTAGCATTGAAAAACGGAAGTGACGAAAGAGCAAGTTTCAGTTGTTCTATTTTCCGATTATACACCCTCCGTTTCAAATCTTTTTATCTGAATTCTTAATTAGTTTCATTGGCCTTTCTGATTTAATCTAACATTTTATTACATTTAAATTTAAATACTACAAATATATGCACCCTCCGGGTGCATATATTTGCTAGTATGTTTAAAGTAAAAACTGAGTTAAAAACGATTGAATTAAAAAAGAATATTCATAAAGAATGAATAAAGCAGAATTTATTCCGTATAAAATAACCCAGCAAGGTTTGACATGCCGTAAAATCCAATGAAACTACGTACCAACTGACACTCCAATGCAAAATGAACCTTGAAGTAATCACAATTAACATGTACTCCACACTCCCCAGATCTCCAGAATTAGAAGCTCCACAGATACAGTTTAGTGTCATATACATGTCACCTGTTTTGTTTTGTTACTTTGGAGAGGGAGATAATATTCTTCTGCAGGTGATACACTCAACGTATTATGTTAGGAAGAGTCAATTATAAACCTTTATTTCATTCTATATAGCAGTTGAAGCACTCCCGTTAGGAATTCCACTCATTGGGAGAATTCTGATCGATCACAAAGCCATTGAAAGCATTCCCTAATGCATGTATTTCCACGAACGAAATAAAGACTCTAATGTTGAAAAATCACCTCATTGTATTAGGTGTTATTATATTCCCAGCTCTTTTCTTTAAAAATAAAAAAGGGACCGAACACATGAGAAAAAAAAAAGCTTATATTTTTAAATAACAACACAGAAAACTTTTACACGTATGTAATAATTATTATTCTGCATTTAGAGAAAAAATCTTTAATGCTCGCTGGTAACTAATTCGAAATCGTTCGGTTTTTGGATTATGCTATGCCAAACCAACAATGATTCTGAAAATACATATTGACGACAGGCGTACACAATATGAAATATCACACTGAGAAGTGTGTATTGTACGATGTCAAGCATTAGATATTTGTGATATTCTAAGGTCGGAGGAGGCAGTTGGATTTGGTAATCACCTGCAATATTGGAATGTGCAGGTAGTCGGTCAAAAAGCAATCTAAAACGCAGTAGCTAGCAAAGGTGTTAGGGACTTTACGAAGGGAAATCAAATAAAGGAACCAATCCCAGTAGGTGATAAATTCATATTGGAAGGTTTACATGTTGTAAACTATGAACTTATTGACAGATTAGTTAAAGGCAAAAATGTACTAAGAAATAGAAGAGTGGTTTTAATAATCATTATTATATAAACTAGCAAGAATATGCGGCCTCTGAGCATAAGGATTTACGTTTTAATCTAATGAAATATATTAAATTTGAAAGACTAAGGATATTAGATAAGAAAGCATGTAAAAAGATTGCATTTGTCAGAGTGTCATGAGAGGTAGGTGCTCCTTTATTTACAACGTGGGTACCGGTCGGAATCTTGCGAATGTCGGCACTTCTAAATTTTAGGTAAACAAAGACCAAAACAACAATGTATTTGAGACATCACAGAAAAAAATGATTAGTGAAAACATGATATAATCCGCTGTTTGAATCCAGTTTTTCTCCTTCTAGACTGGTTGCCTTACCAATATTAAAGAGCCCAGCCTGCCCTACTATTTACCTAGACCTAGAAGGAGATTACTTGGATGCATACCTTTCCCAAGGATATTAGCTCTATGTATAATTCAAGCAGCTTCGTCCTGGATTGAAACACGGGTCACCGTGTCCTTTTACTATAATGATAACACTGGG
This sequence comes from Doryteuthis pealeii, assembly GCA_023376005.1. Taxonomy (NCBI): domain Eukaryota; kingdom Metazoa; phylum Mollusca; class Cephalopoda; order Myopsida; family Loliginidae; genus Doryteuthis; species Doryteuthis pealeii. The sequence continues at coordinate 84,762,643 of CM042155.1, read as the reverse complement.
AACACAATTTTTATTGAATTGGATCTGACACTTTTACTATTTTGTAACCCCTGAATCTAAAATGACCCCAGTTGTTTTTATATCACGTCAGTCAGATTGGTTTTACCCGTTTTACTTTCAGTTGAGAATTGTCAATTTTTTGCCATTTGCACAATTCACAGTGGATCACCTTCTCTCCTCTGTGCTTTTTTTTTTTTTTTTTTTTTGGTTTTCCATCTATGCCAGTTTGACATCGTCATAAATCTGAAACTGATTACTCGCTCATATTTTCAAAACCAGATCTCAATTCCCGTCCTGTGTTTTGCGAGTCTTTCAGCTGTTAACAGGCGTCATCTTGTTTCCTTTCATATTAAGCCACTTGGATAGGTTTTCTGTCGGCAAAATTATTCATGTATGAATCTTTGAAATGGCAGGCATTGTGTTTTTGTGCAAATAATGTTTTGAATAAGTTATATGGTCGGATGCAACCAACAGACACCTTACTTCAGGTGTCTCTATCGAAGTGTGCAGTTTTACGCTATATTTCTACGGGTCATGACCCTATTCAAGATTGGAGGTCAGAGGTTAAGGTGAATAACATTGGACGGTTTGTCGATATAAGTTCCAGATTTGTAAAACTTCTGCTACTGAATTGTATTTTTTCCAAAGAAGTTTACTTCTCTCCTGAATACACTTCACTTTTTGATCCAGCTGATTTGACTTTCGCTACTATGTTTATTTCTTATTTCTGTTCTCAGGCAGATGAATACGAGGGTGAGTCAAAAAGTAATGCCATTTTATTTAGGACAGGTAAAATTCACCAACACAGGGACATGTATCATACAGGAAAATTAAGCTGGTTCTCTGTGGATCACACCCCTACTTCTCCATATACTTATCGTCACTAGAATTAATGTTTGCCTCTCCTCTACCCATTAAAGAGGGTTTGAGAGTCAAACATTATTCCAGTGACGAGTAACTGAAATCTGTAGTGAAGAGTGGCTCAAAGAACAGTCAATAGAATTTTACGGGCAGGGATACATACTCTCATTCGATGGTGGAGCATTGCTATTGAGAGAAACGGTGGTTATGCGGAGATGTAGGGATGTATCGGCAGAGGATCAGCTTCATTTTGATGTATGATACATGTTTCTGTGCTGGTAATTTTTCCTGTCCTAAACAAAATGGCATTGCCTTTTTAACTCACCCTCGTACAATTGGAGAATCTGTTTAGACCATATGTTATCTACCTCTTATTAAATTCTAATGTGTCTGCGTTCGATTTCTGTTTCTCTTTCGTCTCTATTTTTATCAAAATGTATCGGTTCAACATCTTCATCAAGATCTCTCTCTCTCTCTCTCTCTCTCTCTCTCTCTCTCTCTCTCTCTCTCTCTCTCTCTCTCTGTCTGTGTCTCTGTAACTGTCTCTGTCTCTGTCTCTCTGCGTTCCGTTTTGATGATTCTTATTATATAAGAAACGCGGAGACATATTTTTGTGTACACTTTTTATTCAATTCCCCGATACACTGTTTAATCCGCGAATAAGGGAGAAAAGCAGCACAGATACAATTTACATATGGTCGAGATGGGAGTTAGCAACTCCCTCAACCTAAATCTAAATTTCCCAAATTCATCTGATCACGGGGATCTCTAAAACAATCGTAGCTCTTGGGTTTGAATTTCGTCAATGTAAATTATTTGTGATTGTCCATTGAGTTACGGTTGAATTTAAATCTAAACTACACTTCCTAACAAAAACGATAGGCTATGTATATTATTATAATCACAAGCAACAATTAGTGCGGACTTTAGCTCAGTCGGTAGAGTGTTCGGCTAGAAACCGCAAGGTTCTTAGTTCGATACCGGCCCTCGCCAACTCAGCGTATGAGTAGCACAGGGATATGTGCGGTAAAGTAATGAGCTGATGGTAGGTGTGGCGCTCTACCTCAGACGCAAAAACAATCTCCTTGGTCTACCGCTAGTGAAAAGGGGATATACTCACTCGATGACTGGCTGATACCGACATTAGGCCCGACGACTTTACTTACTTACTTACTTATTTGATTTCTAGTATTACTGTCTTTGTTCCTTCCTTTCTTTCTTTCGTTCTCGAAATAATGACCTTCAATTTCTTTCTTTCTTTCTTTCTTTCTTTCTCACCCAACCCATCCACACGAGCAGGAATCGACATGAGTTCATTTTTCAAGGCGGAGTCTAACAGGTTTACATTCAGAGTTTTCTTGTTGCCATGCTAATTTTAAATAGCCCAGTATGTCCTACTATTTACCCATAGCCATAGGGAGAATAGTTGGATACTTGCCTTTCTAAAGGGTAGTAACACCATAAGAAATGCAACCAGCCTCGTCCGTGATTCGTCCATTTCCCACGACAGTAACTATCTCACCACTCGCTAATAACCCATATGTTTGCCTTGTTGCAAATAGCAGTTGAGTGACAGTCGGGCAAAATGGCCCCAGATGTGATAGCAGAGGTGCGTTTTTTGTTTGCCGTGGATGACAGCTATCATTGTAGAAATTCGAATTGATGACCTGACTTCAAATCCTATTTGCGTTTTACTTCGAGCTAAATTTTTCGGGAAAGGCATGAAGGGAGCTGGTCCCTCCAGCTATGGTTAAATAGTAGAAATGACTTGGTTCTTTAACGTTGCTTAGGATTGTGGTGTAGAAAAAAACTCTGAATTCAAACCAACACTACGTCGCTTAAAAATATGAAATTATACATAGGATTGCTTTAATACATTGGAGAATAAATCAATAATATTAGAAATCAATAATTAGCAAGTAATTATTTATTAAACCCGGTTTTATTAAAAAAAAACAGTATGCAAATTAACCACACCATATATTATGTAAAGCTTTATTCTTAGTGATATATAAGACACATTGCAGGATTTTAAACGCACTAATAACATTATTTGGCTTTAAGGAAAATCTCTCTCAGATTTTCATAGAGACCTTGTTAATAAATAAGATTTATTCTATGTATTAATGATTTGACCATGAAGTAAATATTCATTGATACGCAAATCCTGAGGGTATTGTCATGTAAGCAGTGACGTAGTGTTGGTTAGGGACAGAGAGTTTTAGGTTAAATCGAACTTACCGGACCTAAATTACACCATCGTATATCACCCCATTAAAAGAAAAAAAAATACAAAAAATCAGGGAATTAACCGAATTTAATGAAATTTTCAGTGGTGATATAGTAAGTAAGTAAATAAGTCGTCGGGGTGGCCTAAAGTCGGTATCAGCCAGTCAGCGAGGGAGTCTATCCCCTTTTCACTAGCGCTAGACCTAGGAGATTGTTTTAGCATTGAGGTGGAGCGCCACACCTACCATCAGCTCCTTACTTTACCGCACAGATCCCTGTGCTACTCATACGCTGAGTTGGCGAGGACCGGTATCGAACTAGGAACCTTGTGGTTTCTAGCCGAACGCTCTACCGACTGAGCTAACCCGAACCATAAAAGATATAATACACCAGTTATTTTATTTAAAAACTTTTACTTTTTTCAGGTCAGTTAACTTTGAACCACGTATCTTTGAGGCATAACACAGATTCTCAAAGATACGTGGTTCAAAGATAACTGTTCTGAAAAAAAATGTAAATGTTTTTAAATAAAAACAACTAGTGCATTATATTATTTATTCATAAATATATCAACACTGAAAATTTTATTAAATTTCTTTAATTCCCTGATTTTAAAAAATTTTTTTCGGTGGGGTGACATACGATGGTGGAATTTATTTCCGTTAAGTTCGATTTAACTATTCATATGAAAGCTAAAATGTGATTTCTAATCATTTTTTTTTTTCAAAAAACCTTATAGAAAATATATGTTATAGAAGTGCTTTAATCCTATGGGAAAAGACTTGAGATTCTAGTTTGATTACATTTACGCGTTTTAAGTTTAAATTAGGCTATTTCCCGCTTTTTATCGTTCATCTCTGAGTTGAAACAGACTAACATTAAATTTAGGCATCGTTTTCTTTAAAGTAACGCTTCAAAGGATACAGAAGAGATTTATATTTTCCACACCATTAATTAATTGTTGATAGGAGGTAAACAAGCTTACGGCTCTGTATAGACAGACCAAAAAAGGAAGAGTAACGTTCGATGAAAAGAGGACTCTAATTTGGAGAAGAGGCGAAAATTAAAATAAGAAGAAAAATGAAAGAATAACGAAAAAGATCCAATTAGTGAAATAAAGTTTCTTGGATCATGAGATAATTTTTTTTTAAAATCCGCTGATTCAATAGCGCTGTCGGGTGAGGGTAAAACTTGTTGGCCGTGGGTGGCGACCCGTGATGCTTTGTTACCTAATCTATGCATTGATTATTGTCAACCCCTGTATTTCTGAAGGGATGGCCCCTTTTTATATCACGGGCGGGACTTTCCATGGAATATTACAGAAAGCTCGCGAAATACGTGAAGTCACGTGGGACCAGTTCCAGCTTGGACGTCAGGCAGAAAGCATGTCTGCCTTAGCTGTTCTTATTAACGATTAAGCTCATTTCAAATAATGCCTAAGCCTAATTTTATGGTAGGAATTTACGAGTAAAAAGTTCAAGATTACCTATATATGTATATAGCCAGGACACCACGGAAACGCATCCCCTTATTTTCAAATAAACTTCTCCGTGAAGGTATGTTTAGCAATCTATTCTTTATTTAGCCCGAAGGGAAACGCAAATAGGTTCCTCCAGGATTTGAACTCAGGTCATCAATTCGAATTTCAACGTTGATAACCGATATCCAAAGCGCGCTAATCTACTGATGTAATGCTGGCAATCAAATAAGCCTGCTCTAATTGTTGCATGTGTTACATAATGATATGCATAGCCTATCATTTCTGTTAGGAAGTGTAGTTTAGATATCTATTAACAATGGAGATTCGCTACCGGTTTTTTGTCTGTAGCAAAAATTATGTCACTATACCCGAAATCGTCATAACATAGAATAAATACACTCAAAATTTGAACATGCAACATTAGACAGTCCTCATTGTTTTTTAAAACAAGTTTTAATAGATACATCTCCAGTATCATATATCTATATATAGTTTGTTTTATTTTAATAGATATTCAAAGTTAATAGAACTTAGTTTTGATTTCAAATTGTTTTTATTTTTTTGACTCCTTTAATAAATGTGATGATTTCATGATTTATGGTACAAACTCTCCGACATTTAATTTTTAACTTCCACCTCCTCAAGCAATATCTTTCAAAAAATTATTTTTACATCGCCCGGAGGGTGTTTTTTTATTTTGCTAGTAAATTTAATGACTATTACCACTTAAGGGGCGGATTTAGCTCAGTCGTTAGAGCACCCACCAGCGAATCGCAAGTGTAGTAAGAAAGAATAAGTATTATGAAGAGGAAGGATTAAAAAAAATCAAATTCAATATTTATTTGTTTTACACGTTTTAAAACGGGAGAATCTTATAAAATAAAATCTGCATCTTTTAAAATGGTGCATTTTGGTCCTTTTTTCTATTGAAGATGTGCTCAGTTTGTTGTATACCCCTTATAAGACATTGAGTATATAAACAGGAGAGAGACAGACATATAGATTGAGTAGTAGTAGCGATGGAGATGACAGATTGTAGCATAACTCCAGAACGATATATGTATCAGAACGAGGTATGTCGCCTGAACCAACACAAGTTGTAGTAGTCGTCGCCGTTATTAGTGGCCGTTAGGTCAGAAACAACATACACACAAGTTGTATAGTCAATGTGTATTTATTTCTATGCTCGTGTGTTCTTTTTCAGAGAGAAGGAAATGTAGAGAAAAAGAGAGAGAGAGAGAGAGAGAGAGAGAGAGAGAGAGAGAGAGAGGGTACGGTCAAATTACTCTGTCATAAATCATGTTTGATACTACTATATCGAGCTCACAAGGGGATCCGCGAAAGGTCCCATCCCGCTTCTCACGAGGCCTAGCCAAAAAGAGACCGATTTTCACCCTCTTCCGTTTCTCGTTCCGGGGGTGTAAGAGCCACATCCATTTCCGGTCAAAACCCGGAACGTCTGTTTTTATTTTTAAACCTTTTTTCGGGGTCATTCGTCGGTCACATTAGTGGCACCCCGCTTAGTGTTTACTCTTCCACATTTTAACCTTTTTTTTGTTCTCATTTCTTCTTCTTCTCATTGTCTTAGAAATCCCCAAATTTTCCGTATACCATAATAATTACGCTACAATGATGGTTCCTACTCTTTAACTCTGCTTCTACCTGTTAACTCGGCTGCCATGTTTTTCCGGTGATCTAATGGGCTTTTTGTTAAGGGTTCTATGTTGATTTCTTCTTGTTGGGCTGGCCATTGCTTGTTTGAATTAATCAATTAACAAGACTTGGGTGTTTTCTGATAAAGCTTTAGTTCGCAACCAATCCCATATTCATCCGCCGTAGTGAGACCGACCCATCAGAGCCGACAATAGTGTCCTCTCTCCTCGGAAATCGGGTTGCATCTACCTAAACTAAAACTTATTCTCACAGCGCCCAACCGCGTGCTTTCTAAGGGGTCAAGTACAAAGGTTACTAACCGCCAATAACTGTCGGGTAACTTTCCATAGAACCCCGTTATTCTAAATCTACCAAACCCTATTTAAAATATTCTTACTACAGGTACGCACATAATTTATAAGCTGCTAAAAATATCTAACAATGTTAACGTGATTCATATCATTGGATTCAATGCATTATGCCAAATATTTTTCAACTGTATTATAAAATATGTCTATTATTTTGTAGCGACACGTTAATCTTGAAATCGTATATGAATAAATATAAGAAAAACAAAAAACATATTTAGTATTATCTACAAAACTATCACGAGCATTTCTTCCAAAGGAAACATATTCGATAGAAAGTCTGTCCGAGTGAGTAGCAAATAAGATATAATAAGAAAAATGATTTCCTCTGGGTGAAGGGGAAAAATGACGATAACACAGACGAGATTGGAGAGTCAGTTTGGCAGCGAATTTGCAGGCTAAAAGGAAGTCTTTGAATGTTTTGAAGACAAATAAGTTGATTTGGCCACAGATCAAAAGGTCACTTTCTTACTTCCTGCCTATTTTTCGCTCGAGTGAAGACCTATATATGTCTTTTGTTCTTAAACCCGAAAACAATCCTTTATCTTTTTATTTTTATCATTTTCATCAGACTCATTCACAACTTAAAGATATATTACTGATCTACCTGTCGTTCTATCTAATTTCGCTCTTTCCTTCTCTCTTTCTTTCATTCTTTCTTTTAATTTTTCTGTCTTTCTTTCTGTCTTTTCTTTCGTTATTTCCTTCACTCTTTCTTTCTGTTGTTTTCTTTCATTCTTTCTTTCGTTCTTTCCTTCTGTATTTCATTTTTTCTCATTCTTTATTTCGTTCTTTCTGACTTCCGTTCTTTTGGGTTTTTTTTTCATTTTTCTTTTTCATTCGTTTTTTTTCTATTATTTTTTTCTTACGTTCTTTCCTTCTGTCTTTCTTCTCGTTTCGTTTTTTTTTTCTGTATTTCTGTATTTTTGTCTTTCTACCTTACCTTCTTTCTTTCTTTTTTCTTTGTCTCTTTCTTTTTTCTTTCTTTCTTTCTTTTTCTCTTTCTTTTTTCTTACTTACAAACTTTCATTCTTTCTTTCTGTCTTTCTGACTTTTTTCTTTCGATCTTTCCTTCTGTCTTTCTTTCGTTCGTTCTTTCTGTATTTCTGTATTTTGTCTTTCTTCCTTACCTTCTTTCTTTCTTTTTTCTTTCTTTCTTTCTTTTCTTTTCTTCTTTGTCTCTTTCCTTTTTCTTCTTTCTTTCTTCTTTCTTTGTCTTCTTTTTCTTACTTACTGAGTTACTTTCATTCTTTCTTTCTGTCTTTCTGACTTTTTTCTTTCGATCTTTCCTTCTGTCTTTCTTTCGTTCTTTCTTTCAGTCATCTTTTTCGTTCTCTCTTTCTCTCTTTCTTTCTTTCGTTCTCCCATGAATTATTTCTGTTTTAAACTGCTCTCTGGATCTGATAATCCTTTACAGTTAAGTTAATCGCGTGAAATAATGTTGCATTTTTCTTAAAATTCTGGTCACCATTTAAGGCGTTTAGTTTTTTCTGTTGGTATATCCAAGTCGGTATTGAGTTTGGGTTCAGTTGGTTAATCATTGTAATCCTAGTCTTGTAGTGTTCCTTGAAGTCCTGTATAGAAAATAGTGTATTATCTCGTAGTGGCAGAAAGTCTGTAGTACTAATTGATTTCAGAACAATTACCACCGATCTTCAATGCGTTCTGTACAGGTTTATCATCGGCCAATTGCCGGAAAAGCCTGCTGCTAATGTTGGAAAGTTCATAATTAGGAGTGGCAATTTGGTGTAAATCTTATACTTAGATATTTGAACAGTTAAGGAAATAAAGACATTGTAAAAAAGTTAACGGGAAATATTAAGAGATTCAACAAATAAATACATTATAATGAGATCCGATAAAAGATTGGAACAGAGAGAGTGTGTCTGGCCATCCTTAGTTATGGATTAGATTAGAGTCAGAAAAGACAGGTGACTGATCATAACTTAAGTGCGTAAATGGTCTCATCAGAAGAAGGTGTGGTTAATTAGGCAAGGGCATTCATCTGGAAGGATAAGAGACAAAGACAGGTGTTCTAGAGAGAATGAGATATAACTATTCGGCTTTGTGAGTTCGGGATTCAAATTCGGTTAGTGACTTGAGGCTAGCAGTGGGCTGACGTCTTTCGTCGAAGATATGAGCCCATTAAGGCTGATGGGCTCTTTGTCTCTACTCCTCGTGTCACCACGAGGTTGTAGGTTGAAATGTTTCCTGAGGAAATAAAATATATACTGGTAAAGTTCTGTCTCCGTGTACTTACAGAAAAAGAAAAACAGAATTTTGGTTCTGTTACTTTTGTTTGTTTTTTTGAACAGGTAGTGAGCATCAGTAATAGTTTATATACAGGGTGCCCCCCACCAAAGAATTTGGGTTCTGTTTATTTATTTATTTGGTTACCCTATAGATGAAGCATCACAAGATTAATGAGTAAATGCGGTTTAACCTGGCACACTGTCCCTGTTTACATCTATTTGTGGGTCCCATATTTATTTATTTGTTTGATGACACTCTTAAGATTTCACGTGGATTTTCTAAAAAAAAAGAATATTTTTTAAAAATAATACGCCACAATTTATAATGATCTCTACCCCCCCTGTCACCACGAGATTGTTGGTTGAAATGTATCCTGAGGAAATAAATCATATACTCGTCAAGTTCTGTCTCCGTGAACTTACAGAAAAAAAAAAACAAACAGAATCTTGGTTCTGTTTTTTTGTTTTTTGTTTTGTGTTTGTTTTTTCGTGCTGGTAGTGAGCATCAGTATAGTATATATCATAGGGAATATGAAATGAGGAGATGAAGATAAATGAAAAGACACAACTGTCTCGAAGTATAGATGAAGACTTTATTGATTAGACCGTTAAGTCTGAACGCTAGCGTCCAGACGCTCAATTTTTATTTAATTTAAATCCCCACAATATACAGGGTGCCCCCCCCCCCAAAAAAAAAAGAATTTGGGTTCTGTTTTTGTTTTTTTGTTTTTTTGGTTACCCTATAGATGAAGCATCACAAGATAAATGCAGTTTAACCTGGCACACTGTCTCTGGTTCCATCTATTTGTGAGGTCCCATATTTATTTATTTGTTTGTTGGTGCTCTTAAGATTTCACGTGGATTTTCTCAAAAAAAAGAATATTTCCTTAATAATAATGCAACAATTTCAGTTCATATTTTCCTAGAGAGATTCCTCTTACCAATCTGGTTCAGTCTACCCTAGAATTTACACATAGCTGGTAAAGGAGCAGATGGATTCATGCCTTTCTCTGTAGCAATAGGGAAGGTCGATTTTGGAACTGGGATACAGCACTGATAGTGATATCTGGAGTTTAACATGATAAATAAGGACACAAAATATTTTTCCCAAATCATTACCAATTTTTGAGGAAACGAGTTTAAAGGCTGAAAATTAAGGCTCTGGAATGTGGCTTCCGTGCGTGATGCAGGGAGTAGCAATCCTAAAACACAAACAGCCTCGAGTCAACATTATCCAACGATATTCTTTGTTACATTCACACACCAATCGAACACATCATTCAATTAGTCCCGGGCCTGACATATAGATGGCGTAACTAATACAAGAAATCTATATAATTTTTATAAAGTACAAAGCATCAAATGGCACGTGTCAAAATTACAGCCCGATCGGATTATTAGTTTACAAATTGCAGTTATAAGCGAAGCTACTGTTGCAAATTTTCAAAACAATGGAAATGTGTTGATGAAGCATTTCTTTCTGGGATTTGGTTTGGTTTGTTTTGTTTTACGGCATATCAACCTCAGTGGGTCATTTAATGCCGATAAAGTTTGAAATAAATCAATTCTTAATGGATAATATAATTTTTTTATAAATACATTTTTCTATTTAACCAATAGATGGGACCCTAACAGGTACTACCGCTCCGGGTCAGAGTGGACCAGGGAGCAATGGTGATGAATGGGGTGCTCCACATTCCCCAAACTTCCAAAACTGGAACCTCACCATCAGATAGAGTTTAACGTCATTCCCAGGACATGTAGACCTGCAGGCCACCGCCTTCTAGCACCCATATATAAAAAGGGGTAGGGGCTTGCCATAAAGGCAATAGGGTTGGGAAAATCATATAGGTGATAGGGCTTGACGTGACCAACCGATTAATCGGAGGGGCCTCTCCGACCGCCCGTCTAGCCCAGATAGGGCCAAAGTGGAGTATTGCATGTCATGAATTGCTCATGCACCTGGGCTCTATCCTTAAGCATCACGGGTCGCCACCCACGGCCAACAGGTGGGGAGTCTTACCCCTCTGCAGAGATGCAGTCGGTGGATTCTAACGCCCCAGCCGACAGGGCGGTTTAGTGTTAGTGAAGAAGGCGCTATGCAACATAGCTAGCAAGTGAACTAGCTAAATAATGGGCTTTGTAAACCCTGTAAAATATTTATTATATCTTAGAACATTTGATATACAATTTCAGGTGGTCTGTTTCATTATGGTTTAAAGAAGATAGAATTTTGTATTATGATAAACTGACACCAGGAGAATGATTGCATTTCATCATATTTGTTTTACGTCAACATAGAGATTATCAAATATTTATAAATTACCAAAGCGTTCTTCAGATACAGGACCACCTGCTGTATATTGCAGCTGCTATTTGATAAAGGATGTTGAATACTTACATATACATACAAGAGGAAGCGCGGTGGTGCACTGGTTAGAGTCGTGGGAAGACAGGACATGTCGACCCGAGTTCAATTCCTGGACGAAGCCACTGTTCATATAGCGCTATAGACTTGTGAAAGGCAGGAATCCAACTATTCTCCCTCTATCATGAGTAAATTGTAGGGCATAATGGGCTCTTTAACCTTGGTTAGGCAACCAGTCTAGGAGAATGAAAACTCTGAATTCAATCCCGGTTACTACCAGAATAGGCTAAAACAACTAAGCGATTTTAGTTTGAAAAACACAGAGGCCAGAAACTGACAGTTATCAAGCGGCGTTGACTTTATATCTTAGCTACAGTAACTTAGTTTTATATTCTCTCTCAATGATATTAAACACTCTTTCGGGTTAGCTCAGTCGGTAGAGCGTTCGGCTAGAAACCACAAGGTTCCTAGTTCGATACCGGCCCTCGCCAACTCAGCGTATGAATAGCACAGGATCTGCGCGGTAAAGTAAGGAGCTGATGGCAGGAGTGGCGCTTCACCTCAGACGGCAAAAAAACAATCTCCTTGGTCTAGCGCTAGTGAAAAGGGGATAGACTCCCTCGCAGATTGGCTGATACTGACATTAGGCCGCCCTGATGATTTACTTACTTATGAATATAATAAACTATATAATCAATATTAATTTGCATATATATATATATATATAGATAGATAGATAGATAGATAGATAACATATTAGTACTGTAATTTGTTATATTTATAAAAAGTGTTATTTATTGGTGATGTGTACATCAAAGTTGGGATAGATGCGAAACACTACACGGCTCTTGGTGACTATCAATCTAATTATCAATACAGTTATGTCAAAAAAGCTAATCGCCCATACCAGTACAAACCCCCAAATATATTTGGGGGGTTGTATCTCAGCGAAATATCCAGCCCCATCACTTTGTTTTATACTAGGTATGAGATGATACGTAAACGTCCTTATGAAGTTTTCCAAAATCAGCAGCAGCTATTTCCTTAAAAATTAGTCAATGGGAAACTGTATAGAACGCATTTAAGATCGTTGGTATTTGTTTTGAAATCAATTACAAAATGAACTCTGTGCGAGCAAGGAGGATTACAAGGCATACTACAGATTTTCTGCCACAAGGAGTATCTACTGAAACTTCACTCTTTTCTAGCGACGATTACAAGGAATACTACAGACTTCCTTCCACAAGAATTATCTCCTGAAATTACAATTTTTTCTACCTAGGATTTCAAGTATCTGAACAAGTATTACCAAACAGAACACCAACTCAATACTGACTTGGATTTACTAAAAGAAAAATTAAACGCCTAAAATGGCGACCAGAATTCTAACATTAAAATTAATGAGTAATCATTAAAAAAACATAGTTGTCGGACCAAGTTACCATTGCACACCCCAAGGGTTGACCTGGATTCAGAGGGACATGTTTCGCTTTGCACCGTCAAAATCAGGTTGTTTATAACCGGACGATTTCTAGACGCATTTAAAAAAATATAAAACTAACTGCTAACCCTAACCCTAACCCCTAACCCTAACCCTAACCACTACGCCTATACCTAACAAACAACCGGGTGTTTACGGTGTAAAGCGAAACATGTCCTTCTGAATCCAGGTCGCCCCTGGGGTGCTTAAAGGTAACTTGGTTCTAGTTATCCTTATTCAACAAGATATATTTATTGTCCAAACTTCCTAATATACTTTTCTTATTTAGCATTCAATATTAAATAGAAAATGTAATATCATAGATTCATATTCGTACAATCACTTCTTGGAAACACATTCCTCCTATTAATATTACAAAAAATGTTTTATGAAATAATTGTATGTTGCGCTCCAGCGGGGGCTCCATTTGGGAAAACGAATTAGTGACTCTCTTTCGCCTGAATCAGTCGATATTGATCACTTCCAAAAGTCAGGCTTTAAATATCAGATTTTTTGAACAGTATATCATTGTGTACCCAAAGGGGAAACAGTGCCAAGCAATTATCTGAGAAAGCGTAACCCTACTCTCCAGAGGCTAAACTTAGTAAATTTTTACTTTATATCAAACCTTTTAAGCATAACATATAGATATGATGGACGTATTAGTTTTATTTTTTTTTTTAGAAGAGTAAAATGCATTACATTGATTAGTAACCTAATTGTGTCCTTTAGATACGTATGTGTACGAATGCCGATCGATACGCTGAATATATTCCCAGCTATAAGACAATTCGTTGGAGATTCAAATTTAAATCCCTATGGTAAAATTATTTCATGCTCGCAATCGATATTACTGGAATATTTCGAAATCTTTAGGAGTTTTTTTTTCTGTCAGCAAATTCAAGCAAATCTTATTTCCTGAGCAAACTTAACAGAACAAAAATTATATAACAATGAGAAATAACAATGGCTGGTTGTTAGTTGGCTGATTGGTGGTTGGTTAGTTTTTACGGCATGTCAACTCATTGGGTCATTTTATGCCGAAGATATTTTAAATTTATTCACTAATGTTATATACTGGCATCAATTTCTATATGTTGTATAGCACCTTCTTTACCGGCACTAAATCGTATATGTTATATGGCGGCTTCAAATTCACGCTGCTAAATCGTGTATCTGCATACGTAGCGGGTATATAGGTCACGTGGCGAAGTATATAGTCGGGCTTAAGAAACCATAACACATGCTGTATAGTAGGAGTTGACTTTATTTCTCTCCCTCGGCTGGTGGGTGGCGAGCGTGAGAATAGGAATGCCCAAGGGTTGACAATGACTACTACTACCGTTGGTGAGGAGGAAGGTGGCTACGTGACGGCTCACAGCCCATCGGCTGTGACCGTGAGTGCGTTCACTCACTTGTTCTCTGTCCGCAGCCATTTTCTCTCTACAAGTTTTGTCCTATTGCCTGATTATTTTTGTAATATCTGGCGAAAATTGGCTGATGTATTTGCCATATGTCATAGACCAAGTACTTTCTGCCCTATCGTGGGCCATCTTCAGGGTATTTTGAAACCGCGCAACAATGGGCTATTCCATTTTCTATTTATATAGGTTTGTGTTTATTATTGTTGTTGTTATTATTATTAGTGTTATTATTATTAGTGTCATTATTATTACTTTTGCTATTATTATAATTTTATAGTAATTATAGGCATTTTTGAATGCTGGTGCTATTATCAAAGTTTATTTTGTTTAGTTTTGGATGTTTGTGTCTAATATGCAATGACATATGGCAAATACATCAGCCAATTTTCGCCAGATATTACAAAAATAATCCGGCAATACCAAAAAAACAAAGGACAAAAACTTGCACACAGAATATGGCTGCATTATTTAACAATTTAATATATATATATATATATATATATATATATATATAATATATATATATATATATATAAGTATTAACTTACCGGTGGGTATAAGAACGATCGTTGGAAGCGCACAATATCCAGAGGTTAAGGTTGAGAAAAAACAAATACAAAGTGCTCAATACAATGTAGAGCATACATTTATTTTAAAAATGGAAAGGAGTAACCTACTCGAGTTTCATCGATTGATTCTTCAGGGTTACTTTAAATTAATCGAGTTTACGATTAATCTTAGGTGTTATAAACATGCCCGTTGGAATGGGACTTAAATTTAGTAGAGGAACGCTTGTTTATATTTTCGTAGATCAGGAACGGTTTTTGATTATTGAATTAAAAATTTGGATTAATTCATGGGAATTATTTTTTCAATTATTATTTAATAAAAGATATGTTATGGGTCGTATTAATAGTTAAAAGGTGAAAATTTAAAATTATTTAATAACTAGTTTAATTTGGTTTGAGAGTATTTAGAAAATACAGGTTGTATATGTTACGATAATGGATGTTTTGGGTAGTTAAATATAGTTAATTATATTTAAAAAATTAATATAAAGAGATAAAAGTAAGAATGAAAGTAAGAATATATATATATATGTGTGTGTGTGTGTGTGTGTGTGTGTGTGTGTAAGCATATATTTATGTGTGTATGCATACGTGTGTGTGTATGTGTATAAGTGGAAAAACTATTAAACTTACTGATTTTTTTATACCGACGTGGTTTCAGATATCGACAGACACCGAATCTCCATTATAATAAGATAAACATATTTTCTTGTTTCTTTTCCCGACGTGAACGTATTGCTAGGATCATCATCTTAAATTTAAAGTATATTTGAAACATCATCCACATTTTTCTCTTGGATCTCAGAAATGATTATTGGCGGAAATGTACATCAATGCTGCGATCAAAGGAATCAAATGTTGATATCAATGTCATGTTCCTGCAAGTGATCTCTGATAAAAGAATGGTTCTGTTTTTATTCAAAGTCACTTGATTCAATCCATTCTTTGACATTAGCAGCCAATGCAGTCAACAAAGAACAACAAAATAAATAAATAAATAAATAAAATAAACAAGAGAATATAATTCGTGTATTGAATATAGGATTATTAAATGAGTGTTTTATTGTTTGTTTTTTTTTTAAACTTTTTCTTTCTCTAATACAAACTGCATCAAGCAGAAGAAGAAAAATCCCGTTAAAATAAAATAAAGGAAAAATGAATTAATTTGATTTGCTTCCTCGTCGTCCTCGAGAGACAATTTAATTTCATTCCGGTAGCTGCGTTTGGCACATCCGGTATTTTTAAAATATTTGAATCCCGTCAATTGACGTGAACGTAATTTGGTGCGCTGACGTCATTTTAGCTCCTTCTTTTTCAGTTGAATTGGCACTCGGCGCATGCGTGAAGAATCGGGATCTTTTCTGAAATTGTAGAAGATGGTTCTCTTTGATATTTTTTGAATTCTGCTTCGGAATAGGCAGAAGGCGTTTCAGATAATAAAACAAAGCATAACAAAGAAAAAGAAGAAAAAAGAAACAACAAAAAACAACAACAATCAAATAACAGCAAAAAACTGTAGAATTGCAGAATAGCGCGCAAGAGCTAATATCGTTAGATTACGTATAAAAAGCATTACATTTGAAGGAAATACCATATACTTTTCTGACGCTAGGGTCAGGGTTAAAATCAGAGCTAGGGTTATATTTAGGGTTAGTGTTAGGGTTAGTGTTTTGGTTAGGGTTAGTGTTATGGTGAGTGTTAGGGTTAGCGATAGCTTTAGTTTTTAGGGTTGGGGTTAATATTAGGATTAGGGTTATGTTTAGGCTACTTCGGGAATGCTATTTATACGTAAAATGCGATTCTAATGGTATTATCTCTTACATGCTATTCTGCGTTTATACAAACACACACAAAAAAATAACAACACAATTAATTACAATTAATCAACTACAAGACTTCATTTTTCCTGACCAAGATTTATTTCTGCCCATCTTCTTCCACGTGGAGAGTCAACCTCAGCAAAGCACGCCAGTTGAAACTGATTTCCTAACTAACTAAATCACGTGACGTGCGAGATTCACGCCTTTGGGGTCAAGGTCGGTCTTGTATTTTTCCACTTGGTCCCCTTAAATTCTCACTACAGGATCTGGTTAACAACCCACGCCACCACACACACATAAACATACTAAAAATATAAAGTATGGGGCCTCCAGCGAGGATGAACTTGCTATTCAGTAGGATGGATCTGCAATGGATCTGAAATTACGTCGTGTGGTATGATGGTTAGCATGCCAGGCTAACGGGCCATTGCTAGTGGTTTGATTATCAGTGGATGCTCCATATTTCTAGCCTTGTGCCAATCTAACCTAAAATGAATAAATCACAAACTGTTGCATGAACGAATAGCGAGGTTGGCGACCAAATACGAAATGTGTACATGGAGCAACGATAGGAAGTACAATTACGTCCCTGGCATAGACACGTGAAACCTTTTTTTATATCTCAGACGACAAGGGCGGACAACCGTGATAATTGGTTGGGTAGTTGATTCGGTTTTCGGTATGCAACCCAATGAGGGTATCCTCTTTTCCTAGCGATAAACCAAAGTTATTTTAGCGCCTGATGTGGAGCACCACATCATCTTCTCACTTTAGCGCGCAAATCCTTGTGCTACACATACGCTGAGTTGGTAAGGGCCGGCATGGAACCTGAACCTTGTGATTCCTAGGTAGACGCACTTCTGAATGAGCTAGACCGGTTCTATGCCCAATGAATGCGAATGATCATAAAAAAAGACATTTGAATACAGAAAACCTTTCAACAACGCTGGTAGATACAACAGAGCAAAAAGGAAAACTACTTACAATTAACCTATTGTCAATATCAACCGGATAGTGAGGGAGGTTACCCCCTTTTCAACAGGCGCTATACTTTGGAGATTGAGTTCCGCGCCTGATGTAGAATCCCACACCTACCATCAGCCCTCACTCTATCATACAGATCCAAGCTGTGCTACTCACGCGTTCAGTTGGCGAGGGTCGGTATAAAACCCCGAAGCTTGTGGTTCCTCATAGTATGCTCTTAAATTATCCGAAAATAGTTGATATGTCGTAAAACAAAACAAACAACCAAGCGTTATATATACCGTTTTAGTAACTCGTGACAATGGCCATAGTACAACCGGACAATGTGTGTATTTACAATATCAGCCACACGAGTGTTGAAATGTTTGTGGATATAAGGTATGTGCTAGACGCCCACTGTTATTTATAGATTGGGCGATAGTCATGTGACCATATTCTTGTCCAATCACCGGCAGTGCTCTGCTGCTGTTATTATTATTTATACTGGCTGATTCTAATCTTAGCTCATTACTACTTGGATCTTCTTGGACGACATACCAAAGGATTCTATATCACAGGACTTATTGACTTAACAAAGGATTCTATATCACAGGACTTATTGACTTACCAAAGGATTCTATATCACAGGACTTATTCACTTACCAAATGATTCTATAACTCGGGACTTACTTATTTACTTTAAGTTCTTTACAACTGGCCAAGGATGGCGGCCAGAAACTTAACAACGAGCAGGTTGTGACACAAGGTCAATTTAATAAGAGGAGTTTAACAGGTCTAATTCAGAGTTTTCCTTCTTCTGGACTGGCTGCCTAGCCACAGTTAAAGAATCCCACCTGTCCAACTATTTAACCATAGATGGAGGGAGAGTAGTTGGACGCATACCTTTCTCAAGGGTATAAGCGCTATGTGAAATTCAAACAGCCTCGTCCAGGATTTGAACTCAGGTCGAATTCCTCCGACTCTAACCATTACACCACGCACCTCCAAACGTTATATACTGCCTCGTCCAGGATTTGAACTCGGGTCGACGAGTCTAATTCCTACGACTCTAACCATTACACCACGCACCTCCAAACGTTATATAAAGCCTCGTCCAGGATTTGAACTCGGGTCGACGAGTCTAATTCCTACGACTCTAACCATTCACCACGCACCTCCAAACGTTATATAAAGCCTCGTCCAGGATTTGAACTCGGTCGACGAGTCTAATTCCTCCGACACTAACCATTACACCACGCACCTCCAAACGTTATATACAACGTTTTAGTAACTCGTGACAGCGACGACAGTACAACCGGACAACGTAGTCATGGGGTTGGTCAATACGAACGGTTCACTAAAAAAGACATTTGAATACAGAAAACTTTTTCAACAAAGCTGGTATATACAATAGAGGAAAAACAATTTACTATTAACAGGAAGCGAATTCAGAATCACGACTGACAAGAAGAAGCATCAAAACTCGGAACATCCGGGCATTATCCATATTGAGAAATTTTGTAGCATTCTCAACTGAACAAAGGAAGAACCGAAAACTTAGGATCATCGAACAAGGGAACTAATGACTGTGCACAAAGCTATATCACTGGTGATGGTGACAGATTTTTTCATGAAGAGAGAAAACGACAGATAAAGAGGACTGCTTAGAACACGTCAATATCTTCGGTGATAAACGGTCTGAAGAAGAAGAAGAAGAATATGGGTCATCCTATGTAGGGAAATAAGAATGAAAGCACGGAACGTCAACAAAATAGACAATAGGTTAACAATAGAGAAATTAGGCAAAAATCTCCAAAAAAGTAGAAACACAAATCAGAAGAAAGGTTAAAGTCAATAAAAAATGTGGTCAATAATAAATAGATTGATTGATTCTAAAGGCACGTCAGGTTGTGTAGGTTATTTTATGCTTAGAAGTTAAAGAATCGGCTTCATTGTTCGTTCTCATTTCCTTTTTTTAAATTTCCTTTTTTTAAATTTCCTTTTTTTAAATAAAAATTTTTAAATTTTTTTTTAGATTTTTTTTTTTTAAATTTCTTTTTTCCCCTTTTTTTAAATTTACTTAAAATTTTTTTTTTTTTAAATTTCTTTTTTTAAAAAATTTGTGTATATATTTTATATCCGAATTTCTGATTAGAGAATTCATTGCGAAATTATAATTATTTTCTAAATAGAAGCATCAATATCATTATGGACTGGAATTATTTTATTGTATATTTTACCGTTATTGATTAAACTGCATCGAATGTTAAAGTTCCTGTTTTGGAGCTCTAAGGATTGCAGAGTGAACCTTCATTGCATTACTTCCAGGTCCACTCTGTAGTACCTGTTATGGTCACACCAATGGGTCAATAGATAAAAAATGAGTTAACACGCACAGTAAAAACATAGGAAGCAATAAAGTTTATATAGGATTGGTCAAGAGAAGAAGAGAAGAAGAAGAAGAAGAAGAAGAAGAAGAAGAATGTTGCAAGTGGAGGAGGAGAATGTGGAAAGAGGAGGAGGAGGAGAATTTTAAGGAGGGCGAAGAGAGATAAAATAAATGGACACAGGAAAAAAGGAGATAATATAGGCTGAGACAGATAAAGAAGAAGAAGAAGAAGAAGAAGAAGAAGAAGAAGAAGAAGAAGAAGAGTTTGAGAGTTTGAGTTTGAGTTTGAATTTGTTTAACGACATATCAACCTCTGTGGGTCATTTAATGCTAAAAAGGTTATTCGGGATTTCAGTCTTTCAAGTAGTGGTTCTATGGAGATATTCGGATATGTTCTGTTATATCTTGTTGAAAAGGTTGCCTTTTTTTAAATAAAATTAAAATGTTTTCAGGGTTTGTATTCTTAAAGATGTCCATCGGGTTTCTTGCTTGAAAATTAGTGCGGATATGTTTAAGTCTGTTACAATTTAGAAGGATATGTTTGGTTGTAAGTTGTACTTTGCAGAAGAAGAAGAAGAAGAAGAAGAAGAAGAAGAAGAAGAAGAAGAAGAAGAAGAAGAACAAGAACAACAACAACAACAACAACGAGACCAAAAACAACAAGAAAAATCAAGAACTAGAACGAGAACAAACCAAGAACAAGATGAACAAGAACAAGAAAAAGAATAGGAGGAGGACGAGCAGCAGCAGGAGGAGAAAACGAATGTGGGAATATTCACGTTGTTTGTTGCTTTGTTGGTTGGATTTTACGGCATGTCAACCCTTAGGTTATTTTATGCCCAAGGCATTTTATTTGATTCGTTCCTGTTGGGTTATTAATATTTTAGAACAGATTTTTAGACACATTTTTTTAATAATTGGATTTATGTCACCCATAGATGGGATCCTAACAGGTGGTCAGAATGGACCTGGGAGAAATTGTGACGAAGAGTCCCAGAAAAGGAATTTCACCACTAGATGATGTTTAAGGTCATATCGAGTACACAAGACCCTCAACCACAGTAGTTCTAGTACGCATTTGAAAAAAGGGTTATGGGTTTCCCATAATGGCAATATGATCTGGACAATTTTAAGGTGACAGCGCTTGACGTGACCAGCCGATTGATCGAAAGTCTCTCTAATCACCGGTATAGACTAAGTAAGGGCCAAATTGTAGTTTTACAAGTCACAGACTCCTCAGCCATTAGGATTCCGTCTTGAAGCATTAAGTTACCAACTACGCATTGGGGGAGGAATCATTTGTACCACTCAGCAGAATTGCAGTTGTCGTATTATGCTGCCCAGCCGACAGGCCAATTCGCAGCAGGGCAACGTGACAGGTTATCAAGATTTTTTTAAAAATGAACGGATCCTTTCTCGGTTAAACTCGGATTATTAGAAATATTTACTAAACTGATCTAGCGTGAGGTTATACGAGTAGAAACGTCTGACGTATAAAACTAATTTCTGCTGTTATCGGAATAAACTAAGAAAGAAAAAAAAAAGCGAATTATTTCTGTTAATTTTACTTATTTAGTTATTGTATATTCTTTTAACGTTAACTCTTTTGTGTTAACTTTTAGTAATCACATTAGTTTAGTGATTTATTTGTGTCCTTGAAACTACAATGAAATTAACTTTTCACTAACAGAATTACTATTTCGAACTTGATAAGTACGTCGATCTAGTAAATTACATTTTTAAAGATTTTCTTGTCGAAGTTCTTAAAGATTGGAATCATTAATTATTTTTAACCAATTTATACGTAACAATTCCTCTTCGTTTATGCATGTACTAATTTGCAAGAATTAAATTAAACCAACTAAAATCCCCGCTGATCGTTCAGAAAATAACATAAAGGGGAAAAATCAAATAATTCGTATATGTATTTTAGAAAGTGTCTTTAGATAGAGTGTTTGTATGTACACATAGCGTAACGGTTATCGTCATAGAAAATGGAATCACCAACGCGATTTAAAACCTGGACCCAGCTGTTTCTTCTCCTCTCAGCAATACACACACACACACACACACACACACACATACACATATATATATATATATTATATATATATATATATATAATCTTATTATAATGGAGATTGTGGGTTTGTCTGCATGTAACCGAAACTATATTACTATACAAGTCACAATTCCTTTTGTTATTTACACCACATTCTCTGTGATTTTATTTTTTTTATTTAAACCTCAATTATTAATAAAATTGTTTTACATCATTAAGACTGTTAACAATATCTACATACTAATAACATGCAATTGTATTTACATATACAACAAAATAGCGGTTTACAGTGTGAATTGGAAGCCTAATTTGCATATTGATCTTAAATATTTGATTTTAATAAATATATGTTTAGTATTATTGATTTCTAATTGTTTGGTTTTATCTTATTGAATATGAGCAAAAATCTCGGGGATAAATCTTTAAAGAAATCCATTATCGAGAAGAAATAACTAATATTATTCTTTACTTCCTATTTTAACTAAATAGTTAAATTAGGAAAATTTACCACTGAAAGACGGGAGTAATGGAAAATGATGGAAGAGTTAGTTTCAAAGTTGTTCTATTTTCCGATTATACCCCCTCTGTTCCAAATATTTTTATCTGAATTCTTATTCAGTTTCATTAGCCTTTCTAATTTAACATGATATATTATTATATTAAAACTTAAATACTTGCACCCGGAGGGTGCATATATTTGCTAGTATATATATATTTATCTATATTCAACTATAGAAAACTACATCTATAACGATATGATCTATATATTCGACTTTGAATATATATATATATATATATATATATATATATATATATATATATATATATATATATATATATATATATATATACAGATTGTAAAACTATTTTGAAAAGGTTAGATACATCAAAGTGTTCGTATACAAACAAGCAGCTCAGTTTTAAAAAATTCTCATCTACTTTGGCTCATTCCATTATTAGTAGTGTAAGATTCAAAGGTTATGACAAAGTCATAACTCGTTGGAACGCAACAAACTCTGACAAAAGTTGAGGGACAAAACATTTTATATAACAACACAAAATTAACAGGGTACATAATACTACATACATAAGAGTAGAGATAATGACACATTCATGAATGGGAAAGTACAAGATATTTAGGTATCAAAGAGATACCTAAATGTACATAAAACGTAGTTACGGATACATGACTAAAGGATAGTCATATATCGTATAAGAGACTTACTAGCCGTGAGTGGCCAGTGTTAAGGGCCGAAGCCCCAATGAGAAGGGAGTAGACCTAAGTCTAACCCATAGTGTCTCGTAGGTCTGCAGGCAAAGAGAGAAGTTTAAATCAGCCGCTTAAATAGACCAGGCTCCTAGCGGGAACCAGCGACACTATACGGGCAGACAACTCTCCAGGCAAATACGAAAATAACCCCAAAGTAGTTTCATATATATATATATATATATATATATATATATATATATATATAGAGAGAGAGAGAGAGAGAGAGAGAGAGAGAAAGGGATTAGTAATATAGGTATATATATACCCCTATATAATATATATATATATATATATATATATATATATATGTGTGGTATTTGTGGAGAAGGTGACTTGCTGGTGGAGATGGTTAGTTGATGCAAGTTTCACAATGAGAAGACAGTTGAGCATTATATATATATATATATATATATATATATATATATATATATATATAGAGAGAGAGAGAGAGAGAGATTGGTAAATATGTATAAGACAATTTACTGCTAATTGCTATTTAGAATCCTGCACCTTTTTCCAAGAATGAATATAGTCATGAAGAGCAGTTACAACAAGAACACAAAGTCTTCTCGGTTTGCCTAATGAACTATCATATTAAAAATGAACTTTGTAAAGCGGAATTAAAACTAGATTTTCACAACTTAAAAATTGACTTTAGGTCACATGATGCTTGCATGGATTCTTTATTTTGAGAAGTTTTCAAAGGAATCTAAGATCTCTGAATGAACCTGGAACTGTTTTCAACATAACCAAAGTAGTAACATGCAGGAAATGTTCAATATAAAGAACTGCTGTTTGCATTTCACTAGTGGCTAATACCCTTAGGAAAGGTATGAATCAAATTCTCCCTCAGCTAATAGCAGGGCAGATGGGGTTCTTTAACTATGTCTAGGTAACCAGTCTAGAGAAGGAAAACTCTGAATTCAAACTGTTAAACTCCACTTAAGTAATTGATCTTGTTTCGCATCCTACTCATGCGGAGAGGTTGGTAAATATATATAAAGAAGTAAAATATCCTTAATAATAGAGATTCGGTCTCTATTTTGTATGTAACCAAAACTACGTCACTGCTTACGTTCCAGTCATTTCAGGAATTAAGTAAGTTTATGAACTACATAAAAATATTAAAATTCTATGGAAGGTTTTAACTAAAAGTCTGACACTTATTCACCTTTACAAGAATTTCATGTTTAAAATATTTTTTACTAGGTCACCCCCACCCTTTTGTTAATTTTATGAAATTTGAACAAAATTTATTTTATTCGCACGATTTTTTCTTTTTTTTTCTTTAAAGATAAGAGTCTGGATAACTAAATCATAATTTTTTAGAAACGTTTTGGAGGACCCAACTGTCGTAAAAGAAAAATATTTCAGTGGAGTGGCGTGAATATGATGCTTTTTAAGTTAGTAATTAATTCTTAAATCATATTAAACAGTTTACTTTATATATTTAATTCATCCTTTTATTTTAACAACCCGGAGGGTGTTATTTTGCTAATATGAATCATCATCATCATCATGTCACGATAGCAGCACGCATATCCACGAGATTCTCTAGCCAGCTTCCCCTATCATTAATTGCCCCTGGGAGGTCCTCTGCACAGCACCCAGTGTTCGCGCAGAGTTGGTCTATGTGCGTCTTTGCTGAACGGCCTATTCTGGCGTGCCATGGGATGGTTTCCACTGAAGAACGTCACTAGAGAGTTCATCCTTGCTTCTCCAACAGTGGCCAGTGTCTATTATTTTGCCTCACACGGATTGGTTGTCTGATATGGAACAGGTGGCCGTACAGCTGTTTTCTCGTGGAGCGTTGTTTTTACATCTTGTTTGGGATTGCGCGCAGCATTCATGTGTAGCTCCCATCCAGCTTATTCTCCAGGCCCTTCGTTAGGATCCAAGTAATGCAGCCGTACAGTAACGCGGCTTCGAAGAATTTTCGCTTTAACTTGACTGTGAGTATCCTAACCTTTAATAAAAGCGACTCTAAAGCCTTTATTTTTAATAATGACCATCTTACAACGTGTATTGAATATGAGCAAGGACTGCTAGTAGACTTTGATAAAAGCGGCTCTTTATATCTTATTATAATGGAGATTGTGTGTTTTTCTGTCTGTAACCGAAACTATATTACTACTCAAGTCACAATTCCCTTAATTATTTACGTCAAATTCTCCATGAATTCATTCTTTTAAACCTTCAGTTATTAATAAAAATTGTTTTACATTATTAATACTGTTGACCATATCTACGTACTAATAACATGCAATTGTATTTATATATACAACAAAAGCGGTTTACAGTTTGAACGAGAAGGCTAATTTGCATATTGATATTAAAATTTTATTTTAATAAATATGTGCTTGGTATTATTGATTTCTAATTGTTTGGGTTTATCTTAAAATATAAACAAAAATCTCGTGGATAAATCTTAAAAGAAATTTATTTACAAGAAGAAATAACTGTAATATTATCCTTTACTTCCTATTTTAACTAAATAGTTAAATTAGGAAAATTTACCAATGAAAGAGGGGAGTAATGGAAAATGATGGAATAGTTAGTTTCAAAGTTGTTCTATTTTTTTATTATACCCCCTCTGTTGCAGATCTTTTTATCTGCATTCTTAGTCAGTTTCCTTAGCCTTTCTAATTTAATATGATATTTTATTATATCAAAACTTAAATACTTGCACCCGGAGGGTGCATATATTTGTTAGTTTCAATAATGACCATCTCGTAACCTCTACTATTAGTAATCTTATTATAATGGAGATTGTGTGTTTTTCTGTCTGTATATATTACTACTCAAGTCATTCCCTTAGTTATTTACGTCACATTCTCCATGATTCTATTTCTATTTAAACCTCAATTAATAATAAAACTGTTTGACATTATTAATACTCTTGGCCTTACCTAAATACTAATAACATGCAATTGTATTTATATATACAACAAAATACCAGTTTCAGTGTAAACGTAAAGCTAATTTGCATATTGATATTTAAAAAACTGATTTTAATAAAAATGTGCTTGGTATTATTGATTTCTAATTGTTTGGTTTTATCTTAATGAATATGAGTAAAAATCTCTTCAATAAATCCTAAAAGAAATTCATTAACAAGAAGAAATAGCTGTAATTTTATTCTTTACTTCCTATTTTAACTAAATAGTTAAATTAGGAAAATTTAGCATTGAAAAACGGAAGTGATGAAAGAGTAAGTTTCAGTTGTTCTATTTTCCGATTATACCCTCTCCGTTTCAAATCTTTTTATCTGCATTCTTATTTACTTTCATTAGCTTTTCTGATTTAATCTAATATTTTATTAGAGTAAAACTTAAATACTTGCACCCGGAGGGTGCATATATTTGCTATTACTAATAATATGGTGGAGTCACAAATAATCTGGCAAGAAGAGACTAACCGCAAATTGCCAGATAAAAACGAGTTGGCATATGACGTGAAATATTGTCAATGACACAAACCGATTGACACATTTTTTTGTGTCCAGTTTTTAGTGCCCTAATGTAAATCACCACTCGAAAAACTATCTTTGTCAATCTAAAGTCCACAATCATCAATTACAGCCGACCAGAAACAAACAGACCACACCGGAAGATGCAAGACAATTTTTCAACGTCAGCCTTTTATTTTCATGTCTATTTGTATTCTGCGCCATTTTTTTTATTCTTTCGATCAATGGGTTGGTTGGTGTGTTTTTTTTTGGTCTCACTTTTTTTTTCACACAAAGTCCCACAATGAGTTTTGATGGAAGGAGGATGCCATTGTCACATCTTTAGTCCTCTCTGGCCTGAGACATCTCTCTGTCGGCTTTCACTCTTTCGGTGACGATCGTCCACTCCATCATTCAAGTGATTATTGCGTGACTTCTATTCATCACTTTTGCCTACACAGATTTTTAAAGATGATAAACAGGCAGAAAAGGCTCTTCCTCATCAATTACGATCAATGATGGCAACGTTTTGTGTATGGGCCGAACGGATTACAATGAAGCCACAAAATAAATGACATCTTCGCAGTAATAAAATACTCTTAGCAAAAGTGTTTTTTTCTCCAAAGAAAAGTTAAATATAGTGTACACAATATCTCGAGACGAGTTGAAGATGGTTGAGGAATTTAATAGTTTTCATTACACTACCAAGCAAGAAACCTGAGGGATCTCTTTAGTAATACAAACCCTGAAAACATTTTAAATTTTCTAAAAAAAAAGGCAACCTTTTCAAGAAGATATAACAGAACATAACCAAATATCTCCATAGAACCACTACTTTAAAAACTGAAATCCAAAATAACCTTTTTGGCATTAAATGACCCACAGAGGTCGATATGCCGTTAAACCAAACTCAAACTCTTCTTCTTCTTCTTCTTCTTCTTCTTCTTCTTCTTCTTCTTCTTCTTCTTCTTCTTCTTCTTCATTATTACTACAGAATAGTGGTTTCGATCCTCGGCGGATGCTTCAACACGTGGCGTGACTCGAGTTTGAATTTCCTTAATACAATGTCTAGGTCCAGCACGTTAGTTATAACGCACAGGGAACTCCTCCGGGTTATTTTAATTTATCTCTTTCTTCTGTTAATTAGTTCGTGATAGTTACAATATCGCTTATTTCGATTAGATTCCATTAATTGTAACTTAATTATTCTTACATCCAATACGTTATTCTTTATTTTATTTTTTCGAACGAATAAAAGTGACGTCAGAAATACGTTTTCTTCTTCTTCACTTTGTTTATCTTGTTTCTCTTTTCCTGTTTACCCCCCCCCCCATCCAAATACTAATACTTCAACTAATGATAAAGTTCCAATATTCGAGTTCTGGGAATTGTGGAATACTCCTTCATTGCCATTACTCCAAGGTCGACTATGACGTGGAGTTTTAGTACATGTTAGGGTCCATCTATGAGTTAGATAATTTAAAAAGTGTTTTATAAAAGTACACCTATAAAGCAAAATTGATTACCAACTGTTGTCTCGCACTCTAACAATTTGTTTGAAAACAAAATATTTACCAAGAAACAAATCATATATATAAAAAATAGAGTTGGCACAAAATAACCCTTAGAGTTTGATATGCCGTTAAACCAAACCAAACTTTAGCCAGATAAGTCTTGTGAATATCTATATTAATCCGAGGTAAGTCGAGAAAATATTCGATCATTTTACATATCTTGATAACCACAGGGTCTTACACCTTAGCAGAGGTGTCAGACCCCACCTACTGAGACCATGTCTTGACCGTAGATGTCTACCCGTGATGCTTAAGGAGGGACCCCTGGTGGCTGAGCAGTTTGTCATTTATTTTTTACTTACGTATTCTTACTTCTTCAGCCTGTAAAGATGGATTGATTTTGGCTGAAGTATAACGGTGTAATTTCTTGTCACCCCTTCCTACATGCCTCTGAATTGAAGCTCAGTTCATCTTCAAATGTAAAATGATATGCGTGGAAGTCAGTGTGTGACGTCAGCAGTGGTTGACGGGAACGAATGTGGAAAATTGAAAAGTTTTAATAATGGAAAAATAGAACAGAACAAGGAGAGGGGAGAGTGCGAATGATAGAGAATAGTAAGAAGAGAAACCTGTCCTAACTTTTGGAGGAAACGGATGGAAGGAGTCTGGCTGAGGTGGTTGAAGGAGGCAGACATAAGGTTAGGGCTTGTCCTGTTGGAAGGCTTTTTACTTAGGTTAAAGAACAATAATGAGATCTAAAAAAAACACCAAAAAGTCTTGTGTTTGTTAAAAAAAAAACTGACAACGAATGAAAGGACAGAAAGAGACCAAGGAAAACCAAAATAGTTCCAGGCCCTAGAAGAACAGATAGAATGCCAGCCCAGCAACAGACCCATCTACCCTGCTACTTCTATCCCAAATAGCAGATATCCAGATAGAGGACCGATAATCCCCCTTGAATCTATCGATAAGTATTGGTTTGGTTTGGTTTGTTTTGTTTTACAGCATAGCAACCTCAGTGGGTCATTTAATGCCGATAAAGTTTTGAAATAAATCAATTCTTAATGGATAATACAATTTTTTAATAAATACATTTTTCTATTTAACCCATAGATGGGACCCCAACAGATACTACCACTCCGTGTCAGAGTGGACCAGGGAGCAATGGTGATCAAGTGGTGCCCCACATTCCCCAAACCTACAAAACTGGAATCTCACCATCAGATAGAGTTTAACGTCGTTCCCAGGACATGTAGACCCGCAGCTCCCGCCTTCTAGCACCCATATGATAAAAAGGGCTTGGGGCTTGCCATAAGGGCAATAGGGTTGGGAAAATCATATAGGCGCTAGGGCTTGACGTGACCAGCCGATTGATCGGAGGGGGCCTCTCCGACCGCCGGTCTAGCCCAAGATAGGGCAAAAGTGGAGTATTGCATGTCATGAACTGCTCATCCAACTGGGCTTTATCCTTAAGCATCACGGGTCGCCACTCACGACCAACAGGTGGCCCCATTGCGGAAGTCTTACCCCTCTGCAGAGGTGCAGTCGGTGCATTCTAACGCCTCACCAACAGGGCGGTCGATAAGTATATGACTATTACAAGCATTATTAAGTAAAAGTAAGTCATTGGGGTGGCTATTGTAAGTATCAGACAGATAACGAGGGCGTGATTCCTTTGCATAAGCGCTACACCAAGGAGATTTTTTAGCGTATGCGGTGGAGCACAACATGTACCGTCAGCTCCTCATTTTACCGTACAGATCCCTGTGCTACTCATACGTTAAGTTGGCTAGGGTTGGTATCGAACCAGGAACCTTGCGGTTCCCAGGCGCACGTTCTACTGACTGAGCTAAACCGACACAATACAACCATTACTATTTAATCCCAACATAACACAAATCTTTTTTTCCTCCTCGCTCTGATTCTCCCGTTGACTGTAAGACTGGGGAAAGATGTGTTCATGCCTTTTCCAAGGATATCAGCGTGAAGTGAAAAACAAAAAAAAATTCATATATATATATATATATATATATATATATATATATATATACCAACTCCTCCGCACGAGCAGGATGTGACACGAGGTCAATTTATTAAGCGGAGTTTAATAGGTTTGAATTCAGAGTTTTCCTTCTCCTAGACTGGTTACCTAGGCAAGGTTAAACAGCCTAGTCTGCCCTGCTATTTACCCATAACTGAAGGGAGAAATGGATTCATACCTTTCCCAAGGGTATTAGCACTATGTGAAATGCAAACAGCTTCGCCCAGGAACTGGACTCTAGAACTCTAACCATTAGTCCACGCGCCTCCAAATAATAATAATAATAATAATAATAATAATAATAATAATAATAATAATAATAATAATAATAGGCTCTCCACCCTAGAGATGATAGAGATAGATTGTATGTGTCAAGAAAGGCAGGGGGAAGAGGTCTTGCCCACATAGAGGAATGCGTAGAAACCACAATCCAACAACTTGAAGATTACACAAGGAAGAGCAAAGACAACCTACTTATGGCGGCCAACAATAGTAGAAACGGCAGATGGGCAAACAGAAAAACAATAAAGACTAGAAAACAAAAATGGGAAGAAAAACAATTATATGGACGCTTCAAACGACAAATAGATGAAGTTGCACAGGAAAAGACTTGGACATGGTTAAGAAAGGGAAACCTCAAAAGAGAAACAGAATCACTTATAATTGCTGCACAAAATAATGCCATAAGGACAAACTACATCAAAGTGAAAATTGATAAGACCCAACAAAATAGTAAATGTAGACTTTGCGGTAATAGAGATGAGACTGTTAACCATATACTCTGCAAATGTAGCAAACTAGCACAACGAGAATACAAAACTAGACACGACTGGGTTAGGAAGGTGATCCACTGGGAATTATGCAAGAAATTAAATTTTGACCACACAACAAAATGGTATATGCATAAACCAGAATCTGTTCTTGAGAACGAAACGCACAAAATTCTCTGGGACTTTGAGATAAAAACGGATCACCTTATCCCAGCAAGAAGACCAGACCTAGTGTTGATTAACAAAAAAGAAAGAACTTGTCAACTGGTGGATTTTGCAGTGCCAGCAGATCACAGGGTGAAGTTAAAGGAAAATGAAAAAATTGACAAATATCTGGACCTTGCCAGAGAACTGAAAAAGTTATAGAATTTGAAAGTGAAAGTGATACCAATTGTGGTAGGTGCACTTGGAACAGTCCCAAAAGGATTAGAAAAGGGCTTGGAAAGTTTGGAATCAGAGGAAGGATTGAAACCATTCAGAACACTGCACTGCTGCAATCTGCCAGAATAATCAGCAGAGTCCTGGAGACCTGAGGAGACTTGCTGTCACTCAGATTCCAGTGAAATACCATCAGCTAACACTGGTGTGAAAACTTAAAAGGAGTTAATAATAATAATAATAATAATAATAATAATAATAATAATAATGATGATGATGATAATGATAATTAAAATAATTAAAAAAAAAAACGCTTCATATATGGATTTGAACTCGTGTCACCGATTTCATTTCTAACAGTGATAACAGTTACGGTAAGAGTACATAGGCTGTTATGGTATGCATCTGTCATTGCTTGTTGTTTTTTTAACTCTAAACGTTGAAGATTTGGATATCCTGTTAATTCTTGCTCGGAGTTGGTTTTTAGTTTGTTTGTTTTTTCTGTATATAATTCTTCTGTCTTTTCAAAAGTTTTCATGTTTCTTCGTCTATTTTGTTACGTTCTGTTGTGAAACTTAATGTAAGGAATATGAACATGACATTTGGCATCTTCTGAAAACTTTAATTTAATTTGAAGTGATTTTAGTCTTTAAGAAATATGGTAAAAAGGGAAAAAAAAAGAATAGGAATTCGATTTTATGTTTACTCTGTGACGTCTTTTTTTACCATGTTTACTGCTAGTGTTCAATTTCTTTTCTCTTTCTCTCTCTTTCTGTCTCTCATTCTCTTTCCCTCTGTCTCTCATTTTCTCTCCCCTGTCTCTCTCTATCTATCTATCGATCTCTATACATATATATATATATATATATATATATATATATAATATACATACACATAAATATATAATATATATATATATATATATATATATATTATATATATATATATATATATCATTTCTTCTTTCTTTTTCTGTATAATTTCCCACATTTATTGTTGTTTAATTGTATTTCCCCTTCTATCTCCCCTCTCTCTCTCTCTCTCTTCTCTCTCTCTATATATATATATATATATATATATATATATATATATAATCTCATCTACCTCTATTCTCTTTCTTTCTTTCTTTCTGTCTGTCTTTCTCTCTATCTATCTATCTATCTATCTATCTATCTATATCTGTCTGTCTGTCTATCTTCAATCCATATGTTTCTATAGCTACGAGTGTTTTCCTTTTTTTTCTTTTCTGAATCATTTCCTTTGTTTATTGGTGTTGTTTAGCCCCCCCCCCTCTCTCTCTCTCTCTCTCTCTCTCTTTCCCGTCTTTTTCTTACTCACACACTCACTTACACACACTGTCTCTCTCTCTCTCTTCCTCTCTCTCTCTCTCTCTCTCTCTCTCTCTCTCTCTCTCTCTCTCTCTCTCATTTACACACCCACACTCTCTTTCTCTTACTCTCACTCCCACACTCACACACACTGTCTTTCTCTCTCGCACTCTCTCTGTCTCTCTCCTCTCTTTTACACACACACAAACACACACACACACACACACCACTCTCTCTCTCTCTCTCTCTCTCTCTCTCTCTCTCTCTCCTTTCTCTCTCTATCTTTACTTTTTTATTGTTGTTTGTTTGCCGCTTCCTTCATACTTCCTGGATAAATCTTCTTTTTTTTACATACCGAAACTGTTTACGTTTCTTATATCTACGTTTCTGCTTAACGCACTGACATTTTCGAAGGTCTGTCGGGAGATCGGGGAATACTTGAAGACATCTTCCTTTCTTTTTTTTCTTTCTTTCTTTTTTCTTACCACACTTCTACTATTCGACGAACATTCAATTTTTTCAGTATTTTTGTGTCATTGTATAGAATCGCATTCGTCATTGCCTGAGGTGGATTAGCTAATTTCATTTATGAATTTGAAGTGATCCCTCCTCGCACGAACCGGCGTTATTCTATTGAAATAAAATGCGTGGAAGTGCAATGAATTGCTAAAGATCAATGGAAAAGGTAGCAGAAGATTGAATGTGATGATGCAAGAGGAATAAGAAGATGAACGAAAATATCTCCAAAAAGGTTTTATAAAAATAGCAACGTACGGTTAAAGTAATGCCTAGAAATGAAAGGATCGGCTTTTAATTGCAAAAACGATAAAAACATTAAAACCTTGAAAATAATATAATAATAATAATAATAATAATAATAATAATAATAATAATAAAGGATTGAAACCATTCAGAACATTGCACTGCTGCAATCTGCCAGAATACTCAGAAGAGTCCTGGAGACCTGAGGAGACTTGTTGTCACTCAGACTCCAGTGAAAGACCATCAGCTAACACTGATGTGAAAACTCAAAAGGAAAATAATAATAATAATAATAATAATAATAATAATAATAATAATAATGATGATGATGATGATGATGATGATGATAATAATAGAAATAACTTGTCAACTGGTGCATTTTGCATCTGAGGAGACTTGTTGTCACTCGGATTCCAGTGAAATACCATCAGCTAACGCTGGTGGGAAAAGCTCTAATAATAATAATAATAATAATAATAATAATAATAATAATAAAAAAAAAAATAACAATAATAATAATAGAAATAACTTGTCAACTGGTGCATTTTGCAGTTCCAGCACAAGACAGGGTGAAGATGAAGGAAAACGAAAAAAGGGACAAATACTTTGACCTTACCAGAGAACAGGAAAAAGATATGGAATATTAAAGTCAGAGTGATACCAATTGTATTTGGTGCACTTGGAACGGTCCCAAAAAGCTTGGAAAAAAGAATGGAGAATCTAGAAATCAGAGGAAGAATTGAGACCATCCAGAACACTGCATTGCTGCAACCGGCTAGAATACTCACAAGAGTCCTGGAGATCTGAGGAGACTTGTTGTCACTCGGATTCCAGTGAAATACCATCAGCTAACGCTGGTGGGAAAAGCTCTAATAATAATAATAATAATAATAATAATAATGATAATAATAACAACAAAGGATCGAACGTGTCAACGAGTAGATTCTGTAGTTCCATCAGATGGTGAATATGAAGGAAAACGAAACCCGTCTTTTGTTATTTTATGTCAAGAAGTAAAGGAATTTCGTTCATTGAACGTTTATATTTGGAGTTTTTGCATCATCATCATCCTCATCATCATCATCACCATCATTCATCATCACGTCGTGCCGAAAGCACAAATATCCTCTGTGCAGCATTCATAATCTACACACAGCTGATCAATACAAGTCCTTGATGGACTATCTACACTGGCGAGCCCATGAGCAAGTTTCCACAAGAAAACATTACTTAAGAGTTTGTCCTGACTTCTCTAGCAATGTCCATCATGTCGTTTTCCGAGGACTATCACGGAACTCAAGGATGTCACCAAGAGGGCGCTCCAAGCCATTCCTCGATCGGTTTGTCAGAACGTCATGAACATTTTGTGCTGTGCCCCAAGAAATTTAAAGAACTAAATAGAGGTCATATCAAACATATGCTGTATACTAAAGAAAAAAACGTCGTAAGACACTCATGTTTTGATATGATGTTTTAAACACAATGAATTAGTTGCTTTCAATTATTGCAATAAATTACCAAATGAGACCTATCGAATATCGGGACCCGCTTTTTGCGGTCACCCTGTATATATATTTACCAAACCCTCCGCCCGAGCAAGATGCAACACAAGGTCAATTTCCTAAGCGGTGTTTAACAAGTTTGAATTCAGAGTGTTCCATCTTCTAGAATGGTTACTTACCCATGATTAAAGAGCCCAGTCTGCTCTACTATTTACCCATAACTGGACGGGAAAATCGGATTCATACCTTTCCCAAATGTATTAGCGCCATGTGAAATGCAAACAGCTTGGTACAGGAATTGAACTCGGATTGACGAGTCCATTTCCAACGATTCTAACCATTAGACCACGCGCCTTCACTGTGTAAGGTTTTGGTTAATCATTTCTATTTAATAATATTAATTTGTTTGCACCCATTTGTGTGGTTTCAAGTAATATTTTGAGTTATTTAACTCTGAATTCAGTCTTATCTTGGTTAAATCCAACTTAACGGACCTAACTTCCATCATCGTATGTCAAGCCGACGAAAGAAAAAAATAACAAAAATCAAGAAATTAAATAACTTGAAAATCCGTGTTACGCCTCAAAGATATGTAGTTCAAAGTTAACTGACCTGAAAAAATGTAAAAGGTTTTAAATAAAATACTGGTGCATTGTATCTTTTATTCATTAATATATCAACATTGAAAATTTCATTAAATTCAGTTAATTCCTTGATT
Organism: Doryteuthis pealeii; assembly: GCA_023376005.1. Lineage (NCBI taxonomy): Eukaryota > Metazoa > Mollusca > Cephalopoda > Myopsida > Loliginidae > Doryteuthis > Doryteuthis pealeii. Next base: position 84,726,994 of record CM042155.1, on the reverse strand, counting down.
TTTAGTATGTTTTTCTTTCGGTGGCTGGACATACGATGGGGGAATTCAGGTCCGTTAAGTTCGATTTAACCCCTATTTCATGGTTTCAAGTAAGCTATCCTATTTAATTATAATCCTAAATATACAATTACAGCGTCAAGCAACAAATCTACTCTTCATGGCATGTCATCTAGGAAAAAAGAAGACATTGTTAGGGTTAGGGTTAGGGTTAGGGTGAGTTTAATAGGGAAATAATGGGTAGTTAATAGGTAGATCACATATTGGAATGTAAACAACTCGGTAGTTCACATATTGAATTAGAAAGCATTCGATAGATCCCATATTGGAAGAGCACCAGTATTTCTAACAAATACGCATATTCTTTAAACATATATTTTACCTACAGGGTCAGACTCAGGGTAAGAATGAACCTGGGATTAATGAAAATAAAAATGTAATGTACACTCCTGTAGAACTGGAGCCTCACCATTAGATGCAGTTTAACGCCCTATTTAAGATACCTGTTTTGTGGTAGGAAGATTGGTTGGTTGGGTTGATTTTACGGTATGTCAACCCTTGCAGAGTTATTTTATACCGAAGACATTTTGTTTCATTCATTCTTGATGGGTACTCAATAATCTTTAACTCATTTCTAAACACATTTTAAGTCGTTTTTCTATTTAACCCATAGAGGGGATCCTAACAGGTACTACCACTCCAGTTCACTAATGGTGATGAAGTGGCACTCTACATTTCCCAGACTTTCGGAATTGGAACTTCAACATCAGATAGAGTTTAACGTGATACCCCGGACATGAAGGAAGTCTAGAAAGGAACAAGTCATTGTGTCCCGATTATGCATTGGTCATACAAGACTAAGGCACTCCTATATACTCAAACAAGAACAACAACCACAATGTGGAACATGTCAAACACCTTTGACAGTTAAACACTTATTCATGGAATGCAGGTCGTTTGATCACATCAGAAACCGTTATTTTAAAGCAAACAATATAAAATATCTATTTGAAAATGTCAAAATAGAAGACATTCTCTCCTTTTTTAGGGAAATAAAATTATACCATAGAATATAGACATGAAACTAATCAATACCATACAACATAATCCCCAATAATGCAGACACATTGTTAAAACCAATTACTAAAAAGTATAAATATAAATACACGATATGTATTATTTACTAACCGTTAGGAATGACATAGCCCCAGACGAGTTGATATGCCGTTAAAATCAATAAACAAACAAACAAACAAACAAACAAACACAGGCTACGAGCACATATATGATAAAAGTGGTTGGGACTTGCCATAAGGGCAATATGGTTTGGATGAACATATAGGTTCTAGGGCTTGACGTAACCAGCTGATTGACCGGAAGGGGCCTCTCCGACCGCCCGTATAGCCTAAGTACGGGCCAAAGTAGAATATTGAATGTCATGGACTGCTTAGCCACTAGGCTTCCATTTTTAAGTATCACTGGTCGCCATCCACAACCAGCAGTCGCCCCATTGAGGGTGCCTTACCCCTCTGCATATGTGCATTTTGAAACCCAAGCCGACACGGCTGTCGGGAAGGTCTTACCCTTTAGTAGGGGATAGTGTCAGCATATTCTATGCCCAAATGGAAGTTGGGGGACGAATGATTAAGAAAGAGAAGGGTGTACGCTAACAGAAATAAAAAGCTCAACAAGTAAAACTATTAAGACTGTTGTTATGAAGGAAAGGTACAAGGCAATTATAGTTTTATAATTGTGTTAACAGTTTATTGGGTAACGGTAAATTTATGAGTGTATACAATTGTGTAAATGTCTTTAAGAGTTGTGTAAATGTCTTTGAGAGTTGCCAGAGCATTTCTCCTGGCGGGATATATTTTTAGGTAATACAAAGAATTTCAAGTAGTACACTTATCTTAGTTGTATTGGTCTTAGTAATGTCTCGAAGTTGTCCGGTAAGGTCGCTGTGGTTCTGTTGTCCGGTAAGGTCGCTGTGGTTCTGTTATGTCTGCTTGTGTCGACTAGTTCTGCTCCCTTTGCCTGTCGGGCCTGTTCTGTCGAATTTTAGGGGTCTGCCCCTGGCGTCTGGAACTAAAAGGGGCAGATAACCCAATTTCTGATAACGCAGGCATATATTTTCTCAGAGCATCGTCATCTTTAAAGAAAATATCACGTGTTCGTTTATCTTCAGTATTAACTTTAAATAGCAGCAAGTGTATTTCCTTATCTCGTTGTTTGTTATCGTTCTTGCTTCGACTTGTAAGCATTACGAGAAATATTAAAAACACCTATTTTTTTAATACAAAAACAGCAAAACATTGTATATTCCCTGTTGTTTATTTTATGATAAACGTGTTGGATCTTTACTTGTAAACAGCTACACAGTTTGATGACCTTTTGATAACCACTATGTCTCCGGGTACAGAATAAAAATAAATTGCAAATACCAACAAAAATTCACCTGGAAAGTTGAAAAGTAAGTTACGTTTGGTTGTTCGATGAAGTCGGTGAGAAACAGATCACATAGCGGGCATTTTTTTTATCTATCTATTTATTCCTTTTTTTTCCTCACAATCAAAACGAAATCGTTCATTATCCGAGGTGAGGACAGAGTGTAACACACGGAGGTATAAGCCACATTTATATATAGATTACTATTCTGAAAAAATAACGCACAGCAAAAATTGTTTATCTTACGAAAATAACTAGAGGCAAGTTGATAATAATGGAAATAATCAAACAAAACTAATCGAAATAAACGAATGGCAAGTTTATATGCATCCGATGGTGAGGCTCTTGTTCTGGAGAACTGAGGAACGTGGAGTACTTGTTTAGTTCTATGACACCGAAGTCCTTACTAACCTGGATTGTTATTACCTGTTATGGATATGGTTAAACATTATTCGTATTAAGTAAGACAAAAGTGTGCAAAAAAGTTATAAACAACTACACAAAAATATTGATATGAATATACAATGAACATGATTTCCTAAACTCTACAGACGAATTATGCGAACAAATGTGATCCAAAAACCAAGAAACCAAATAATATTTGTATAATTTTATTATATAAATATTATTTGGTTTCTTTTTTTTATTTTTTTTTTTACTGTATATCAACCCTTTTTGAATGAGTTGATACCACATCGAGTTATTTTGATAAATAAAGGACTCAATTATTTTTTATAGTACCAGCTGTTGCTTAAATGGTCACCCAATTAAGTATTAAAACAGGTTCATCACTGTTTAACTTTGTATAAAAATATTGTTCATGACTTGATTATGAACAAACACGAGATCTTGTAGTGGGAAAATAGTTGGAGAAATGTCATATTCGAAAGAATATAAAAACTATACTACACCCTGCACCTTACTATGGGCCCGAAGACTATCGTTAAGAACTATACGTACAGCTCAACTTATTTTATTATCGGAAAACAAAATAAGAAAAAGAATACAGAAAAATAAGCATATAAAAAATAGTAAATAAAGGTGTATGAAAAAAAGATCATTTATGGTAACCACCCTGTCGGCTGGGGTAGTACAACACACCGACTGCACATGTCCATAGGTGCAAAGTCCCTCCAATGCAGCCACCTGTTGGTCGGAGGTGGTGACCCGTGATACTTAAGGATGGAACCCTGGTGCTTGAACAAATATGCAACACTCCACTTTAGCCCTTAGTAGGCTAGACGGGTCGGTCGGAGAGCACACTTCCGATCAATGGCTGGTTACATCAAGCCCATAACCTATATGATTGTCTGGCCCCTGTTTCCCACATGGTAAGAAACAGAATTTTAACTGATAAATACATACCTAGGTATATATGTAACGATTACTAGAGTTCAAATACATAAATAACAGAGACTCTTACGGTGAACGCCAATTAGATTATTTTCCAAAGAGCTCTACCAGGTTTTGGGATACATACATATAGACAGACAGACACACAGACAGACAGACACACAGACACACACACACACACACACATACACACACACATATATATATATATATATATATATATATATATATACGTGTGTGTCTGTGTCTGTGTCTATGTGTATATGTGTGTGTGTCTGTGTGTGCATCCCAAAACCTGGTAATATATATTATTTAAATATATATTATATATATATATATATATATATATATATATATATATACGTGTGTGTGTGTGTGTGTGTGTGTGTCTGTCTGTCTGTTTGTCTGTGTGTATGTGTGTGCTGTGTGTGCATCCTAAAACCTGGTAAAGCTCTTTTGAAAATAATTTAATTGACGTTCATCGTTAGCGTAAGCAAGAGTCTCTTTTATTTACGCATTCGAGCTCTAGTAATATATATATATATATATATATATATATATTATATATATATATATATATATATATGTGAAGATAACAAGGTTGGAGTAAATCCGACAGTATGAGGTAAGGAAAAAAGAAAAGTGAACAAAACTACAATCCTCTGAACTTTCCCCTTCACTTTCACTGATAGATATCCTCTGACCAACCAATCTTCACAAACTTTCCCTTCCCCTGAATTCATCACAAACTCACTTTCTCTATAAATACAAATGTATGCACCATGTTTTGAATAAACAGACTGATGAAGTTCCCGTTTAAAGAGGAACGAAATATATCTCCTACATCTACTTGTTTGAGTTATTATTTTTATCCACTTTTCCTTTTTCCTTACCTCATATATATATACACACACACACACACACACACACACACACACACATATATATATATATATATATATATATATATATATATAATCCAAAAGTCCAGAGAAGAAATCTTCCTTACGACACAAGAGTTTTATTTAAACAAAACCAAGTCGCAGTTTGAGAGCTCAATGTGTGCTCTTAATGTTAGAGTCACAGAGCAAATATATAAGTAAAGAAATAACAAAAGACTTAGAGATTTAGCATTATAGTCTAAGCTCCCTGAAATAGACTATAATTCTAATCTCTAAGTCTTTGTTATTTCTTTACTCAGATATATATATATATATATATATATATAATATATATATATATTATATATATTATCTGAGTAAAGAAATAACAAAGACTTAGAGATTTAGAATTATAGTCTATTTCAGGAGCTTAGACTATAAAGTAAATCTCTAAGTCTTTTGTTATTTCTTTACTCATATTTTGCTCTGTGGTTGTACATCACTGGTCATACCAGATTCTTTGTCTGTTTGAACTTATTTATATTCCAAATTTTATTGACTTGCTACACGACAGTCATAACAAAGTGGAATATAAATAAGTTCAAAACAGACGAGAATCTGGGATTGGCCAGCTGTTTAGTGGTTAGAATCTCCACCTGTCAGTTTGGCAATCGAGGTTTGAGTCACACACGGAGCAGTCTCCCATGTCTATTTTGCTGATGAGACCTAATAGGCCGAAACGTAAATTTAGGATTGAATTTTCTCGATTTGTTTAGCCTTACATTTGAACATATATGGCCTAAATTCAATTAATTAACTAATTAATTTAAAAATAGGATGACTTCAATTAAGCAATATCCTCCAAAAATTGTCGGCTAAAGCCATATCAAATAACACAGTGTTTATTTGGTACTCTCATATTATATATATATATATATATATATATATAATGCCGAATACGTTTTTAGTCATTGGAAATAGTACTCATTTTTTTAATTCAATTTTTAAACATTTTTTTAAAACTCATTTATTTTCATATTTCCCAAAGTTGGGAAACTAACATATATATAGGGACCTAATATAATATATATTATATATATATATATATATATATATATATATATAATGTATGTATGAACAGTCATCTTTATTTTAGGTTCACGTGTATATGTTAATGCACTTATCTATTTATAATTGTCTTTGAGTAGAAAAGTGTGAGGTAGTATATGAATAACTCAAAAGAGAAGAGTGCTATAGAAATCTACATGCACACATAAACGCATACATACATACATACATAGATATATACACACATACATACATACGTACGTACGTACGTACTCATAATTAAGCTTAGATATATTTATTTGTGCTTCTGGGTGGCTAGCGATTTCATAAGAAAGAGAGGGCGTAACTTCAAAATATCTCTGTGCGCACGGATTTCTTTTCTTTTCTTTTCTGTTCTTTGCTTTTTACCAAAATAATCAATTCTCTGAACTGTTATCGGTATTTTTTCTTGGAATATTCTGTCGGTATTATGCCGAACCTTTCTGCCATCACTGCGCGTTTTTATTAATTCTAAATCAAACAGTAGCGTAAAGTGGGTCAAATCGAAAAGTAAAAGAATAAAAGTAAAAAAAAAAAAAAAAAAAAAAAAACAAACAAAAAAGATCTTATTGATCTTTAATAAAACCGAAACTGTTCTCATCTTCCCGCGTTCATGATGTTCACAAATTATTATAATATTTACGAAATGATATTAAAAAATAAAGTTACGTGAAACTGCTAGTGGCCACATCCTTCAGCAACTTATCAGAGACAGTTGATTAGATAAATTCAGAATACACAAGAATAACTTAATAAATATATTAAAAAAAAATTAAAGTAGAGGAAGACTGATAAATATCTATGTAGAAAGATGTGAAGAGGGGGAGGGTGTATAAATCTTCATATTTGGCACTAGCTATTCTTTACATTTTTTTTTCAACGAGAAGTGCAACAATATTAATAAATACTAGCAGGGCTTGTGGATATACCACAGTATGATAATTTAATTATTACAATGATTGATATGTTTACTTAAGAGCTATTGAAATAGTTCAATAAGTAAAAAGAATAGTAATATTGATTTAACTCTCTCTCTCTCTCTCTCTCTCTCTCTCTCTCTCTCTCTCTCTCTCTATATATATATATATATATATATATATTATATATATATATATATATCATTGTTTTTTCTTTCTTTCCTTCCTAATATTAATAGTAATATTGATTTAACTCTCTCTCTCCCCTCTCTTTCTCTCTCTCTCTCTCTCTCTCTCTCTCTATATATATTATATATTATATATATATATATATATATATATATATATATAATTCATTTTTTCTTTCTTTCCTTCCTCCTTTCATTTCTCATTATGTTCGATTTAAAAGATTAGAGTTATCGCTTCCGCGCGCTGAACCCTTTCTCTATTTTCTCTATTCTCTTTCTTTCATTCATTCTTTCTTTTTTTCTTTCTTATCCTATTTTTCTCGGTAGCATGTCATTTTCTTCTCTTTCATTCTCTATAATAAAATAGCTCATGTGGCGACACTCATGTGACATTAGAATTCAGTGGATAAGCCGCACCAGATAATGAGGATTTACAATTTTGGATTTCCTGGTGACAATTAGGACGGTTTCATTTTTAAACTTAGGGTGTTGCAAGATGATAACGAATGTAAGATGAAGGAGCTCGAGTATATTAATTACTAAGTATTGCCATAGAAGAATATGACTTGTTATGTAAGAATATGAATGCTATGGCAATTATTTGAGAATATTTTGTTGCAAAGCGCCTTCTTTACCGGCACTAAATCGTATGTTATCTAGCGGCTTTTTCTTCACGTTGCTAAATCGCGTATCTGTATTCGTAGCGGTGTTACGTACTGACGTTTTCACCGTACCAAATCGATATAATGTTGTATACCCTTTTCTTACTTCTTCACTTACTTCTAGTCGTCTTCTCTTCTGGCCGGCTTTGGTTTATATTCTAACATCTTGCGTCTCGTATATCTTCTAAGGTCTGGTTTTCTATTGGGATTTCGGGTCTGGTTTCTTTGGCGATCACTCCTTATCAGAAGCCCTGTGTCATTGTTAGTTTTTAGGTAATAAACACAAGACTTCGATTTACGTTGATGTTACTTTATTTTAAATCCCCAAACCAGACATCTGCGCAGATCCTTACATCTTGCTAGCTCGCCTTCTAACTTCTAACTTCTAACTGACTTAAACTTACTATATCCTTAAACCGGAACAGGGTTTTCTATGCCTTCCGGTTCTCACAATTTATCCCCGGAAAGCAAGGTGAGAGTGGGGTCAAGCGTTGTCACTCACTCTCAAGGCCATCGGCTGCACTAATCGCCATTATGATTTCTACAATACCTTATAAAAGTATTAGGATCTAATAATTATGTAACATCGAGTATGGTCAGAGTACCCAAAGCGATGTATGTTAGTAGTCAGCTACGATCGACTACTGGACTTCAATAACAACAGATACGTAGGGACAAAAGAGGACCCTTCTTTATTTTCTTCGGTGTGTGGGTGGTGAAGACACAGAGCTTACAATGAGTGCACGAGGGGTGGTTGCTGACGGGAGACGTGAAGTGTCCTTTCCGCTGCAGGCCGGCGTCTGACTGCTGTCGGCTTGACCCTCTGCTTTTTCTATTGACGACACGCCTACACATCTTTATCTTTTTATCTGATAACGGACGTTTGTTATATATTTCTTTATCTTCACCCTGCTTCCTTGAGCGGAAACAATCTCTTCCGCTTTCCCTTTCTTTTTGAATATATATTTTTATCTTTCTCTTTTTTCCTCAGCCGGAAGTTCCATCTTCCGGGCGAGGACAATACAACAATTTGTTAATATAATTATAAGTAAGCTAGAGGAGGAATATAGCAGGAGCTCTCAAAGTAGTTCAACTAAGGAGAATGTGTAAAATAATAAGGGATTTCAATTGATTATTTTAGTACTTTGTAAACTATAATTTGGGGTTTAGGAAAAAATGTGAGAAAAATATTTATTGGAATGAAAACAATCCGAGAGTCAACGTGTTGTTTACAAATGAAAGGTACTGGTAGCACCCGAAGAAGGGAATGTGGGTTTACACTTTAACACGTTACGTAATTCAGTAATCTGATAAAAGAATCTGCTGATATTTTAAGTTCTTTACTGACGTGGAACGGGACGATTAATTAATTAAAAATCATAAGGATATTAAAACAAACAAAAACACGTTCTGAGAGAAGACAGAAAGAAGGGCGTCCGACGGATAAAGAAGAAAGGACACACACAATGAGCTGGTGATGAGCGATTGCCGATAGTGTCCGCTTTCTCTGGCTTACTTTCTTTATTTCTTTTTGTTTTGTCACTGTTGGTATAAACAACATTCCTCTATTACCGTCTCTCAGTGCTTTGTAGACTACTACTATAGATGGGCACCGGTGAAGATAAATTTGATACTGACAGATGAGTAAAGCGACTGGGTTCGATTACTTTTAATGTGAGTTACCAAAGGAAATGAGGAATGATTTATTAGATAGTAATGCTACATAGTTTAAACACACACACACGCACACACACACACACATACACACTCCAGAACAGAAGGTAAACTATACACACACACATACACAGGACCTATCAAATATAAAAAAATCTAACAAACTAAATATCCACAGGCCGGGAAGGGCTTGATCCTACGCGTATATAAACACCTGTAAGCTACAAATTTCAAAAACCATAAAGATAAGATAATAAAAAAGTTTGCCACACACACACACACGCGCGCACACACACACACACACACACACGCACACACACATACCTGCAAACGCAAAGTTATTATAAATTAACTATCTATGAGACCCTCACCAGACAAGAAGGGGGAGAGGAGATATGTATACATATACATGGACTTATTTATATACGGACACAGAATGTGGTTAATCGAAGCCTGAAGAAGATAGCAGAAGATCTAAAACACTTGTCGCTAATGTAAAATAATGATAACATTTTTATTTAAAGAACGTAATCCATTTTGCGAAAATTCTTTTATAAAATATTTAATTTTCTCCGTTGGACACATAACAATATTATATATATATATATATATATATATATATATATATATATATATATACATATATATATGTATATATATATATATATATATATATATATATATATATATATAAGAGAGAGAGAGAGAGAGAGAAGGAGAGAGAGTAAGCCTGATGAGTCAGAGAATATCTACATAGGTTTCTCCTAACGGATCATCAGGATAATTCTGACTTCTGACTCTGCATGGATATTTTTTGAGGGGTACATTTTCTTTGGACCACAATGGTGAGGGAGAGTCAAAATTATCCTGATGATCCGTTAGGAGAAACCTAGGGAGATATTCTCTGATTCATTAGGCTTACTCTATTATTTATTGCTCTACCTTTTGTATTGAGCACTTAAATTTATATAACTTAAGCAACTCATACTGTATTTTTTTATAGATAGAGTATAGATAAAGGGATATGAAAACAGCACAATATGCTGTTAAAGTGAAACATTTTTATATCATATTCATAACTAATATTGAACAATATTTCGATTTATAAAAATCATCTTCAGAGCTTGTTTATACTCCGGACTTATCAATAGCGCAGACGAAAATAATATGAATTCAAAACGAAAACATTGATGTTGCAAAAAAGTTATGCGATAGTTTCAAATATAAGCACATCCGCCAACGCTTTTCTCGGTCAGCGACAGTCATGTATCTCTTATTGTAACAGTTTTTGAAAAAGAAGACATATTCAAACTCGACGATAGACAAATTCTTTTTTTCAAAGACGATGAGTATTAACCCGTTGACGGTAGGCCTGCAACGGATTTTTAGAAAATAATCTTTATTTTTGTATTTAAATTTGTACTTTCTTTTTTCTTGTATATAAGCAAAAAAGTATGAATGGTTGTAAGGTTTTGGGGGATAATGTGAAATTTAAATTTGTTGGGAAGTATATGACGAAAATGGTTATGTGAAGGGTATTTTATGATTTCTGACTACAAGTGTCGCTAAATAAGGGGATATATTAAAAAAGCCTTGTCTTTGGGGGATGATTTGATGGGTGAGAATAACGCAAGATTCCATAATTTTACGTAGTGTTCTATTGTGTATGTGAATTAATATTTGGGCACATTTAAAATCAAAGGTATGGTTATTGTCTAAAATATGTTTAGCTAGGGCGTTGTTTAGAAAACCTCGTTTAATATGTTCAGATAATCGTTTAATTAAGTATCTAGAAGTCTCTCCCACATACATTTTGTTACAATTTAAGCAATCTATTATATATATATATATATATATATATATATATATATATATATATATATATATATATATGAAGAAATTTGAAAAACGAAGTGTTCCAAAAATAAGAAGAATTTCTTTATCGACGCTTAAACGTTTCGGTTTATTTAAACCTTCATCAGGAAAGATTATGGGGAGAAGTAATTGATGGATGTTTTGTAGATGACAGGAGTTTGAAAAATATTTATAAAAAGTGTGTAACTGTATTTGTTCAGCGTTACATTTTTTGAAAGACGAGCTGTTATGACATCGGCTCATCTTTCAATAAATATAACGCTGAACAAATACAGTTATAGACTTTTTCTAAATATTCTTCTAACTCCTCTCATGTACAAAACATCCATCAATGTCTTCACCCCATAATCTATCCTGATGAAGGTTTAAAATAAATTCACCTTATTTTTTGAACATTTCGTTTTTCAAATTTCTTGATATTGTCGGATTTATTTCCATATTTACTCCCATATATATATATATATATATATATATATATATATATATGTATGTATATATATATTGGACATATAGCCATAAATACATACACACAACTGCGCTTTATATATGGATAGATATACCAGCGACACATGCATTGCCATTAGAAGTTAAATGTTTGCGGATCCCAAGCGACACGAAATCTATACACACAGTTCAATAAATCCCGAAGATGAAATAAATTGTTTGAGTTAAATGTTTGAAAAAGAAACTCGTCTATAAAGCGTCGGCTTATTGAACAAGAGGTGATCGATAGCACGTGACCTAATTGTGATCAAAGCCCATTGTCTGAAAAATCTTGGTTCAATACGTACTTGCGTACAATGTTTCAACTTGATTGCTATGCTTGGGTAGTAGCTGTAATGGAGGAGAAGGAGGAGGCCGGCCCTTTGTGTTCAGTAATAATAGCATTAGTTAAGTCTTCGGGTCATTATCTTTAAAATCAGTTCCTGTGATCAATTCTTGAGAATTCTGGGAAAAAAGGACCATTTCCTTACAACGATTCACGAATGTTCATGAAGTTATTAGCAAATAATATTGTATATACGTATGATGAGGAAGCGCGTGGTGTAATGGTTAGAGTCATGGGAAATGGACTCGTCGCCCCGAGTTCAAATCCTGGACGTGGTAATTGCATATCACTTAGCGCTATTACCCTTGGGAAAGGTATGAAACCTACTCTCCCTCCAGCTATGGGTAAATAGTAGGGCAGACTGGGCTCTTTAACCTTTTTAGTCAACCGGTCTAGGAGAAGGAAAACTCTGAATTCAAACCTGTTAAACTCCGATTAAGAAATTGAACTTGTGTCGCATCCTGCTCGTGCGGAGGGGTTGGTAAATATATATATATGTATATATATATATATATATATATATATATATATATATACGTATGATTTAATGCTGAATAGGATAAAACAGATATTCAAGTAGGTTTTTGGGTGTATGTAAAGTAAGTAAAATCGTCGGGGTGGCCTAAAGTCAGTATCAGCCAGACAGCGAGGGAGTCTATTCCTTTTCACTAGTGCTAGAACGAGGAAATTGTTTGGGCGACTGAGGAGGAGCGCCACTCCTACTATCAACTCTTCACTTTACCTCACCTATCCATTCAAAATAAAATAAAAAGATTCAAAATAAAATTTCACTCTGATGAAGGTCGAATCTTCTCTGTGTGCGAAATATTTTCACACAGATGAACTGACCGAAACACATGTGTATGTGATATTGATTAAATTCATCTTTTATCATCCATTCTATTCTTTCTTTTCTTTATATCATTCTTCCTCATATATATATATATATATATATATATATATATATATATATATATATATATAGGGCGATTGTAAAGTACCTCCTATTCTTAAAATCGTACATTTATTTTTGAATCATTATTTTTAGGAATAATGAAAATGAGAAGCGTACGCATAAGAGTTTTATTGAGAATTCTATATGGGCATCAGCATTCGTCTACAGCCTCTAGCTAGTCACCCACTTTAAGAGTTAAACGTCCAGACATCTTGATAGAGCTTCTAATTTAGATACAAAATAATCAATCAGAAAAGAATGTAATTGCCAAATATTAAGCAACATCAAGAATTAAGAAAATGTTTCAGCGTATAAAAATATAAATAGTTTAAAAGAGGTATAGTCAGTTTTCAATCAATCTTTCTTTATGTAGGGAAAATGTGGTCGTCGTGTGGCCAAAATTTAAAACTAAAAATCTCGTCACATGCAACAACTCCCCCCCCCCAAAAAAAAACTACTCGTCTTAATGAGACCAATGTTGTGTATGAATTCAAATGTGCCATAGAAGATTGTCTCTCCAAAATTAATAACACATATATTGGCCACACGACGACCACATTATCACGCAGATTAACACTACACTTATTTGATTCCAGCTCCATTAGTCAAAAACAGTTTTTTAGTTAAAACACAGTCATGCCCCCCTCTACCTACCGCAAAATTCTAACCGAAAATACACGCACACTACATAAAGAAAAAAACAAACAAAAACTTCAAATAATTGAAGCTTTATATATCAAACAAAAAAAAAACTACCTTAAACAAAATAAACTTTGAATCAAGTCAACATGTTCTTAAATGCCTATAATTTCCCGCCTATCCTCGTTCCACTATACCCCTCCCCTTCTCACAACTTGTGTCCCCCCCCTCCCACAAAAAATCACTACTGCATCGCTCGCTTGAACCACTACCATTCCTACAACCTCCGACTACCAATTGTTATTACCTCCCACTTCTAATTCCTTGCTACTACTCGTTCTCCTTAAAAACTAGACACGAAACTTTACCATCGTTTCCTACCTGATTATGGCAAACTGTATTGCCGAAAGCGCTCGTATTGAAACCTTTGGTGGACTGTTACACCAGTTCAACCTCGACACCAAAAAGATGGCCCGAAAATTAGAAAGGATCAACCAAAATCTTGTCCGACAAGAATTGTCTGTACAGTTCAACAAAACTATATATATATATATATATATATGTGTGTGTGTGTGTGTGTGTGTGTGTGTGTGCTTATCACTACATCATTTTGTTAGTTCGGAGTGTACTATGTTTTTGTCGTATTATCAGTAGAGAGCTCAATAACAGGGATAGAATTGTTGTATATATATATATATATATATATATATATATACGTTTTAAAACAAATGGCTTAAAATACTCCGACTGCAGTTTCATGCAATAGCGAATCTTAAGGAAATTCCCTGAAGATTCGCCATTGCGTGAAACTGCAGTCGGCGTATTCTAAGTCATCCGTTTTTAAAACGTATATTTAGCTCTTTTTTATTGAGCACACTTAAATCGATTTTAATAAATCTAGAAGTAAATATATGTGTTTGCTTCGTGGATTGGCAAGTAACTGATATATATATATATATATATATATATATATATATATATGCATACATATAATCATCAAGGCACATCTCAAACATTCAGAGAAATAACAAAAACGCTGTTTAAAAACTCAGTATTAACAAATTTTCAGTAACCATCAGGTATGAATAAAACAAAACTTCGGCTTAAAATAACCCCACAGAAGTTGACATGCCGTAAAAACCAACCAACCAACCAACCAACCAACCAACCAAATGTTCCGAAACACTTAAACATTCTTACAACAACCCTTTCTTCTAAAATTGATCATTTGGTCAAACGTTTATTTTACATATTTATAATATATTTTTGCTTGAAGGCAATTACAATGCATGTATCGCATAAAATTCGATACTTTTTTTTATAGAAGATGAACTTGACAAGTGTAATCCTGGCAGAGGATCGCTTGGTGTGTAAAACATCGTACAGAATAAAGTCGAAACAGCCTGTACGATGTTCTACACACCGAGCGATCCTTTGCCGTGATTACACTTGTCAAGTTCATCTTCTATAAAAAAAAAAAAGTATCGAATTTTATGCGATACATTCATTGTAATTGCCTTCAAGCAAATATATAGTATATACTTTATTCAACAATGCCTCTAAAAAACAAACATCCAAAAATCTTATTTACATATTTATGTTTCTTTGTATTAAAGTTGGTTTCTTTTTCTTCATATTTTCAAGTGTCACGGGTATTTAATGTCACTGTGATAGTAAATATCTGTGACACTTGAGAACACAAACCCAATTTTTCTATACAAGGCACATCTGACATGCATGCACACCTAGTCAACCTTGCATACATAGCATATGCAATGCACAGTTGCACAGCAGGCAATAGTTGCAGATAATTTATGAACGTGGGATCAATAGATTCTGAATAACCCATTTATATATCTTCATAATAAGTGCAGTTATATATATATATATATATATATATATATATCTTATTATAATGGAGATTGTGTGTTTTTCTGTCTGTAACCGAAACTATATTACTAATCGAGTCACAATTAACATAGTTATTTACATCACATTCTCCATGATTTTATTTACATTTAAAACTCAATTATTAATAAAATTGCTTCACCTTTTTATTAGTGTTGTCCACATCTACATACAAATAACATGCAATTGTATTTATATATACAAAAAATAGCGGTTTGCAGTGTGAATGGGAAGGCTAATTTGCATATTGATATTAAAAATGTGATTTTATTAAATATGTGCTTAGTATTATTGATTTCTAATTGTTTGGTTTTATTTTAATGAATATAAGCAAACATCTCTTCAATGAATCTTAAATGAAATCCATTAACAAGAAAAAAATAACTGTCATTTTATTCTTTATTTCCTAATTTAACTAAATAGTTAAATAAGTAAAATTCAGCAATGAAAGACCGGAGTGATGGAAGAGTAAGTTTCATTTCTATTTTTCTATTATACCCCCACTCTGTTACATATCTTTTTCTCTGCCTCTAATTTAATACGATATTTCATTACATTAAAACTTAAATACTTGCACCCGGAGGGTGCTTATATTTGCTAGTATATATAAGTTAAAAGAAAGGAAATGTATCCGACAGTATGAGTATAGATAAAAGGATATGAAAACACCACAAAATGCTGTTAAAGTGAAAACATTTTATAACATATTCATAGCTAATATTGAACAATATTTCGATTTTATAAAAATCATCTTCAGAGCTTGTTTATACTCCGTGTTGTTAAGAGCGGAGACAAAAGTCATATGAGCTCAGAACAAAAACCTTGATGTTGCAAAAAGAAAAAAAAAGTTATACAATAGTTTCGAATGTGAGCACTTCCGCCGCATTTTTCTCGGTCATCAGATTATGTATATCTTATTGTAACAGTTTTTAAAAAAGAAGACATATTAACAAGTTTGACACACGACGAATTCTCTTATTCAAAACGGTTGGTCTTCAACAGATTTATAGAAAATTATTTTTATTTTTGTAATTAATATTGTAAATTCTCTATTTTCTGTTTTTCTTATATATAAAGTAAAAAAGTATGAACGGTTGTAAGCTTTTAATTTCATTTTTTGAATAATGTGAAAATTTAAAATTTGTTAGGAAGTATATAACGGAAAATGTTAACTTGTCTTCTTTTTTAAAAACTGTTACAATAAGATATACATAATCAGATGACCGAGAAAAATGCGGCGGAATTGCTTACATTCGAAACTATTGTATAACTTTTTTTAATCTTTTTTGCAACATCAAGGTTTTTGCCGGGTTTGCCGGGTTATTTGCCGGGTTGTTTCTTACCGCAAGTTTGGTATATATATATATATATATATAAAGATAATCTAATGAGTCAGACGAACCTACTATTAGTTTCGCATAAAGCTCTTCAGGGCTAAAATCTGATATATATATTATATATATATATATATATATATATATATATATATATATAAATTCAGGACTTATTTAGGTTTTTACCTAGTTTATGCATCGGTCAAAAACGGTATTTTATGTAAGTAACATTCGGCATTCAAGATTGAGTCGAGAAAAAAAGAAATTACAATTATATTTTTTCCTCTCAAAAACAATCGAGATCTATGCCATTTCTTTTCATTGGCACCCATCCGTCAACTGGAGACGATGGCGTAGTTTCCAGAAACGTGGAACCCCGTAGTCTGGGCGGGTAGATATGGAGGATAGGCAGTCTCCCAAGCAGCAGGTTCTCACTCACCACGATGACGTTGTGGTCCAAAGAAAAGCCCCCCCCAAAAAAAAAACAATCAATGCCGTTAAGCAACGATAGTGTCGCAGGAGTTGCTGGAAACTACACAATCGTCTCTAGTTGACGGATGGGTGCAATGCAAAGAAACGGCATAGATTTCAACACAATTCAAATTGTTTTGGAGAGGAAAAAATATAATTGTAATTTCTTTTTTTCTCGATTCAATCTTGAATGCAGAATGTTATCCATAAAATACCGTTTTTGACATATGCATATAAGCATAATCCTGTTAAAAACCTAAAGAAGTCCTGAATTTTTAAATATATATATATATATATATATATATATATATATATATATATATACTCCAAAAGTCCAGAGAAGAAATCTTCCTTACGACATAGGAGGTTTTTTTTAAACAACCTGTCGCAGTTTGAGAGCTCAATGTGTGCTCTTATTGTTAGAGTCACAGAGCAAATTTATAAGTAAAAAAATAACAAAAGACATAGAGATTTTGCATTAAAGACAATTTCGGGAAATAGTCTATAATGCAAAATCTCTAAGTCTTTTGTTATTTCTTTACTTATATATATATATATATATATTATATATATATATATATATATATATATATAACCAAATATAATTTAATATACAAAACTTGTTGGTAACCCTTGCGGTAAGAAATAACCCGGCAATAATTTTGATTGTAAAAATACACTACCAAGCATCACCTGGGGGAGGGGGTGAAAAAAAAAAAGACCAACAGAAAATAAACGGAAAATAATACTTGGCAAAAAAAAAAAACAACTTATAATATATATATATATATATATATATATATTTATATATTTATATATATATAATGAAAAATATATATAATAAAAACCGCCAGTAATTCTAAAGCTAAAAGTAAAGAGTGCTCAATACCTAAGTAGAGCAAATAATAAAGTTAAACCTAATGAGTCAGATATACCTACTAAAAGTTTCGCTTAGTGCTCTCAAGGCAATGATCTGACTAAAGAGACTTGGAGCAAACGCACTATTATACAATACCTATATTATGCCCAAAAAACAATACCGTTTAGCAACGATAGTGTCGTAGAAGTTGCTGGATAAAGATTAAGTTCAGTATTACATGATTTATGAGCAGTCACGATTTATGAACGTACCTGTTGTTAGAAATTTTAAATTAGGGCCGTTCACTTAAAATCATGAGGTCCGTGGATAATTAACGACAGTTATGGACGGTTAATAACCTTTGATCCCTTAAAAACGCGGCAGTACAGACGCATGAGAATGTTTAGTTAGTCAGATTCGACGCGGCTTTCAAAAAGCGTAGAGGTTGTTGCTAGCTCCCAGGGTCCATCTCACCAGCGGCGGAATCATTGGCTAAGAAAATAAAGCTTTATTACAGTATGAACACAAATTCTTGTTGTTAATGGAATGTTAAGACAATGACCAGCCAAGCCCTAAAGCAGAATTAACAAAGAAAATCGCACCCAGCAGATGGAAGTCAGCCCAAAGAATATGGCGGCCGAAGTAGAAACAGTTAGCAAGAACCAACAAGCAGTAAGAAGAATTTAAAAAGCAGGAACTATCATCTCATCTCTAACTAACTGTATGTCTGCCTGTCTGTCTGTCTGTTTTTCTGCCCCCCCCCTCTTCTCTCTCTCTCCCCCCCTCTCTCTCTCCCCCTCTCTCTCTCTCTCTCTCTCTCTCTCTCTCCTGCCTGAGGCACCCCCCTTGAGGGCCAATGCCGAGGGGATCGACGCAATTTTTGTTCTTCCCACAAATCAACTTTGGCTTGTGGGTGGGCCCTCGTTAAAACGAGGCCTTGTGCCCAGTCCATACAAGTGGGGAATAATACCCCCCCTCTCTCTCTCTCTCTCTCTCTCTCTCTCTCTCTCTCTCTTTATATACCCAATGTTTTATAAGGGCAATATAACATGCATTACACTTGACAGAAAGGCAAACAAACAGAGATAGAGACAGAGAGAAAGAAAGAGAAAGAAAGAGAAAGACAGACAGACAGTGATAAGAAGAGTCAGATAGATATAATGTTATATATATATATATATATATATATATATATATATATATATATATATATATATAGTGTTGTGTATATATAAATATAATGTTGTGTCATATTAAGCAAAACCTATTTCGATGCGACGAAAGTTTCTTTTGTTAATCTGATTTTCAAATATGTTATCATTTCATTTCTTCCATGTGTCGCCATTGCTGGCACTCGCAGAATAATAAGCTAAATAAGATACATGCTTACATCAGTAACTCTCTCTAAGTATATACGGAAAAACTTCTCCAACATATATCATGGAATTAAGAAAAACAGCTGCACCAACGTATAGCAACCTATATTATTATATTTCTGCGGAAGTGAACATGACTTGCATCACTTTACAGAAACAACAAAATATCTTATACAAGGTGTGTCAAAAAGTATCTAGAGTTTTTGTAATTTTTGGCACACCTTCTATTCTGAAAAAAAAATCAACGTCCCATTCAGTGTTCATTTCTATCTTGTTAAGTACAGCTTCAAAATGTCACTTTTATTATACACCTTGTATTCTGAGAAAATTGACGTTCCATTCATTTTTCATTTCTTTTTGTTGCATATCCTTTCTTACCTCTTGTCGTATTTTCTATCCTGGCCGGCTTTGGTTCTATCTTCTATCACCTTGACTTGGTCTGGTCTAGCGTCTCGGATCTCCTAAGGTCTGGACTTTCTATTGCTATGTTCCTGCTGGCTGGTCGTCCTGGATTCATTTCTTTGTCTTGTTACCAAGACATTCATCAACCACAAGAACATATTACTTATACAAACTTTTATTTCCTTAACTATACATTTCACGTAACTAAATATCTGACTAACATAGCGCGCGTGAGTTCCAGTTTTAGGCAGGACCTAAAATGGTCGACTTCTCTGCCTGACGTCTAACTGAAAAACTGAGGACCGAACAGGTCCCACGTGACTTCACGTCGTTTGGCGGGCTTCTGTAATTTTCCATTGAGGGACCCGGCCATGGCATGA
>CM042155.1:84676742-84701742 GCA_023376005.1 Doryteuthis pealeii | reverse complement strand
TATATATATATATATATATATATATATATATATATATATATATAATGATATAATAAAATAAGTATTTAAAGGTTTTTACATATCTATTTATTTGGTGACAAAGGAACATTCACGACCATTTTGGTTTCATGCGTCAACAATCGTCAGGTGAAGATGTTATATAAATGTGAATGTTCCTTTGTCACCAAATAAATAGATATGTAAAACCTTTATATTTTTATTTTATCATATTATATAAGAGCTCTATTTTATATTGAGCACTCTACCAATAATACTGCCTTTGGCACACCGTTCCAGTAAAAGCTGAAACAGTGACAATCCCACACTATAGTGTATATATATATATATGCATATCTCACGCTCTCTCCCCCTCTCTCTCCACTCTCTCTCTCTTTCTCTCACGCACACACACACAACGTAAGAGAATGTTCGATGTTATCCTTTCAAAATCGTTAATCCCAGCGTTTCATAAATTTCGAAATATTCTAAGTGCGCTAATTTTCCATTCAAAACATTTTAAACAAACGGATCAACAAAAAAAGTCCCAATCTCCTTATAATTCTGTGATATATTTTACTTTTCCTTATATCAACAAAAGCCCTGAAGAAGATCTACTAAACAGAGTGAAACACTGCAGCGTTGGCTGAATAAATATCACTCATTTTATTTGAACCTGTGTTTTTTCAAATTTTTCCCTATATTATATATATATATATATATATATATATATATATATATATATGCTAAATCGCGGTTGCTGAGGGTGTTATTGTCCTTGTTATGACGTTAAACTTCATCTTTTGAGGTTCCAATTCTGTAGCTCTGGGAAGTGTGGAATAATCATTTATCGCCATTACTCCCAGGTCCTCTTAGACCCGGATTTGTAGTATCTGTTAGGGTCCCATATTTAGGTTAACTATTAAAATATGAGTTTAAAAATGTATTTTAAAAATCAATTTTAAAGATACTCATTAAGAATGAATAAACAAAACGTTTTCGGCATGAAATAGCTCAAGAAGGTTGACATACCGTAAAATCCAACCGGACAGCCAACCAACCAACTATTCAGTGGGTCTCTATTTAATCAACTTAGTTTAATGCAGTTGATTCTGACCGTTTTTGTGACCGACAAAGGGTCAACCCTGAGAACTCTCATGGTATGAATTTACAAACCCTTCCGTATGAGCAGTATGTGGCTCAATTTCAACTTTTAAGTAGAGTTTAACCGGTTTGAATTCAGAGTTTTTCTTCTGTCGCAGTAGGTGTGAGAAAAGGTTATACTCAATTTGGGGATTTTTAAAATGATTAGTCAGTCATTGGCAGAAGGCAGGGAACGACTTTATGTCGTGACTAGCGAGGCCGCAACTGTCACGACACATGTGACCATTTTTCGGCTGCATATGGCAGCGCTTTGTAGTGGATATCCCTTGTGGCATTTAGATTGATCAGTGCTAATCAGAATCCTTGTTCGTTGGTCCGTTCGTTCGTATTAAGCACGAGCAACTGAAATCCAGTTCACCAAGACCTTTAAATAGTTAATCAACCGCGTATTCGAGCGTGTTGATTGGCTGATTCGGTCCTTAACGCATCCTCTTATAAGGGGAGGGTTACGATTTCGAATTTTTTCATCGGCTCCAAAAATACCCCTTCAGGCCGTAGGACATTAGCCATTTTTATTTCTTTTATTTTTTAAGATCTCAACAACGTGGAAGTCTTAACAAAACGTGAAAAATTGAGTTTGAAAATTTCAGTATTGCGTACTCTCGATCGATATCGAGTGTTAATCTTGTTTTTACTTATAAAGTAAAGTCGTCGGGGCGGCCTAATGTCGGTATCAGCCATGCAGCGAGGGAGTCTATCCCCTTTTCACTAGCGCTAGACCAAGGAGATTATTTTAGCGTCTGAGGTGGAGCGCCACACCTACCATCAGCGCCTTACTTTACCGCACAGATCCCTGTGCTACTCATACGCTGAGTTGGCGAGGGCGGGTATCGAACTAGGAACCTTGTGGTTTCTAGCCGAAACACGTCAATTAATAGAATAGTAATTTTGATCAGTTAATTTTCGATAATTATATTATAAAATATACAGGTTGTTCGGGAGAAATTTTACAGTTTCAGGAGGAAAAAGAAAAAGTGCTTGGTAACTACAAAATTTAATGGATTGTAAAGAAATTCAACAGGCACGGGTATTACACTACTGGCAACAAGTTTCACTCAAAATCACCGCCAATAGCGTCAATCACAGCCTCAACCCTGCTCCGGAAACTAAACCAAGCCGATGTTACAGTTTCTCTGGGAACGGTCTCAAAAACTACCTTAATTCTGTCAATCAACTGGGCTTTTGTAGTACTGGCACGGCGATTGGTGTCTTTCTCAACAGTGACCCATACATAATAATCCATGGGGTTAAGATCTGGGGATCTTGAAGGCCAAACATGGGACTGGTGTAGTCGTAAAACTTCGCCGACAACCATTTTTTACTTTCCCCAGAGGTGTGGCAGGGGATCGAATCCTGCTGCCATACATATGGCCTACCATTGGCTACCCTTGTTATCCAGGGCTTGACAAAGTCCGATTTCCAATGCCAGGGTCCTCCAACATTTTTCTGCAGATTTTGAAGGAATTCTGCTGAAGGAAGGCGCTCAGATTGTCTGTTATGTTGCTTTCTTCTAGCCATAGCCTCGTAGTATGCATTGCAATTTTCCAGTTAATGCCTGATTGTTTTTACAGTGTTCAGGGAGCATTGGACAGTAACCATAATCTCCTTATTTTGATGGCCGGCGCAGATCATCATGATACAAATTATTCTCTTCCATTATTCAGGTGGGTTCCAGTCATTCATTCTATTTGTCATCCATTCTATATGAATGAAGAAGTGTCCAAGCTTTTAAATGATGCGTAGTGTCCTCCAACCCACGGAGAAAAATAACCAAATATATATGTCAAATTCATCCCGAACACCCTATATATATATATATATATATATATATATATATATATATATATATATCTTATTATAATGGAGATTGTGGGTTTGTCTGTCTGTAACCGAAACTATATTACTATACAAGTCACAATTCCCTTTGTTATTTACATCCCATTTACCATGATTTTATTTTTATTTAAACCTCAATTATTAATAAAATTGTTTTATATTACTCATACTGTTGACCATATCTACATACTAATAACATGCAATTGTATTTATATATACAACAAAATAGCGGTTTACAGTATGAATAGGAAGGCTAATTTGCATATTGATCTTAAAAATTGATTTTAATAAATATATGCTTAGTATTATTGATTTCTAATTGTTTGCTTTCATCAATGAATATGAGCAAAAATCTCTTCAATAAATCTTAAAAGAAATCCCTTAACAAGAAGAAATAACTAATATTATTCTTTACTTCCTATTTTAACTAAACAGTTAAATTAGGAAAATTTAACAATGAAAGACGGGAGTAAGGGAAAATGATGGAATAGTTTCAAAGTTGTTCTATTTTTCAATCATACCCCCTCTGTTCCAAATCTTTTTATCTACATTCTTATTCAGTTTCATTAGCCTCTCTAATTTAATATGATATTTTATTATATTAAAACTTAAATACTTGCACCCGGAGGGTGCATATATTTGCTAGTATATATAATATTGCAAGCCTTGAAATGCTGAGGATGAAATTAATTGGTTACATCCCAGTTACATATTAACAGCCCGGATGTCAACAAAAAGACAGGTAAGAACGAACAACTCGGAATTACTGTTGTATAGCATGCGACAATTTCCTTTTGATCGCAAGTTGAAGTGGATAGGATTCCCGAAAAATACCCAGTAATTCATATTTTCATTTCAAACGACTCATTCAAAAAGTACATTTTCCACATTTCCTTTTACTTATTATGATAAATATATTAATTAAATATATAGGCTATGTCATTTTCATCATATATATATATATATATATATATATATATATATATATATATATATATATATATATATATATATATATATATATATGAGTAAGAAAAGGTGGGATGAAAACATCACACAATGCTGTTAAAGAAGAAAACAATTTATAATATAATCATAGCTGATACTGATCAATATTTCGATTTTACAAAAATCATCATCAGAGCTCATTTACTCCCGTAGTTGTTTGGGTCATTTTATTTTGTTTTTGTTTTCGGTTTAAAATAATACCTTACATTAGATCCAAATCGCTTAACATTATCTAAAATAATAACCAATTCCGCCCATAACCTTTTTTACTCTATATATAAAAACAAAACACAATAAATATTTAATCATTTATTAAATACAGAACTTAAAAATAATAATTAAAAATTAAAAATAATTAATCGTAAAATAAAAAATATATAAAAATTCCTTTTCTAAAATATTAACATATTCCGCCCATAACTTTTTCACTTTATATATAAAAACTAAATACAGTAAATATCTAAGCATTTATGAATTGCACAACTTAAAAATAAAATTTAAATAATAAAAACAATTAATCGTAAAAATTCCTTTACTAAAAATCTTTTGAATTCCAACCGTCACATTTCTTAATACCCATCCCCTTCCGTTTAAATTGTTTCGTCTTGTTGCCAATATCTAAAAAATCGCTACATTTGGTTGACAAAAGATATACATATGAGACATGACCGACATATATATGGCGCGAATGCCCACGTTGGTGAATATTGTAACGTCTTTCGTTTTTTGCAGTATTAAGGTTTTTTGTTTTGTAAACTCATTTGACTTTCCTCTCCGACCCAAACAACTACGGGAGTGAATGAGCTCTGATGATGATTTTTGTAAAATCGAAATATTGATCAGTATCAGCTATGATTATATTATAAATTGTTTTCTTCTTTAACAGCATTGTGTGATGTTTTCATTCCACCTTTTCTTACTCATATTGTCGGATTCATTTCCTTTCTTTTAACTTATATATATATATATATATATAAAGTCGTCGGGTTGGCCTTAGATCCCTATCAGCCAGATAGAGAGTGAAAAGGAGATAGACTATCTCCTTTTCACTCCTACCATCAGCTGAACAGTTTACCGCTCAGATCCCTGTGTTACGCAAACAATGGTTTTGCAATATATATATATATATATATATATATATATATATATATATATATATATGAACTGATTTTTATCTTTAAAACCCTGATGGTGTGTAAAAAACTCCCGACAATAGAATTTGTAAATATAGAAACAATATACAAAAAAATTGCTATGAGAAAAAATACATATAACATAAGAAAATACCAAAACCATTCCTTGCACTTGAATATAATCAACTAGTATCAGAGTGTAATGACCAAAAGAAGAAAAAATCACCGTAAGAGTAGCGTTGTTATATACCCTCATTGCGTATATACATGAGAGAGTGACTTCAGAGAGTTATCATTGATAGAGAGAGATATTAGAAAGAGAGTTACCGACAGAGATTACAGACTTACTTGCTTAGGAGATTTTACTTGCTTCTTGCTAACTTCATTACTATCCTGTCTTGTTGAGTATCTGGCCGCCATCCTTGGCCAGTTGTAAAAGAACTTAAAGTAAATAAGTAAGTAAGTCAATAAGTCCTGTAGTATTGTTTCCTTTAGGTCCGACGTTCAAGAAGATCCAAGTATCAATGAGTTAAGATTAGAATCGGCCAGTATAAATTCACCAACAGCAGCAGCAGCACTGCCAGTGATTGGATAAGAAGGCTGGTCACATGGTGGTCGACGAGTCTATAAGTAGAAGTGACCATTTGCCTCATGCCTTATATACCAAAAATTCCAACAGTTTCCTCTTCTTCTCTGGCCGATATCTCGTCTAGTTGCGGTCTTCTACCTAGGGGCTTCTTCTAAGGGCTTCTGTTGGACTTATTTTAGTCACTGCAATAAATTGAATGAACTACAAGACATTCTTATTGTTAACTTCGTCAAGTTACTTTATTTAGCCCATGTTTTACCGCGCAGATTAGATGTCAACCTCGCAGAAGCACGTTTGCTCGGGTTCACAGTCAGGTTGAAACTAATTCTCTAAACTAACTAGTCACCTATTTTTCGTGAGGCGCGATATTCGTGCCTCTGGGGGTCAGAGAGCAATAACCGATACTGGTAAATTTTCACTCTCTGATCTCAAAGCCAACGGCCCCCATACTCAGATACAGAGTCTGTCAACTATTTATGACATTATAAATTGTACCAGCGTAAGTTAGGTATGTTAAAGTGCTCAATGTACTTAGTAGACCCAAATAAGAATAATGATATCCAAAGAGTCAAAAACTACCTACCTAGATGTAACCTGACTGATCATATATATATATATATATATATATATATATATATATATATATATATATATATAAACAAGTTATGTCATAAAAGTATCGAGGTTGATGCTGTATTTCCGAAGATAGAAATGAACAATGAATGGAAATTTAATTATTTTCAGAATAAATGGTGTGTCATACAAGTGCCGAGTTTGAAGCTGTATTTACCAAGATAGACATTAACAATAAATGGAACGTTAAATTTTCAGAATACAACGTGTGTCAGAAAGTACAAAAATCTCGATACCTTTTCGACACAGCTTTTGTATATATATATATATATATATATATATATATATATATATATATATATATATATAGTCATCTAAAATGTTTCACAGTGAACAAAGTAATAGTTCCTGATAGATGGTATTTGATTTTGTAGAACTAAGGTACATTATAATTTATAGAATTATTTGCGGAAATTCGATCGATCACGTGGTGTACTTTTGTCTTATCATTAGAACTGCCAGTAGATATCGTCTATAACTGAGAGGATGTCAGGAGATAATACAGTATAAGTTCTATATAAATAATTCACTCCACTTGTGGCATTACACATAAGATTTTGCCAAATCATTTGCATACATAAATTATCTCTCGACTTTCAAGACTGAAAGTCTGATACACTCATTTCGGTTCGTTAACCGTTTCCCGCGCTTGCGATACATAACATGATGTTTTATTTCTCATGCAAAATGTGTTCTTTTGTTACGTCATAGCACTTACAATATATAACATCTACAACAGAAGAGAAATAAGGAAGAGAGGAATAAAAGAAATTACATACGAGTGTCATTCAATAAATAAGGGGAATCTTTTTGAAGAAAGAAAATGTATTTTTCCAAAAATGCCTTACACACACACACACACACACACACACACACATATATATATATATATATATATATATATATATAATACTAGCAAATATATGCACCCTCCGGGTGCAAGTATTTAAGTTTTAATGTAATAAAATATATTAAATTAAAAAAGCTAATAAACTAAATAAGAATGCAGATAAAAATATTTGAAACAGAGGGGGATATAATCGAAAAATAGAACAACTGATACTTACTCTTCCATCACTCTCGTCTTTCATTGTTATTTTTTTCTAATTTAAGTATTTAGTTAAAAGAGGAAGTAAAGAATAAAATGACAGTTATTTTTTTTTGTTAATAGATTTAATTTAAGATTCATTGAAGAGATGTTTGCTTATATTCATTAAAATAAAACCAAACAGTTAGAAATCAATAATACTAAGCAGATATTTATTAAATTCGATTTTTTTATATCAATATGCAAATTAGCCTTCCCCTTCACACTGTAAACCGCTATTTTGTTGTATATATAAATGGAATTGTATGTTGTTAGTATGTAGATATGGTTAACAGTATTAATAATGTAAAACAATTTTATTAATAATAGGTTAAAATAAAAATAAAATCCTTGAGAATGTGATGTCAATAACTAAGGGAATTGTAACTTGAGTAGTGATATAGTTTCGGTTACAGATAGAAAAGCACACAATCTCCATTATAATAAGATATATATGTTCATATTTATTAGTAACAATTTAATAGACCTCCTTTCTGACACCAGTCTCTGAAATAGACAGCCCAATAGTTATTACTGTTATACTTAGGAGTTGAATTATATACTGTTATCAATAACACTTTAAAGGCAATTCTAAGGGCAATTTTCTTTAATAATACCGTAGCATAATTTTTGGAGCTATATAGTTTATAGCTGCTTGCGCTTTCTGACATCAGTCTTCGAAGGTATTTCAACAATTAAAAAAAAAAGAAATGGAATTGGGCTGGAAAAAAAAAGAAAAAGAAAGTAGCCTTCCTTTCCATTGTTTTCTTTTGCATGTGAAAAGATATATATTCTTTTGTTACATCATAGCACTTAGAATATATAACATCTATAACAGAAGAGAAATAAGGAACAGAGGAATAAAAAGAATTTACATACGAGTGTCATTCAATAAATAAGAGGGTTCTTTTTGAAAAAAACAACATTTTCCAGAAATTTCTTACATATATATATATATATATATATTATATATATTATATATATATATATATATATGCATTTTAATAGAACACGAACTTCCAGCCACACTATCTCGAAAACAAGCAGAAACTAAATGGATACTAAAATTACAAACTCACGTAGAGGGACTGAACGCTGACATCGGAATACTCCGTTATTATAAATATTTTACAGACGCTGCCGCTGTCAATAACAACAAAGACAAAATATCCGTTGAACGAGCAACATTCATTTGAAAGAGGGTATCTGACGAACCTGAAAATTTATGATAACAAATAATAAAAAAATAAGTGAATCCAATACTCCATAACATCGAGTTCATTCATTTATTTTTAGATGCTTCGGAATAACGCCCAACTTAAAAAGAAATATATATATATATATATATATATATATATATATATATATATATATATATAAAACAAGGTGTGTCATAAATGTATCGAGTTTGAAGCTGTATTTCCCAAGATAGAAATGAACAATGAATGGAACGTTAATTATTTTCAGAATAAAAAGTGTGTCATAAAAGTGCCGAATTTAAAGCTGCATTTACCAAGATAGACATGAACAATAAATGAAACGTTACATTTTTAGAATACAATGTGTGTCAGAAAGTACAAAAATCTCCATACTTTTTTGACACATCTTGTGCACACATATGTGTGTGAGTGTGTGCAGGTGTGAGTGTGTCAGCGTATACACACACACACACACACACACACACACACAATATATATATATATATATATATATATATATATATATATATATATATATATATAAGTAAAGAAATAACAAAAGACTTAGAGATTAGCATTATAGTCTATTTCAGGGAGCTTAGACTATAAAGTTAAATCTTTAAGTCTTTTGTTATTTCTTTACTTATATATTTGCTCTGTGACTCTAACATTAAGAGTACACATTGAGCTCTCAAACTGCGACAGGTTT
Organism: Doryteuthis pealeii; assembly: GCA_023376005.1. Classification (NCBI taxonomy): domain Eukaryota; kingdom Metazoa; phylum Mollusca; class Cephalopoda; order Myopsida; family Loliginidae; genus Doryteuthis; species Doryteuthis pealeii. The sequence continues at coordinate 84,692,387 of CM042155.1, read as the reverse complement.
TTTAAATAAAACTCTTGTGTCGTCAGGAAGATTTCTTCTCTGGACTTTTGGATTATATATATAGTCATCGGAAATGTTTCATAGTGAACAAAGTAAATAAAGAAAAAAAGAAATTATATACGTGGTAATTGTATTTCACTTAGCGCTAATACCCTTGGGAAAGGTATGAATCCTACTCTCCCTCCAGCTATGGGTAAATAGTAGGGCAGACTGGGCTCTTTAACCTTGGTTAGGCAACCAGTCTAGGAGAAGGAAAACTCTGAATTCAAACCTGTTGAACTCCGCTTAAGAAATTGACCTTGTGTCGCATCCTGCTCGTGTGGAGGGTTTGGTAAATATATATATATATAGTTACCATTGCCAATGGGCACGGTGACACAAGTTCGAATTCTGAACGAGGATGTTTGCATTTCGCAAAGAACTAATAACCTTGAGAAAGATAAACATCCAGCTATTCTCCCTCCAGTTATGGATTCATAATTCAGAGTTTTCTTTCTCCTGGACTGGATGCCATACCAAGTTTTAAAAGCCCATTCCACTCTGCTACTTACCCATAGCTGGAAGGAGAACATTTTGATTCATCCCTTTGCCAAGGGTATTGGCGCTAAGTGAAATTCAAACAGACGCCCCCAGTATTTGAACTCGTCACCATATGTCCATTTTCAATTCTAACTATTGCACAACGTGCCTCGAAAATTTATACATATATATTTACCAAACCCCTCCACACGAGCAGGATGTGACACAAGGTTAATTTCTTAAGCGGAGTTCAACAGGTTTGAATTCAGAGTTTTTCCTTCTCCTAGACCAGATGCCTAACCAAGGTTAAAGACCCTAGTCTGCCCTACTATTTACCCATAGCTGGAGGGAGAGTAGGATTCATACCTTTCCCAAGGGTATTAGCGCAAAGTGAAATGCAATTAGCATGTCCAGGATTTGAACTCGGGGCGACGTGTCCATTTCCCATGACTTTAACCATTACACCACGCGCGAAAGTTTATATATAGGGTAGTAATTGTCAGCTAGTGGGAGGTATCTCTTGAAGCATTAGCAGCTATGGTATTTCAGTTGACATCATGGCGTAGAGAGGTTAACATCGTGCGCTTGTGCTTGAAACATTTTTTTTAATGGAGACTCTATCACTGTAACATAGCGGTCATTCTTAAAGCCGTTTGACATGTGTAAATCGATCTAGTCCCCTTGTGGGTAATTCATCCGGGGATATCTGAAAGTTCAAGTCTCTAAACGCTGATCGAAAACAATTGATGAATTAAAAGATTTTTTTTCATCGTAAAATCGAAACACTACTGAACCCAGAGTCTATGCAGAACTGGGTGATCTGCCTTTGATCAGAAGGCAGTCTTAATAGAATGATGGAAGCGGTCATTTGCAATTTTACTCTTGACGTCTGAACCACGTCTTTCGTATTTTATAACTAACGGACGTGGGCTGCAGCTCTTCAGAGTTGAAACTGGGTTGGTTGGATTTTACGGCATGTCAACCCTTGTTGGGTTATTTAATGCAGAAGTTAGTCTTTTTTACAGGCATTTATATGATTTTATGTTTGGTTGGTTTGTTGGTTGGATTTTACGGCATGTGAACCCTTGTTGGATTATTTAATGCAGAAGTTAGTCTTTTTTGCAAGAAGTTATATGATTTTATGTTTGGTTGGTTTGTTGGTTGGATTTTACGGTATGTCAACCCTTGTTGGATTATTTAATGCCGAAATTAGTCTTTTTTACAAGCAGCTATATGATTTTATGTTTGGTTGGTTTGTTGGTTGGATTTTACGGTATGTCAACCCTTGTTGGATTATTTAATGCCGAAGTTAGTCTTTTTTACAGGCATTTATATGATTTTATGTTTGGTTGGTTTGTTGGTTGGATTTTACGGCATGTGAACCCTTGTTGGACTATTTAATGCAGAAACAAGAAGTTATATGATTTTAAGTTTGGTTGGTTTGTTGGTTGGATTTTACGGCATATCAACCCTTTTATGCCGAAGTTGTTGTTTATTTTTCATTCTTGTTGCGTATTCAATTTATTTTCAAATTCGTTTTTAAACAGATTTTTGGTAAACTCATTGTTTTCATCTATTTAAACAAACAGTGGAAACCCTAACACGTTCTAACACTCCGGATCTGGTTGGACTTGGGAGCAATGGCGATGGAGAGGTACTCGACATTTCCCAAAACTCTAAATTGGAACTTCCCCATTTGATGTAGTTTAACGTCATACCCAGTACACTATGACCCTCAGATACTGCCTTCTGGCACATATATAAAAAAGGGTATGGGGGTTTATCATAAGAGTAATAGGTTTGCATCAAGCATATAGGGTATAGGGCTTGACGTGATAAGCTGGGATCTCTACGACCGCTCGTATAGACAAAGTAGTGTTGCAGGCCATGGACTGCTCAGCCCCTACAATTCTATCCTTAAGCATCACAGGTCGCAACTCACGGCCAACAGGTGGCCCCTTTGGGAGAGATGTCTTACTCATCTGAAGAGGTTCAGTCCGTGTATTCTACACCCCCAGCAGACAGGACTGGCAGCTCTTCGTGGTTGAGACTTAAGGATTGTATAGCCTGTGAAGGTAAACATTTGGACTATATAATTCGTCAAATAAAGGAATGATAATATTAGAATTCGTTGTAAAATATTATTTCTTATATCAAAATAAAATTTTGAGTAGGATCTACATCGCATTACACTTTATTTACGTTCCTAACACTAGAAATCATTCTGTCAGACAACACACACACACACACACACACACACACACACTACATATATATATATATATAATATATATATATATATATATATATATATATATTTATATATATATATATCAACAAGTTACTACCATCTTTTCATTGTAGTAGCATAAGTATTTAATCCAAAAGGGCTCAATATATCTTGTAAAATATAGAGCATTAATAGGTGTAAAAGTTGTAGAAAAGTTTTTTCTCTACCACGGTTTCGGTATTCTAAGTATACCGTCTTCAGGAGAACTAATTAAATCTATGTGGCTAATGTAATATATACTCGCCTGGTTTAAGATCATGTTAATCATATGTCTCCTTAAAGTAAATTATGTCTCTAAAGCTAGTTCCTTTGAAGCTAGTGATTAGTCTATCCTATGTTGACAGTCAAAAGTGATTAATGTTTCCATCTATCGGTCATGCTACTCCCTATCCTTTTAATGTTTTTATTGCTTCTTTTTTATTTACTTCTTACTTGTTTGACCTTTTGAAATACTTGTCCTCTGGTGAATCTAATTGAGCTATTTTTTTCTGTATTACATTATATTTAAATTTATATTAGTAATACATTGATGCGTTACGTAATTTGTGCCTGCATTTCCCTAGGAATTCATCCTTTTTATTCACTATGTATATAAACTTTTCACCAATGTTTATGAAACTAAATTGAATCTATTGGTAGTGTATAGCTATTACCAACGAGCAGGATGTGACACGGTCTTCTGGGCGGAGTTTAATATTCTTGAATTCAGAGTTTTCATTCTTCTAAACTGGTTGCATAACTAAGATTAAAGAGCCCAGTCAGCCTCACTATTTACCCATAGCTGGAGGAAGAATAGTAAGATTCAACTTGTTTTAATGATGTCCTATAGTGTTAGAAATATCGAATCGGACACCATTACGAGTGTACAGATGTTAATTGTCACTAGTCCACCTAAAGATATAGTCTGATACCTGGTCAAGTGAAACTAATAAAATACATATAAATAGACTTTTAATGAAAATGAGCTTTAGTGTTTGGTACATTGTAAAAATGTCGAATGCACACAAAATTCTACGTAATGAAAACGGCCTTTGAGACATGGTAGATGTGCGGGTTTCTAATGTATAGTTCTAAGATTAGCTAATTCTGCGAAATTAAAAGGATTTTGGAGTCATGGTAGAAGTGCTGATTTCCAAAGCCTAATTTAAAGACTACTAAATTCTACGAAATAAAAAGAGTCTTCGAGACATAGTATGATATGCAGATTTCCAATACCTACTTTTAAGACAACCAAATTCTCCGACGAATCCATTTCCTACGACCCTAACCATTAGACCACGCGCCTCCAAATATTCATATATGTAACGTAGCTTTACCAGATTAAAGAGGATATATATTAATTTCTATACTTACCAACTTCTCTTTGTTTTAATCATCCGCTGATCTGGATCTTGGTATCTATGCTGTTGTCGGGCTGGCATTCGCTCTTTTAATTGGGTCTGGAACCACTTGCTTATTGGGATGCCTCTGTTTGTGTCGTCACTTAGTTTTTAATTAAGGAACACAAGACTTGTTGATTTTTTAAGAGCTGTTTATTTTTCAAACGCAAGTTACCTATCGAGAAACCAACACGAAGGAAAGCCCGCATCTTGCGTCTGTCCCCTTCAAACCAAGTATCACTCATGCGGAGGGGTTGGTAAATACCTAGAAATAAAATCTTTCTGCTAGTTGAGTAAAAACAAAAAAAGTTTCGATCTACTTACACACATCTCGGGTTGTCATGTTGGGTCTAACAACTAAATTATATATACACACAAACACTCACATATATATATGTATATATATACATTGCATGCATATACATACGCAGAGTTTTGTATACACCCACGTCTTTAAAAAAACAAAGAGTCTATTTCTTCCTCTTTTTCTCTTTCTCTTTCTATATCTCTCCACACATACACACACATACACACATATATATATATATATATTAGGAGGTTGATTTAGAAGGCAATCACAATGCAGTTTGGAATAAATAAAAAATAATAATACGGTAACAATGGTGTTGTGTGTTGACCTGTATTTTTTATTAATATAAAATAATAAATAAAAAATACAGGTCAACACACAACACCATTGTTACCGTATTATTATTTTTTATTTATTCCAAACTGCATTGTGATAGCCTTCTAAATCAACCTCCTAACCAATACATACACAATGCTTCAAGCAAATTATGAAACTCTCATATATATATATATATATATATATATATATATATATATATATATATATATATATATATATAATTTAATATACCAAGCGTGTTGGTAGATCCTTGCGGAGAGAAAAAACCCGGCAGAGAGTTTGATTGTAAAAATATACTACCAAACATCAACCAGGAAGAAAAAATTTTTTGAAAAAAAGAAAAGACCAAGATATTCGTACCAACAAAAAATAATCTATTGGTATAGTATTTGGCCAAAAGAAAAAACAATTTATATGTATATATATATGTATATAAGATATATATATATATTCATATAACCGCTAGGAGAAGCTAATTTGTAAAAAGTGCTCGATACCTAAGTAGAGCCAAGTAATAAAGATAATCTACTTAGTCAGACGAACCTACTATTAGTTTCGCAATAAAGCTCTTCAGGGCTAAAATCTGACTCAGATTTTAGCCCTGAAGAGCTTTATTGCGAAACTAATAGTAGGTTTGTCTGACTCAGTAGATTATCTTTATTATATATATATATATATATATATATATATATATAGAGAGGAGAGAGAGAGAGAGAGAGAGAGAGAGAGAGAGAGAGAGAGAGAGAGAGAGAGAGTTAGGGCTATACACATTTTTAAAGTTTTTATTACACCAGAAGTTAATCTGATTACAGTGGAGATCCCTTGTGTTAAGTAGAGGCTGATCCTTAGTAAAGATTTGGTTTGGTTTGGTTTTACGGCATATCAACCTCAGTGGGTCATTTAATGCCGATAAAGTTTTGAAATAAATCAATTCTTAATGGATAATACAATTTTTTTCATAAATACATTTTTCTATTTAACCCATAGATGGGTCTTAATAAAGAATCCTTTGGTAGTTCCTTGGTGTCCCTTAATAGTTGAATAGTACCTTGAGGTAGAACCACTACAGCTGGACATCATAATAAAATAGCTGTGATGAAAATTTCAAACTAAATCCAGATATAATAATGCATCAAGTTCTTCTTAAAAGAAGTCAAAGCAAATACAATAGAGATTTTTACGATGCAAAACTTTCCATCCCAAGTCATTTTTTATTGTCAGTGTTTGTTTTACAAGCGAGTATTTCCCAGTATATTAGGCCATTATAACATTTCCCTATCACCGCCCGGATAATAGATCAGCGTTAAGCTGGCGAATAAAGCCGGAAAAACACTCGTTAACCTCGAAGAGGGGACAAAACTACCGAACATTTAATGATAATAACGCGTGTCCCTTTCGCTTTCTAATTTAATTTTGAATTTCTGATCTTCTCTTAAAGAGACAAATCTGCGAATTTATTTGCCTTCGGCGCGTGCAAAAATCTTGGCTCAAACGATCGATTTTTAGAAGCGCCTTATATTGATCAGGGAAGAACAGTTTTTGGTTTACGTTCATTCGTTATTAACTTTATTTAGATGGAGGATCTTGAGCCATTAATGGTTTCATGGTTTCTTTTTTTATTATTTGTTCATTATTTCTATCTACAATAAAGTATAAAAATACTTTATCATACATGTTTCTGTCATAGAAATATAAGTTAGTATGTATAATATATTGAACTATTTCAAACCAAAATAGAAAATATCCATATAAAATCAATGAACCTGTAATAATGGTGAGGTTCTTATTCCATATAAGTTTTGACGATTTCCTCCAAGTTATAAGAGGGCATAAATTACCAAAGACGACAAAAATAGATTGGATCAGAATCTTGAGTGTCGATGAAAAGAAATGTAACCGAATAAGTCGCGATAATGAATGAATATAAAAATTAGTGTTATCTGCATTATTCGGACTATTGTCCTCATCTTCATTGTTATTTGTACAACGTTTCGGCCGATATGCCCTCCGGCCTTCTTCAGGTATTTCTTGTCGGACTCGGGAACCTTCTCGGATTCGGGAACCTTCTCGGACTCGGGAGCCTTCTCGGACCCGGGAACCTTCTTTTCGAACTCGGGAACTTTCTTGTCGTAATCGGGAGCCAACACGGAACTTTGAACCTGAAAAAGGCCGAAGGGCATATCGGCCGAAACGTTGTATAAATAACAATGAAGATGGGGACAATAGTCCGAATAACGTTCATAAAGTTATTAGCAAATAACATTGTATATACGTATGATTTAATGCTGAATAGGATGAAACAGATATTCAAATAGGTTTTTGAGTGGACAATAGTCCGAATAATGACGATAATACTAATCATCAAGCCTCATCTCAAACATTCAGAGAAATAGAATATAAAAATGTTTAATATCTATGTAGACCTGGTTTAGAAAACCGATCAAAGCGGAATATATCTACCGGGCTTTCTTATTTTTGTGCTTGAAATATTTTGTGTACTGAATATATATATATATATATATATATATATATATAGTCATCCACAAACAGGTGTTTCGACTTATCATGTCTCTTCAGTGTGGCTAGACATTTTGTGAGCTACCTGCAGCCGAGATAGAAATCCGATCGTTTCAGCAGCAATCGGACAGCTTAACCGCTTGGCTATCGTCACCCGCAGAATGCGAAGGGGATTTTAACTGTTTTAATACACACATCTGTATGTATGTAAAGGCCGCTATAGAGTGCTCCATCCCTTTTATAGGATATATATATATATATATATATATATATATATATATGGTGATTGCCACTTCTTCACAGAAGAAAGCCATTTCTACAAGTAATTCGGTTGTGAGGTTGCAGAAAGCCCACGGGTCCAACTGTTGACATGCGTGTATGTGTGTGTATGGGTGCGGGTAGGCTTACATTTGGGTTAGCTCAGTTGGTAGAGCGTTCGGCTAGAAACCACAAGGTTCCTAGTTCGATACCGGTCCTTGCCAACTCAGCGTATGAGTAGCACAGGAAACTGGGCGGTAAAGTAAAGAGCTGGTGGTAGGTGTGGCGCTCTACCCCCTAAAACAATCTCGTTGGACTCCCTCACTGACTGGCTGATACCGACTTTAGGCCGCCCCGACGAATTTACTTTACTTACTATATATATATATATATATATATATATATATATATATATATATATATATATATATACGTTGGTGCGGTACCAAGTTTCTTGGTACAAGGTGATTCTAGGTGGGTCCTTATTCTCTACCAGTAGTTTGTTGTAGAGTTCAGGTTCCGTTTGAGAGCTCAATGTTTAATTATTGTAAACAGAGCAAAGTTATTTGGGAATAAAAGGCCTTAAATACCATGGGTATCGTGGTTATGGACCATTTCCACTCGCGTGTATGCTCACGAGCTTCTTCAGACCACTGATATATTTTATTTCCTTTATAAAATATATCATAATATAAAATATATCAGTGGTCTGAAGAAGCTCGTGAGCATACTCGCGAGTGGAAATGGTTCATAACCACGATACCCATGGTATTTAAGGCCTTTTATTCCCAAATATATATATATATATATATATATATATATATATATATAAAGAAGAGAGAGAGAGAGAGAGAGAGAGAGAGAGAGAGAGAGGGGGGGGGGCTGTAGATAAAGCCCTTGGAAACAATAATTCTTTCAATTCAGTAAAAAACCAAGATATACATTTAAAACATCTCAGAAGAAACCTCATAAAAAAATCTTAGGATTAGATGAATCGACTCTTTCTATGTATTCTATACGTAACTCACACACACACACACACACACACAACACACACACACACACACAAACACACACACACACACACCTCTCTCTCTCTCTCTTTTTCCCTCTCTCTCTATATATATATATATATATATATATATATTATATATATATATATATATAACACTTTTCAATTATTCTTTAATAGTTTTTATTTATTATAGTGCATACTCTTGTAGGCTGCTCATAAATATTTTCGTAGATTTCAGGCCACTTTACCATGCGCTGAAATTCGATAGTATTTTGCCCCGGGAAATAATCGCAACGAAAAAACTGATTTTTCATATTCTACTTTTTTTTCTTTTTTTTTTTCTTTATTTTCTTTCTACAATAGTTGCCCACCGTCGATATTATGAATGTCGTTGTTCAGAAATCTGATTTGAGATTTTTTTTTTTTTTTTTTTACATAGACCACGTCAACCCCATTAGAGTTTGACAGACGGCCAGGCCCTCGGGTAGAGATCGCGAGTGTAAACCACGCTAGTTATGCTCGAGATGAAATGGAGAGAAAAAGGGAGTATATGCCGTTTTTTGAATGGACTGATTTGGGAAGAAATAATCCGGGCGCACCGAAATTATTGCCTCCCATATTATTTCAATAGAGCCACAAATGATTCAAATTACATAGTGAAATTTGTATCGTCGAAAAGAAATGGAATCGGTAACCCCAGTTCAAAGCAAGGATAAGGCTGATATTCATAACTATGATTATGCGATGCTAGAACATCGTAAGTCTGTTTCAACTTTATTAAGTCTCATCAGCGATGTATATGTTTTAGTAAGTATAGTATACATCGCTGATGAAGACTTAATAAAGTTAAAACAGACTGTACAATGTTCTAGCATCGCATGATCATTTGCGAAATTCACTTGTCATGGTTATTTTCTATAATTATCAAATTTTATACGATATACGCATTGTAATTGCCTTCAAGCAAAAATATAAATAATAATATATACTTAATTCAACAATGCTTCTAAAAAAACAAACATCCAAAAAATATTATATAAATATATATTTACCAATCCTCTACGAGCAGGATGTATGACAAGGTCAGTTGCTTAAGCGGAGATTTTAATTTCAGAGTTTTCCCTTCTAGACGGGTTACCTAACTAAGGTTAAACAGTCCGGTCTGTCATAGGAGAGTAGTTGGATTCATACCTTTCCCAAGGGTATTTAGTGCTATGTGAAAATGAAAACAGCCTCGTCCAGGATGCGAATTCGGATCTACAAGTCCATTTCCTACGACTTTCAACATTACACCACGCACCTCCAACCACCTATATGACTGTCCTAATACTTTTCATGTATGGGTTTAATAGAAAATAAGGATTTTTTAAAATGTTTTTACAAAGTTGAATTTTAAAAAAGAAATATTACCTATGAAGAATGAATAAAACAAAATGTCCTTCACCAAAAACTCCTGATTAAAATGTATCAAAGCTGTTTTCATATTTTATCAAATTGGCACTAACGCCTCTGCACTGAGTCCAGACGTCTATACAACAACCTTTTATTATATATAGTTTGTTCAGCTGTGCACAATTCTTATTTAGATTTTAAAAAATCTAAATTGGAAGTTTGTTTCTTGTATATGTAGTACTAGAAGCAGCTACCCGACGTCGCCAGGGTAGAGGGGGAATTTCTTTAAAAGTGATCCATTATTACTGAATCGTGAGTTGGATCCTCGTAGAATGTCCAATTAAAATCCCTACGTAAAAAAAAGACCTCGCATTGATCCAGCCACTCTGCAAAGAAACGTTAATGTTTAGAATATAAAAAATCCTACCAACTAGATAACAAAACTACAATAAAAAATATCTTTAGTCTGTATTATTTTAAAAAGTGTTGTTTTTTTTTGGTTTTAAATCCTACAATCTTATTTCTTTCGTCTCGTATTCCCATAACATTGAATGAAAAGGATTTATTCAAAATTATATGAAATGTTAATGCCAAAAATATGCGAACAAATAATTTAAACTAAAATCTCTAAATGATACATAAAAGACCAACAGCTTGGCAAACCTATGAAACCAGCTAATCAGCATAATACTTCCATATTTATGCGAATTGGGATATCCCCATTAATGTTCATATTCAGGGTATATAACACTATCTGAATATTAATACTCGTTTCTTAATTGTAGGAATATTATCATCTTGCAACACCCTTGGTTGGGTCATTGCTATGCTCGGATGGACTGGAAACACCTGAAGAACTTTGGAGGATACACCTGCCGAAACTTTGTATTCTTACATACCCCACTAAAGATGAGAACATCAGTCGGAAAAAAAAAATAATGAAAATAATAAACGACAGAACACAAAAACTGGATTAAATATCATAGTCTCTATCATTAAAAAAGTGTGTGTGTTTTTTTCATCCCTACAATCTGATTTCTTTCGTGTCGAATTCCCAGAATATTGAATGAAAGGAATTAATTCAAAATGCTATGAAATTTTAATACCAAAAATATGCGAACAAATAATTTAAACTAAAATCTCTAAATGATACATAAAAGCCCAACAGCTGCAAACCTATGAAACCAGCTTCAGAAAACGGGCAACTCTGTAATGATTTTCCCTCACTCAGAGAAGAGGACTGAGGGCATTACTGAAATAAGCGAAGCAATACTGACGCTAAAAGAGTCCATGAAAACAAAATAATCAAAATAATAAATGACAGAACACAAAACTGGGGTTATGTTGTGAGGTTTTAAGGGGTCAAATAAGAACAAAACGACGGGTAACAAATGTAGAAAAAATGTATTAACAGAAAGTAGACATGTCAAAAATTACGTCCGACGAACAGAGTTATTGGCACTCGCATTGGCTTACTTAATTAATGATTAATGATTTCCTCAGCTCAGAGAGGAGGGCTGAGGGCATTACTGAAATAAGCGAAGCAATACTGACGTGCAATGGGGGAAAAAAGTTAATATGAAAAAGTGTTCCTTCTCCTAGACGGGTACGTAACTAAGGTCAAATAGTTCAGTCCTGTTATACTATTTATCCATAGTCGGAGGGAGGTAGTTTGATTCATACCTTTCACAAGGGTATTAGCGCTATGGGAAAATGAAAACCGCCTCGCCCAGGATGCGAATTCGGGTCTACAAGTCATTTCCTACGACTTTCAACATTACACCACGCACCTACATCCACCTATCATGTCCAACAACCTATATGACTATCCTAAACTTTTCAAGTATGGGTTTAATAGAAAATAATTTTTTTTTAATGTTTTACAAAGTTGAATTTAAAAAAAGAAATGTTTACCTATGAAGAATGAAATAAAACAAAATGTCTCGGCATATAGTTAACATGCCGTAAAATCCTACCAACTAGCTAACAAAACGGCGATTAAATATCTTAGTCTCTAATCATTTAAAAATGTGTTGTTTTTTTTTTTCAAATCCTACAATCTTATTCTTCGTCTCGAATTCCCAGAACATTGAATGAAAAGGATTAATTCAAAATGCTAATGAAATTTTAATGCCAAAAATATGCGAACAAATAATTTAAACTAAAAATCTCTAACTAATATAGAAAAGACCAACGTGCATGGGGAAAAAAGTTAATATGAAAAAGTTTTCCTTCTACTAGACGGTTACCTAACTAAGGTCAAACAGTACAGTCCTGCCATTCTAATTACCTATATATTACGTATATCGAATATATACGGGACATCACCTCCCTAAAGCAAAAGATCATTAATTCCACTGTAATTATTGGTTGCTACATGCTAAAATGTTGTAACCTAACAAATAATATTAAATCGAGAAAATAACCAAATGGAGTTGGAAATGAAATGGGGTCTTTATAACATTAACAAAATACAAGACTCAAACCAGCGTCGTGAAGAGAGTAAACCACTGCTTGTGGTATAAAACTATTCAGCCAGCATAATACTTCCATATTTAATGCGAATTGGATATCCCATTAATGTTCTTATGTAGGGTATATAACACTATCTGAATATTAATACTCGTGTTTCTAATTGTAGGAATATTATCATCTTGCAACACCCTTGGTTGGTCATTGCTATATGCTCGGATGGACTTGAAACACCTGAAGAACTTTGGAGGATACACCCTGCCGAAACTTTGTATCTTACATACCCCACTAAAGATGAGAACATATCAGTCGGAAAAAATCAAAAAAATAATGAAAATAATAAACGAAGAACAAAAAACTGGATTAAATATCTTAGTCTCTATCATTAAAAAAGTGTGGGTTTTTTTTTCATCCTATATTCTGATTTCTTTCGTGTCGAATTCCAATGATATTGAATGAAAAGGAATTAATTCAAAATACATGGAATTTTTAATTGCAAAAATATGCGAAAAATAATTCAAACTAAAATCTTTAAAATAATATATAAAAGACCAACATCTTGGCAAACCTATGAAACCAGCTTCAGAAAACGGGCAACTCTGTAATGATTTCCCTCAGCTCAGAGAAGAGGACTGAGGCATTACAGAAATAAGCGAAGCATACTGACGTGCATGAGGGAAAAAAAGTTAATATGAAAAAGAGGCCAAGCGTTACCATCGGGCTGTCTTCTGCTCCATCCTACGTCTCTCAGATGATTGGACAACAGGATTGCCTTTCGTCAAATCTAGTTTGCTGTTTGGCATTCTAATCCACGTCTGTCTCTGTCAGCCACCTGAAAATTTTTAGCAAGATTGAGCGCGGTGGGTTGGGTCGTAACACGATATTTTAAAGAAATTTCACATTTTTTTTGTCACTAACGTTTATTTTGTTTTATAAGGTCTCAACAGATTCATTCTAAATTGAAGAGAATGAAAAGAAATCTTTAAAGATAAATTTTTAAAAAAAGTTACATGAAACGTTTAACATGTTGACTACGTACTGGTACACATATGTACCACTTGATTACTTTTAGAAAATATACATTCATTGTGACATATTAGAGTCAACAGATACCACTTAAAAAAGTTGGAAAAATGATAAATTAAGGTTACAACTTGAAAATTTTAATAAAAATCTGATTGATAAAATAAGACACACACAGAAATTCATTCACAGGCATATATATATATATGATCAGACACACAGACATAAGCACCACGCACACACACATACGCTTACATTTACACACACCAAGCACGCACGCACACACACTTACACCACAAACACACACATAAGCAAGCACCCCAACCATACACATACACACACAGAATTTGAAGACCCAAGACAGAACGAATCTAGCAGCCGCTAAGACAACTTCAGTTCCAGTATTCTTCTGATGATGGGAATTTTCATCCGAAATATTGAGAAATAAATGACAGGTTAACAAAAACATCATAGTTACCTTTCTTTTTTTCTTTACACTCGCATTGTGACAGCCTTCAAACCAACCAACAAAATTATATATATATATATTATATATAATATATATATATATATATATATATATATTGAGAGTGGTGTGTGTGTGTGTGTGTGTGTGTGTGTGTGTGTGTGTGGGTTTGGGAAGCCTTCTCATTATACATGTAGAATTAAACAAAATACAAAATTCCTGTTTAACATTTTTATTTTGATCTATTCGAATTTTCTGGCCAACTTTTAATATTTGGGTGCAATTCGTGATAAGTCCACCAAAGTGCATGTCTTCGAGTACTTTCGCCTTCGAAGTGATGATGGCACTTCGAAGTTGTTAAACAGGTGATGTATCTTTTGTTTAATTCTTACATATAATATATATATATATATATATTATATATATATTTGTTTACAAACACATCAAGAGGGATGGAATAGTATCCTAAAGAAAGGCAAAAGCCAGAAACCTTAGGAGATGCTCAAACTAAAACCTATGTATAAACAGTTATATTTTAATAATAAAGATCTTAGATTTGTAATTGAGAACGTTTATTTTTCTTTATTTCACTCTAGAAAAAATTACCATTATAACTATATATTATATAATACATATCTATGTGTGTGTGCGTGGTGTTTGTGTGTGTGTGTGCGTGCGCGGTGTGTGTGTGGTGGGGGGGTAATCTTATGAAGCATTTTATAAAAGATTTTAAAAAACACAACCACTAGATTTTCATTTTATTATAAAAATTCGTTATTCCATCACAATTAATAGTCGAATCTATTCACTTTCCTGATAATATATATTACTATATATATGATATATATATAATATAATTATTATTATATATAATATATATATGTGTGTTGTGCTGTGAGTGTGTGTGTGTGTGTATCGCTTTAGTGTGTGTGTGTGTGTGTGTTGTGTGCAAATATATATAATATGTGTGGTCGTTGTATGTGATTTTGATTTATAGTGACTTAAATAACCTCTTACAATTATTTACTTATATTATATCATTGGATTGTGTCATTAGTTGAAAGAACATATGCTAGCGCTTTTCTTTCTTCGTCTAGTCTTCTATCTTCAACTAGTCCTTCTAATGGTCGGAGGTATAGCTTCTTACAAGTCTTCGTCTGGTCTTTCTATCGGGGATGTGCCGTGTCTGGTTCTGCTGGGAACCATTTCCTCATCAGAAGCCTTGTTCATTGTTAGCTTTTAGTAAAGTAACAACCAAGAGGCTTCGGATATTTACTGTGAATTATGGTATTCGGATGCCCCCAGAAGCCAGACAAAATGCGCGAGAGAAGTCACCATCTGTGCTAAAGCTTCACTCCTAACTCTCGAACTGACTTAACTGCATCTGTATGCGAGAGTCTTGACCAAGCCTAAAATTCCGCGGGGAAGAGCCTTCTGATTGCCTTCCGATTCCCACGTCCTTTCCGCCAGGGCAAGGGTCAGAGTGAGGGTTCAAGCATTGTCGACATCATCTCCAAGCATCAGCTGCTAACTGATGCGCCAATATAGGATTTCTATACTAGCCGTTAAAAAGTAATAAGGGATCCCAATCTTAATAGTGTCCGACATAGCTACGAGTCATGTAATAAATCACATATAACTAGCTCGCCAGATGTGTAACACAAC
>CM042155.1:84671674-84676642 GCA_023376005.1 Doryteuthis pealeii | reverse complement strand
AGCCTCATCTCAAACATTCAGAGAAAATAGAATATAAAATGTTTATATCTATGTAGAACTGGTGGTTTAGAAAACCCGATCAAAGCGGCAATATATCTACCGGGCTTTCTTATTTTGTGCTTTGAAATATTTTGATGTACTGAAATAGTATATATATATAATATATATATATATAGTCATCCACAAAAACAGGTGTTTCGACTTATCATTGTCTCTTCAGTGTGGCTAGACATGTGGAGCTACCTGCAGCCGAGATAGAAATCCGATCGGTTTCAGCAGCAATCGGACAGCTTTAACCGCTTGACTATCGTCACCCGCAGTGAATGCGAAGGGGATTTAACTTGTTTAATACACACATCTGTATGATGTAAAGGCCGCTATAGAGTTGCTCCATCCTTTTATAGATATATATATAAATTATATATATATATATATATGGTGATTTGCCACTTCTTCACAGAAGAAAGCCATTTCTACAAGTAATTCGGTTGTGAGGTTGCAGAAAGCCCCACGGGTCCAACTGTTGACATGCGTGTATGTGTGTGTATGGGTGCGGGTAGCTTACATTTGGTTAGGCTCAGTTGGTAAGAGCGTTCGGCTAGAAACCACAAGGTTCCTAGTTCGATACCGGTCCTTGCCAACTCAGCGTATGAGTAGCACAGGAAAGGGGCGTTAAAGTAAAAGAGTGGTGGTAGGTGTGGCGTCTACCCCCTAAAACAATCTCGTTGGACTCCCTCACTGACTGGCTGATACGACTTTAGGCCGCCCCGACGAATTTACTTTACTTACTATATATATATATATATATATATAATATATATATATATATATATACATTATTACGTTGGTGCGGTACAAGTTTCTTGGTACAGGTGATTCTAGTGGGTCCTTATTCTCTACCAGTAGTTTGTTGTAGAGTTCAGGTTCCGTTTGAGAGCTCAATGTTTAATTATTGTAAACAGAGCAAAGTTATTTGGGAATAAAAGGCCTTAAATACCATGGGTATCGTGGTTATGGACCATTTCCACTCGCGTGTATGCTCACGAGCTTCTTCAGACCACTGATATATTTTATTTCCTTTAAAATATATCATAATATAAAAATATATCAGTGGTCTGAAGAAGCTCGTGAGCATACTCGCGAGTGGAAATGGTTCATAACACGATACCCATGGTATTTTAAGGCCTTTTATTCCCAAAATATATATTATATATATATATATATATATATATATAAGAGAGAGAGAAGAGAGAGAGAGAGAGAGAGAGAGAGAGAGAGGGGGGGGGGCTGTAGATAAAGCCCTTGGAAACAATAATTCTTTCAATTCAGTAAAAACCAAGATATACATTTAAAACATCTCAGAAGAAACCTCATAAAAAAATCTTAGGATTAGATGAATCGACTCTTCTATGTATTCTATACGTAACTCCAACACACACACACACACACACACACACACACACACACAACGCACACACACACACACACTCTCTCTCTCTCTCTTTCGTCTACCCCTCTTTATATATATTATAATATATATATTATATATATAATATATATATAACTTGAAAAACATTTTTCTTGTTATAGCATAGTTTTTATTTAATAGTGCATTTCTCTTGTAGATTCTGCTCATAAATATTTCGTAGATTTCAGGAGGCGAACAGAAATTTACCATGCGCTGAAATTCGATAAGTATTTTGCCCGGGAAATAATCGCAACCGAAAAACTGATTTTTCATTTCTACTTTTTTTTTCTCTTTTTTTTTTTCTCTTTATTTTCTTTCTACAATAGTTGCCCACCGTCGATATTATGAATGTCGTTGTTCAGAAATCTGATTTGAGATTTTTTTTTTTTTTTTTTTTTTACATAGACCACGTCAACCCCATTAGAGTTGACAGACGGCCAGGCCCTCGGGTAGAGATCGCGAGTGTAACCACGCTAGTTATGCTCGAGATGAAATGGAGAGAAAAAGGGAGTATATGCCCGTTTTTTGAATGGACTGATTTGGGGAAGAAATTAATCCGGCGCACCGAAATTATTGCCTCCCATATATTTCAATAGAGCACAAATGATTCAAATTACATAGTGAAATTTGTATCGTCGAAAGAAATGGAATCGGTAACCCCAGTTCAAAGCAAGGATAAGGCTGATATTCATAACTATGATTATGCGATGCTAGAACATCGTACAGTCTGTTTCAACTTTATTAAGTCTCATCAGCGATGTATATGTTTAGTATAGTATAGTATACATCGCTGATGAGACTTAATAAAGTTAAAACAGACTGTACAATGTTCTAGCATCGCATGATCATTTGCGAAATTCACTTGTCATGGTTATTTTCTATAATTATCAAATTTTATACGATATACGCATTGTAATTGCCTTCAAGCAAAAATATAAATAATAATATATACTTAATTCAACAATGCTTCTAAAAAAACAAACATCCAAAAAATATTATATAAATATATATTTACCAATCCCTCCGTACGAGCAGGATGTATGACAAGGTCAGTTGCTTAAGCGGAGATTTTAATTCAGAGTTTTCCCTTCTAGACGGGTTACCTAACTAAGGTTAAACAGTCCGGTCTGTCATAGGAGAGTAGTTGGATTCATACCTTTCCCAAGGGTATTAGTGCTATGTGAAAATGAAAACAGCCTCGTCCAGGATGCGAATTCGGATCTACAAGTCCATTTCCTACGACTTTCAACATTACACCACGCACCTCCAACCACCTATATGACTGTCCTAATACTTTTCATGTATGGGTTTAATAGAAAATAAGGATTTTTTAAAATGTTTTTACAAAGTTGAATTTAAAAAAGAAATATTTACCTATGAAGAATGAATAAAACAAAATGTCTTCACCAAAAACTCCTGATTAAAATGTATCAAAGCTGTTTTCATATTTTATCAAATTGGCACTAACGCCTCTGCACTGAGTCCAGACGTCTATACAACAACCTTTTATTATATAAGTTGTTCAGCTGTGCACAATTCTTTATTTAGATTTTAAAAAATCTAAATTGGAAGTTTGTTTCTTGTATATGTAGTACTAGAAGCAGCTACCCGACGTCGCCAGGGTAGAGGGGGAATTTCTTTAAAAAGTTGATCCATTATTACTGAATCGTGAGTTGGATCCTCGTAGAATGTCCAATTAAAATCCCTACGTAAAAAAAAGACCTCGCATTGATCCAGCCACTCTGCAAAGAAACGTTAATGTTTAGAATATAAAAATCCTACCAACTAGATAACAAAACTATCAATAAAAAAATATCTTAGTCTGTATTATTTAAAAAATGTGTTGTTTTTTTTTGGTTTTAAATCCTACAATCTTATTTCTTTCGTCTCGTATTCCCATAACATTGAATGAAAAGGATTTATTCAAAATTATATGAAATGTTAATGCCAAAAATATGCGAACAAATAATTTAAACTAAAATCTCTAAATGATACATAAAAGACCAACAGCTTGGCAAACCTATGAAACCAGCTAATCAGCATAATACTTCCATATTTATGCGAATTGGGATATCCCCATTAATGTTCATATTCAGGGTATATAACACTATCTGAATATTAATACTCGTTTCTTAATTGTAGGAATATTATCATCTTGCAACACCCTTGGTTGGGTCATTGCTATGCTCGGATGGACTGGAAACACCTGAAGAACTTTGGAGGATACACCTGCCGAAACTTTGTATTCTTACATACCCCACTAAAGATGAGAACATCAGTCGGAAAAAATCAAAATAATGAAAATAATAAACGACAGAACACAAAACTGGGATTAAATATCATAGTCTCTATCATTAAAAAAGTGTGTGTGTTTTTTTCATCCTACAATCTGATTTCTTTCGTGTCGAATTCCCAGAATATTGAATGAAAAGGAATTAATTCAAAATGCTATGAAATTTTAATACCAAAAATATGCGAACAAATAATTTAAACTAAAATCTCTAAATGATACATAAAAGACCAACAGCTTGGCAAACCTATGAAACCAGCTTCAGAAAACGGGCAACTCTGTAATGATTTCCCTCAGCTCAGAGAAGAGGACTGAGGGCATTACTGAAATAAGCGAAGCAATACTGACGCTAAAAGAGTCCATGAAAAAAATCAAAATAATCAAAATAATAAATGACAGAACACAAAACTGGGGTTATGTTGTGAGGTTTTAAGGGGTCAAATAAGAACAAAACGACGGGTAACAAATGTAGAAAAATGTATTAACAGAAAGTAGACAATGTCAAAATTACGTCCGACGAACAGAGTTATTGGCACTCGCATTGGCTTACTTAATTAATGATTAATGATTTCCCTCAGCTCAGAGAGGAGGGCTGAGGGCATTACTGAAATAAGCGAAGCAATACTGACGTGCATGGGGGAAAAAAGTTAATATGAAAAAGTGTTCCTTCTCCTAGACGGGTTACGTAACTAAGGTCAAATAGTTCAGTCCTGTTATACTATTTATCCATAGTCGGAGGGAGAGTAGTTTGATTCATACCTTTCACAAGGGTATTAGCGCTATGGGAAAATGAAAACCGCCTCGTCCAGGATGCGAATTCGGGTCTACAAGTCATTTTCCTACGACTTTCAACATTACACCACGCACCTACATCCACCTATCATGGTCCAACAACCTATATGACTATCCTAATACTTTTCATGTATGGGTTTAATAGAAAATAAGTTTTTTTTAATGTTTTTACAAAGTTGAATTTAAAAAAAGAAATGTTTACCTATGAAGAATGAATAAAACAAAATGTCTTCGGCATAGTTAACATGCCGTAAAATCCTACCAACTAGCTAACAAAACGGCGATTAAATATCTTAGTCTCTATCATTTAAAAAATGTGTTGTTTTTTTTTTTCAAATCCTACAATCTTATTTCTTTCGTCTCGAATTCCCAGAACATTGAATGAAAAGGAATTAATTCAAAATGCTATGAAATTTTA
>CM042155.1:84654174-84666674 GCA_023376005.1 Doryteuthis pealeii | reverse complement strand
GATATATATATTATATATATATATATATATATATATATATATATATATATAATATATATATTGATAATTGAATTAAATCACCATGGCCAGACAACTTGGCAAACACTATGTGTGACATCCGGAGAATTGGACAGCTGTTTCGACATCCTTTGGTCTCATCAGCAGTACATACCACAATCTCCGCCACTAAATTAATATATATATATATATATATATATATATATATATATATATATATATATAATATAATATATAATATACATTTCCTATCAGTGTTGAATTACATTGGTTAAAAAGACATCAGCATTAGAGATGACGTCATCCGATGAACATTGCTGTTTGTGAACTTTTAGCTCATACTAAATAATATTTATAGCAGTGTATGCGTATGCATTAATATTTTGATTGTGCTTGCTCGTTCTTTTTTTTGTGTATTTCAACATCCGTGTAGCTTGTTTTACCTACGTACCTGTTCACAAATGCCTTATTCCGATCAAGTGTGTGTTATCGTATGTTCAACTATATCTAAACCTCTGTGTATTTTGTGCTTTATGTGGTATACGTGCAGTGGTATGTGCGTCAATTCTCCTGTAGATTATCATTTTTTTTAATTTTATTTTTGTACTTTCTTTATATTATGAGTTAGAGTTTTTGTTTTTGTTAGTACGCGTGTGTGTGTGTGTCTCTGTGTGTGTGTGTTTGCATGTGTGTATTTGTCTGTGTGTGTCCGTATATGTGTATGTGCCTGTGTATGTGTGTCTGTGTGTTTGTGTGTAAGTGTGTCTGTGTGTTTGTGTGTATATGTCTGTGTGTGTCTCCCTGTGTGTCTGTGTGTGTCTGTGTATGTGCGTGTGTATGTGCGTGTGTATGTGTGTGTGTTTGTGTGTATGTGTGTGTGTATGTAAGTGTTTCTCTGTGTGTGTCTGTGTGTGTGTGTATCTGTGTGTTTCTGGGTCTGTGCGTGTGTGTGACTGTATGTGTGTCTGTCTGTGTGTCTTTATATGTGTGTGTGTGTGTGTGTGTGTGTGTATATATGTGTATCTGTGTGCCTGTGTGTGTCTTTGCATTAGTTGAATCATTTCATCCAATGACAGAATTTTGATTTGCTTCGAGATTAGAATCTAATCGGTTCTGGAAATTCAATTTAAAAGAAACCCGATATTTCTAGAAATATCAAAATCGGATAACGTTGAACAATCTTCTACAAACATGCGGCTATTTTTATCACCGTATCCTCCTTCTTGGCTATGATAGATAAGTTTTCTCCCCTCCCCCATACGCCTCACCGTATGGGGTCGGAATTTACGAAACTAGTTTCTCAAAGAAATCATGACTTCCTACACAAACTTTCCTGGCAATAAAATCTTCAACATTCAGAGATATAATTTTAACTAGAAGCGGCTACCCAGCAGGGGAAGGGGTATTGTTTTATTTGCTTTTGTGAATTACAAATGCTAGACATTTTTTAAGTAGAGTTTCAATGCTATTACTATGTATATTTCGATTTTTCGAATGTAAATCAAATCTTCATAATTTTTGCACAAAATGCAAGAACCGGTGATATTTAATGCGTATAGTTATTTACTAAGCTTAGCTTAGATGTGGCACAAGGCCAGAAGTATGGGGCATCAATACTAACAATGATCTGCAAATCTAACTTGCTAGCCATTACAACACGTCATCATGTCGCGCTCGCAGCACGGATATCCATGACAATCTCTCGCCAACCCTCCCTATCACTCATTGCACCTGGGAGGTCCTCTGCTGAGCATATAGCATCCTCGCATAGCTGGTCAATGTAGGTCCTTGCTGGGCGCCCCACACTTGCATGTCCATGTGTTGGCTTCCACAGGAGAATGTCGCTTATGAGCTCGTCCTTGCTTCTCCAGCAGTGTCCTGCATGCCTTGTCCGTCTCACTCGGATAGTTTGAGAGAGGGGGGGTAGGTGACCGTACAGCTGTCTCTTCGTGGGGTGCTGCTTCCACGATTTGTTCAAGACTGCACGTAGCATTCTTATGCAGCTTCCATCTAGCTTATTTTCAAGACGCTTCGTTAGGGTCCAAGTGGTGCAGCCATATAACAGCACCGATATAACCACAGCCTGGAAGAACTGTCGCTTCAGCTTGTCAGGGAGATCAGACCTCCATATGACTGACAATTTGTTTGTGGCCGACCATGCCTTTGCTATTCGTGTGTTAACATCTCTCTCTGTGGATGAGATATTACTACCTAGGTACGTGAATTGTTCTACAGGCTTGAGAGGCGTGCCGTTGAGTGTTGAGATGTTTCCTTTCTTTTTGAAAATCATGAACTCTGTTTTACTGGAGTTCACATAGAGGCCGATATTTTCTGCCGCCTCCTCCAAGCTGTGTAACAGTGACTCAGCTTGTGTCGGTGTATCTGCAAGGAGTGCAAGGTCGTCAGCATAGTCTGCATCTGTGACTGTTTTGTGCGGGATAACGCCTGCTCCTTGCCTTTTTCAGTGTGAAACCCTTTTTTTATGGTATCTAATGATGTTTTTACTACGTAGTCTAGGCATATTATGAATATATATGGTGCCAATGTATCTCCTTGTAGGACTCCAGCAGCGATGTCAAAGAAATCTGTGTCGCATCAGGTGAGCGTACCATTGCTCTAGTGTCCTTGTATAGCATCATTATAGCTGCAACTGTTTCTTTGGGGAGGCCATATGCTAGTAGTATTTGTTCCATTTTCCCTCTGTGTATGGAATCAAATGCCTTGGAGAAATCTACGAATAGTAGCGTTGCCTCTAGATTCTTTGCTCGTACTCCTTCTATGATCCGTCTTATAGTCAGGATCTGAGAGGTTGTGGATCGATTTTTTTAAAAATTGTCCTTATTTAATGTGTATATATATTTACTTTGTCGTTAATTGTTTTATTTTCGTAGTTTCATCCGGACATACATACATACACACCAACTGCCTTTTATATATGTATAGATGGTTACCTTCGTAGAAGATGGACATTGCGAGACAGGTTCAGATCCTAAATGTTGTGTAGGGGCCAATGTCGAGTTGTAGCCGTTAGTAGTTGTAGCCATCGCTAGCACATAGAAATAACATACGTAAGTCGTATAGTCGAAAAGGGGCGGTTTATTTCTTTCCAGGCTCGTGTGTTCATTTTCAGAGAGAAGGAGAGAGAGAGAGGATACTATCAAGCTGTTGTATCGTAAATCACGTTCATGAGCGCTGTTCGTTGCTTGCCGTTGAACCCCAAGAAACCTACGTCTGCCTCTGACGAAGGGCCAGACGAAAAATACCGATTTTCTCTTCTTCCCTTTGCTTCGCCCTCCGCAGAAAACCTGGGACTTCCGTTTTCATTTTTAATCTAGTTCAGGGGTCATTGGTCGGTCAATGGTTGGCACCCGTTGAGTGTTTACAATTCCAAACGTTAAACTGTATTATTCTTATTTCTTTTTCTTCTCTTTCTCCAGAAATCTGATTACCGTATTTCTTTTCAATCCCCAAATTCTCCGTAGAACATAATAATTACGCTACGCAAGGAAAAGCTCTTTCATTTCACATAGCGCTAATACCATTTGGAAAGGTATGGATGACATGCTTATCAACCTGTTTCTTTCCGATTTGGAAATAAAGCTTCGGCGATTTTTTCACCTCGGTTTGGACTGTCCATTGTTAGGTTTTCTTTTCTTATATAAGTTATGTTTATCTGATTGTTTAACTTATTATTTGTCCTTATTCATTCTGAGTCCTCATGAAATTGACATCAGCCAGACAGCAAGGGAGTCTATACCCTTTTCACTAGCGCTAGACCGAGAACCTACCATGAACTCCTCACTTTACCGCACAGATCAATGTGCTACTCACACACTAAGTCTTTTCCCTGACCCATCCGGGGGGTCCAGTGTGCTTCGACCACAACACCTGCCCCCTTGACTTAAAGGGGCAGGGCTGGGTTTATTGCCTAGCGACTGAGGCACCCCCTTGAGGTGGAATGCCGAAGTGATCGACGCAAGTTTTGTTCTTTCCCACTAGCCGAAGCTGATGGGTGGGCTCACGTTAAAACGAGGCCTTGTGCCCAGTCCATACAAGTGGGGTATGCAACAAATACACACTAAGTCGGTGAGGGCATGTATCGAACCAGGAACGTTTTGGTTCCTAGGCGAACGCTCTACCGACTAAGCTAAACCGGCCCTATATAGGATAGGAATACCTGATGTCATATAACTGTAAACTATTGGGGCACGTGGTGTAATGGTTATCTTCGTTGGTAATGGACACGGCGAGTCGAATTAACTTCAATTAAGCAACCAGTCTAGGAGAAAGGAGCATCTAAATTCAAACCTGTTAAACTCAGATTAAGATATTGACATTGTGTCACATCCTACTTCAACATTTTTTTTTTTTTACTTTTATAAGACATTATAACATTTTTTTGGTTAAATCCTACCTAACGGACATAAATTCCACCATCGTATGTCATCCCATCGACAGAAAAAAAAACCCTAAAATAAAGTAATAAACGGAATTTAATGAAAGTTTCAGTGTTGATACATTAATGAATAAAAATTCTAATGCATCAGTTATTTTATTTAAAAACTTTTACATTTTTTCAGGTCAATTAAATTTGAATCCCGTATGTTTGTGAATCTGTGTTACGCCTCAAAGATACGTGGTCCAAAGTTAAGTGACCTGAAAAAATGTAAAAGTTTTCAAATAAAATAACTAGTGCATTATATTATTTATTCATTAATATATTAACACTGACAATTTCATTAAATTTGGTTAATTCCCTTATTTTTAGTATTTTTATTCTTTCAGCGGGGTAACATACGATGAAGGTGTACTTCACACTCCCAAGAGCTCCAGAATTGGAACTTCACTGCTGGATGCAGTTTAGCGTCATAGCCAGGACACTAATATTCTCAGCAACTGCATTCTAGCAGATAAATGACAAACCAAAAAAAAAAAGGGTTGGTGGGATGCCCTAAGAGAATTACGGTCGGACCAATCATATAGGTGCTATGTTTTGACATGACAGGCCGATTGATCTGAAGGGAGGTTTTTCGACCGTTTGTCTAGAGCAAGTAAAGCCCAAATTGATTATTGCAAGGGAGACTCCTCAGCCAGCATTCTTAAGCGTTACAGGTTGTCACTCATGGCCAACGAGTGTACCCCATTGGAGGGGAGCATACCTCTCTGTTGAGGTGCAGTTGGCGTATTCTACAGCCCCAGTCAACAGGGAGTTTTTGAATATCACCTATTTAATCGTGTGTTTCAAGTTCTGCAAAGAAGTATATTTTCTCTGAACATTTTTTAAACTAAAAAATGAATCATGAAAACATCTTCGTAAGTTGACATTTTTCGTGACAAGCTACTGAAATTAATTAAAACAAACTAAACTGACGCTCGGTCGACGGGGTTAATCTCGGTCTTGTGTCATATATTCATTATATGATATTGTAAAATATTTTTTAATCGTGATTAATTAAGCTTGAAAAAGGTTTTTGGATTTGAGTTGAATCTATTTTCCACAAATTAAATTAAAAAAACTATAAAATGAAATAATCTTCTATTTAAAAAAGGTATTATATATATATATATATATATATATATATATATATATATTTATCAGTTTCCTGTTACATACGTTATTTGATATTTAACGCGTTTGACATTTAAGTATAAAGTAAATGAAGATGTGTTTAGTTTGTTCTAAAGTTATCATCGTAGGAAATGGACACAGTGACCCTTGGGTGGCGACCTGTGATGTGTAAGAAGGGGAATACTGACGGTTGAGCAGTTCATGACATGCAACACTCACTTTGGCCCTTACGAGGCCGACACCAGTGGCCGGAGTGATCAATCGGTAGGCATGCCAAGGAATAGCCACTTTATCCCAAATCCATTCCCTTATGGCAAATCTTTAGCCCTTTTTAACTCTTAACATCCTATACCACCTCCTTCCACCCGGTCAGAAGTCACATTCGTTTCCCTAATCTGCCCTAAACGAGAGCCTTTGTTTAAATGTAATATTAAACATATTTAGAAGTCTTTATTTTATGGGAAATATCTCAGGTTAACTTTAAATAAAAAAGGCCATTTTTAGACATTTTTGATAAATCATTATAGGAATGGGGCTATGGAATTCTCAACAGGATGTTAAGAGTTAATATATATGCACTAGAAGGCAGTTGCTGAGGGTCTTAGTTTCCTGGATACGACGTTAAACGAGTGGTATTACCTCTTAGGTCCTACCTATGGATTAAATAGAAAAATATGTTTAAAAATGTGTTTTAAAAATTGATTTAAAAATATGTTGATTACCCATATAGAATGAATAAAATAAAACTTCTCCGGCATAAAATAACTCAACAAGGTTTTACATGCCGTAAAACCCAACCAACAATTCTTACTGCGCAAATAATTGAAAATCATCCAAATAACGTTCAATAAATCCGCGTTCATACACCAATTGTTATTTTTGTAATAATTTCTTAACCTTCCGTTAAATCAGCAGTAACTTAATTTTTGCTATCGTCTAATATCTGATTATTGACAAATCCACTGTAAGCGAATATTGCTAAAAGTGCAAAAATTTCTTAACGTAGAAAAAAAGAAACAAAAAAGATATATATTTAGATTATTTTAAACTTAATCTGCTCCGAATTTCATCTATATATAAATTTATGATGGTGTGTATGATTAAGTACTATAACTCTGGTTAAGAAGCGACCTGGGAGTAAAGACAAGAAAAGGGTATACTACATTCCCCACGAATTTCACAACAGAACCCTCATCACAACAGTACCAAGAACAGCCTTTTGGTCGGGAGATCTTACCCCCCAACTGCAGAGGATACACCTAACATATTCTAAGCCTTACCCACAGGGCTGTGAAAGATAAATTGTATCAAAGTGTTGAATGAAATTGTTTGATTTCTTTCTTTGATTTAAGGGTATATCGACCTTCGCGAGTTATTCAATACCAAAGCTATCATTTTAGAACAATAGGGGGGGGGATATACTATTTAACCCATATCTTGAAGAATAGGCGGTTCATCCATTTCCTAATTTTATTAGTCCGAAAGTTAATGTGATAGCGCGATTGGAGTTCGAACTCGCTTACTATGTTGTCGCAATACAGCTCGTTTAGCCACTGCGCCACGAGACATTACAGGAATGAAATTGTCTAAAGTTTATAAATGAATGGAAGCGACCATGTGAAGTAACAAATGTTGAGGATGGCTTTTTTTTTAAATTCTCATATGGTAAATATAATCTCATGGAGATATGGCGATTATAGCTAAATAGTGTGTCTATTGTATGAAGTGCAAATCTTATTATAATGGAGATTGTGTGTTTTTCTGTCTGTAACCGAAACTATATTACTATACAAGATACAATTCTCTTTGTTGTTTACATTGCATTCTCTATGATTTTATTTTTATCTAAACTTCAATTATTAATAAAATTGTTTTACATTATTAATACTGTTGACCATATCTACATAATAATAACATGTAATTGTATTTATATATACAACAAAGTAGCGGTTTGCAGCGTCAACGGGAAGGCTAATTTGCATATTGATATTAAAAATTTGATGTTAATAAATATATACTTAGTATTATTGATTTCTAATTGTTTGGTTTTATTTTAATGAATATGAGCAAAAATCTTGGAGATAAATCTTAAGAAATCCATTAACAATATCAACAGTAATTCTATTCTTAACTTCCTATAAGATAACATTATATTTCATTACATTAAAACTTAAATACTTGCACCCGGTGGGTGCATATATTTGCTAGTTTAAATAATTTTGCTAAACATCCGTCCAGTCATTCACTGAAGAAATTGTTGTTTTAGAAATAAATCATCATCCTCCTCCTTCTCCTCCTCCTCCTCCTCCTCCTCCTCATCATCATCATCATCATCATCATCATCATCATCATCATCATCAGGGCATGTTGTCAGCACGGGCTCCCATGACTATCTCTAACCAACCTTCCCTAGCGGTCATCGCCTCTTGAAGGTCTTTTGCACGGCATCCAGAATCCGATGATTGATGCAGTTTTTTTTTATTCTGGTGTGCCCGTCTGTAGGTGTCCACAGGAGAACATTACTTATGAGTTCGCCCTTGCTTCCCCAACAGTTTCCAGCATGTCTCATTCACTTGAATGGTTTGAGTCCTAGGAGGCACCTGCTTGTGAGATGCTGCTTCTATGATTTGTTCAAGAAAGCGCGCAACATCCTGGTGTAGCTTCTATCTAATAAGACCTCATATAGAATGTAAAACTCAGGACGGAGATTCCGTGTCTAGAAACAGAGAAATTGAAGAGTAATATTGAGATTAAAGAGCATATAAAGAAGCGTGACAAAACTAATAAAAAGTTTTAAGTCAACTGACAAAGAAATCACCTCGCTCCTTTGTAAAATAAATGTATATAAGTTGTACATAAGCATAAAAAAGGCGTTGTGTTCAATTGTTTTGTTGATCCGTTGACAGCTTTTGGTTATTTAATCCTATTTCAGCCGAGTTGGTAAAAGGAAGGAAACCAGCTCTTTTTCAGCTTTCCTGTAAATCAACAGACAACATAATAACGGAAGGTTGGAACGGGCAGTTTCGACGACTGTAATACTGAGCCGTAGTATCGTTCTCATACATACATACATACATAACCGAAGCCTGTACCGGCAAAGTATTATAAGTTACACAGAAGAGAGAGAGAGAGAGGAGAAAAGAGGGAAGAGAAAGAAGAGAAGAGAGAGAGAGAGAGAGAGAGAGAGAGAGAGAGAGAGAGATAGGATAATTAGAATTACTAACAATAAAGAAGAATTCAAGGTGATATTATATACTGCTTCACATAGCCGGACCGGTGCCGGTTCCGAGATACTACACATAATTTCTAAAAATTTGTATTGTTTTGAAGTACGGCAACCGTACTTGAACATTGGCAACCGTACATCTCTCAATATGATTCTCCCATTTCCATCAACATAGTTATGCGATGCTGCTTTTTCAAAAATTAGGGTGATAAAAACTAATTAAAGGAACAATTTGGATAATCGAGACACTTTGCGTGTGCTACTCTCTTCTATCGAGCCAAGACTTGACAAATTGATGAATAAGAAGCAGTCTCACTGATTTTACTGACTATCAATTCCCATTTACTGTACACTGGAGGTTTATATTGATGATATACTTATCTATTAAACTAGAAGCTGCTATCCGGTATTGCCTGGGTAGAGGTGGGGGACCGTAACAAGTTAGTCTCGCAGATCCATTGATTGTTTTGGTCTTACATAATTGATTTATGTTTTAATCACTGACACGACCAATGTCTTTCTCTTTTCATACAATTGAAACCCTGATTTTTAAATATCTTCCCAGATATAATTAAAAGTTTCATTATTTTTGCACATAAAGCAACTTCTGGTGATAGTGATGTGCATATACATTTGAAATGTTGTCAATTGTTTTATATTCGTAGTTTCCTCCGGACATACATACACTCAACTGCCCTTTATACATGTATAGATATGTTACATAATCTATGCATAGATTATTGTCAACCCCCTGTATTTCTGAAGGGATGGCCCCTTTTCATATCACGGGCGGGACTTTCCATGGAATATTACAGAAAGCCCGCGAAACACGTGAAGTCACGTGGGACCTGGTTGGCTCTTCAGTTTCGGCTTGGATGTCAGGCAGATGAGATATGTCTGCTTAGCTGGGACTCACCTGCATACGCGCACTATGTTTAGTTACATGGAATGTTTAGTTAAGTAAATAAAAATTAACGAATATAACATGGTTTTGTGGTTGATGAATGTATTTGGCAACAAGACTGACCTAGAAGACCAGACACGAAGTCCCCAAGACTAGGTCCAGACGCTGGAAGAAGAACGTAAGATACCAAAGATGAACAGAAGAAAAATAGAAGTAAGGAAAAAAAGGGTATACAACAGATTAAGTTAATTTTAACATTTATAATTTTTATCCGAAGTTTAACAAATTCTTTAATTTTATAGACCGGTCCGTGGATCGACAAATCAATCAGTCTGCAACTTCCAAAAGTTTGAGAAGCAAGGATCTAACAGAATCTATCAAAATATCTAGTGGAATTTCTAAGTATATCTCATCATCATCATCATCATCATCATGTCACACATGTAGCACGGATATCCGTGACAATCTTTCGCCAACCCTCCCTATCATTCATTGCCCCTGGGAGGTCTTCTGCACAGCAAACCAGCATCCTCGCATAGTTGGTCAATGTAGGTCCCTTGGTGGGCGCCCCCAAGTTAGCATGTACATGTGTTGACTTCCCACAGGAAAACGTCGCTTATGAGCTCGTTTCTTTGTTTCACAGCAGGTGTCCTGCATGCCTAGTCCGCCTCATTCGGATTGTTTTGAAAATGGGGGACAGGTTGCCGTACAGCTGTTTCATTGTGGGGTACTGTTTCCCACGACTTGTTCAAGACGCAACACAGCATTCTTGTGCATCTCCATCTAGCTTATTCTCAAGGCACTTCGTTAGGGTTCAAGTGGCGCGGCCATACAGCAATACTGATATAAGCACAGCCTGGAAGAAATTGTCGCTTTAACTTGTCAGTGAGATCGGATTTCCATATGAATGATAATTTTTTTATGACCGACCATGCCTTTGCTATTCGTGTATTAACATCACTTTCTGTGGATGAGATATTACTACCTAGGTATGTAAATTTTTTTTCTAACTGGCTTTAGAGGCGAGTGTGTTGTGCGAAAATCTGGCTGCAAGGGAAGATAATCCTTTTGGAATCATATCCATCCCAGTGGCGGACAATCGCTACAATAAGATATGGACCATATTACCTTTAGGCACTCCTTTTTGATCTCGATTAAGAAAGGACGTTTTTTCATTTATACCGTCAATATCCGGTTGTTTGTTAGGGGTTAGGCGTTAGAGTTAGAAGTTAGTTTTATAATTTTTTAAAAATCTAAAAATCGTCTGTTATAACAACCGGATATTGACGGTGTAAATGAAAAACGCGTCCTTTCTTAATCGAGATCAAAAAGGGGTGCCTAAAGGTCATATGATCCTAAGATATTTCTCTAGTTTTAGATTAAACTGAACAATATTGTCTAATGTTTTACACTAAATGAATTAATCTTTGAATTTCGTGTACTTCTGAAAATGATGTTGATTACTGCGTAACGGCATAAGCGATTTGCCTTTTCGTAGTTATTGATTTTACACGCACATTAACATACTACATTATTCCTTTCTTTTTCTTTATTATTATTATTATTATTATTATTATTATTATTATTATTATTATTATTATTTACATCATTTTTTTTATAACAGTAATTCTATTTTATTTCGCAGAATGTGTCAATACAAATTACTGCAGTTGATTCATATCAGGAAATTACATTGACCCTTTGGCTTAGCCAATATTTCATTCATTGAATTTTCATAAAGTTACGACTCTTACAGATTTGTTTAACATTAGCACATGGGCCCGAACATTTCATGAAATCCATATTCGAACGCTGGACTTTAATAGAACAGGATGGTGGCAACGCTGGGTAGGTGAGACGCAACTTTTCAACAAATATTTCTTATCGTAACTATATCCAACGACGTATGTATTTAATTCTTTGTTTTCAATACACTGCAACAAACATTGTCCATTTCATTGTTATTTTTGTACGACGTTTCGGCGATATCCCTCCGGCCTTCTTCAGGTATTTCTTGTCGGACGCGGGAACCTTCTCGGACTCGGGAACCTTCTTTTTCGATCGGGAACTTTCTTGGTCGTAATCGGGAGCCCCTCACGGAACTTCGAACCTGAAAGAAGGCCGGAGGGCATATCGACCGAAACGTTGTACAAATATCAATGAAGATGAGGACAATAGTCGAATAATGCAGATAAACTAACATAAGCCTCATCTCAAAACATTCAGAGAAATAGAAATATAAAATGTTTAATATCTATGTCGTATTCGGGAGCCATCACGGAACTTTGAACCTAACCCTTCATTTATTCCACGGGGGTATCCTGTTTCTCATTCCGCTAACCATAGCTGAAGAGGAGTTGTGTTAATTTTATTTTCTAACTGCTTTTTTACTCAGGATTGAACTCGGTTCAGAGATATGTCACTTAGAATTGTCTTAAGCTAACTGCCTTATCCACGGCATGTGTCCAAGAATACTGAAGAAGGCCGGAGGGTATTCGACCGAAACGTTGTACAAATAAATGAAGATAGGGAAAATAGTCAGAATAATGCAGATAATACTAACCTTTTTTATGCAATTCAGTTTTACAATAATGATAGAACAATACAAAATATTGTTGGATAAAATGCGGAATCGTTGTATGTATGTTGCGTAGGGGCCAATGTCGAGTTGTAAGTAGTAGTCGTTAGTAAGTAGTAGCAGTCGTTAGTTTCAGAGTAAACAAACAACGATTCGTATAGTCAAAAAAGGGGTGTTTTTTATTTTCTTTTAGGTTTTCGTTGGG
>CM042155.1:84635279-84654074 GCA_023376005.1 Doryteuthis pealeii | reverse complement strand
CTACCTAGATGTAACCTGACTGATCATATATATATATATATATATATATATATATATTATATATAATATATATATATATACTATATTAAACAAGGTGTGCATAAATGTATCGAGTTGAAGCTGTATTTCTGGAGATTAAAAATGAACAATGAATGAAAGTAATTATTTCAGAATAAATGGTGTGTCTACAAGTGCCAAGTTTGAAGCTGTATACACCAAGATAGAAATGAACAATAAATGGAACGTTAAATTTCAGAATACAACGTGTGTCAGAAAGTACAAAAATCTCGATACCTTTCCGACACAGCTTTTGTAATATATATATATATATATATTATATATATATATATATATATATATATATATATATATATATAATAGTCATCTAAAATGTTCATAGTGAATAAAGTAATAGTTCCTGATAGATGGTATTTGATTTTGTTAGAACTAAGGTACATTATAATTTATAGAATTATTTGCGGAAATTCGATCGATCACGTGGTGTACTTTTGTCTTATCATTAGAACTGCCAGTAGATTCGTCTATAACTGAGAGGATGTCAGAGATAATACAGTATAAGTTCTATATAAATAATTCACTCCACTTGTGCTGGCATTACACATAAAGATTTTGCCAAATCATTTGCATACATAAATTATCTCTCGACTTTCAAGACTGAAAGTCTATACATCATTCGGTTCGTTAACCGTTTTCCCGCGCTTGCGATCATAACATGATGTTTTATTTCTCATGCAAAATGTGTTCTTTTTGTTACGTCATAGCACTTACAATATATGACATCTACAACAAGAAGAGAAATAAGGAAGAGAGGAATGAATAAATTACATACGAGTGTCATTCAATAAATAAGGGGAATCTTTTTGAAGAAAGAAAATGTATTTTTCCAAAAATGTCTTACACACACACACACACACACACACACATATATATATATATATATATATATATATATATATATATATATATATATACTAGCAAATATATGCACCCTCGGTGCAAGTATTTAAGTTTTAATGTAATAAAATATATTAAATTAGAAAAGCTAATGAAACTAAATAAGAATGCAGATAAAAATATTTGAAACAGAGGAGGGTATAATCGAAAAATAGAACAACTGATACTTACTCTTCCATCACTCTCGTCTTTCATTGTTATTTTTTCTAATTTAAGTATTTAGTTAAAAGAGGAAGTAAAGAATAAAATGACAGTTATTTTTTCTTGTTAATGGATTTAATTTAAGATTCATTGAAGAGATGTTTGCTTATATTCATTAAAATAAAACCAAACAGTTAGAAATCAATAATACTAAGCACATATTTATTAAATTCGATTTTTTATATCAATATGCAAATTAGCCTTCCCCTTCACACTAAACCGCTATTTTGTTGTATATATAAATGGAATTGTATGTTGTAGTATGTAGATATGGTTAACAGTATTAATAATGTAAAACAATTTTATTATAATAGGTTAAAATAAAAATAAAATCCTTGAGAATGTGATGTCAATAACTAAGGGAATTGTAACTTGAGTAGTGATATAGTTTCGGTTACAGATAGAAAAAGCACACAATCTCCATTATAAATAAGATATATATATTCATATTATTAGTAACAATTTAATAGACCTCCTTTCTGACACCAGTCTCTGAAATAAGACAGCCCAGTAGTTGTTACTGTTATACTTAGGAGTTGAATTATATACTGTTATCAATAACACTTTTAAAGGCAATTCTAAGGGCAATTTCTTAATAATACCGTAGCATAATTTTTGGAGCTATATAGTTTATAGCTGCTTGCTCTTTCTGACATCAGTCTTCGAAGGTATTTTCAAACAATTAAAAAAAAAAGAAATGGAATTGGGCTGGAAAAAAAAAAGAAAGAAAGTAGCCTTCCTTCCATTGTTTTCTTTTGCATGTGAAAGATATATATTCTTTTGTTACATCATAGCACTTACAATATATAACATCTATAACAGAAGAGAAATAAGGAACAGAGGAATAAAAAGAATTTACATACGAGTGTCATTCATAAATAAGGGGGTTCTTTTTTGAAAAAAAGCGACTTTTTCCAGAAATTTCTTACATACATACATACATACACACACACACACATAATATATATATATAATATATATATATATATATATATATATATATGCATTTTATAGAACACGCACTTCCAGCCACGCTATCTCAAAAAACAAGCAGAAACTAAATGGATTCTAAAATTACAAACTCACGTGAGGGACTGAACACCGACATCGGAATACTCCTTTATTATAAATATTTTACAGACGCTGCCGCTGTCAATAACAACAAAGTCAAAAGATCCGTTGAACGAGCAACATTCATTTGAAAGAGGGTATCTGACGAACCTGAAAATTTATGATAACAAATAATAAAAAAATAAGTGAATCCAATACTCCATAACATCGAGTTCATCATTTATTTTTAGATGCTTCGTAATAACGCCCAACTTAAAAAAAAACATAATATATATATATATATATATATATATATATATATATATAATATATATATATATAAGGTGTGTCATAAAAGTATCGAGGTTGAAGCTGTATTTCCAAGATAGAAATGAACAATGAAGGGAACGTTAATTATTTTCAGAATAAAAGTGTGTCATAAAAGTGTCGAGATTGAGGCTGCATTTACCAAGATAGAAATGAACAATAAATGGAACGTTAAAATTTCAGAATACAATATGGTCAGAAAGTACAGAAATCTCGATACTTTTTTGACACACCTTGTGCACAATATTATGTGTGTGTGTGTGTGTGTGTGTGTGTGTGTGTGTGTGTGTGTGAGTGTTCAGCGTATATATTATATATATATATATATATATATATATATATATATATAAGTAAAAAAACAAAAGACTTAGAGATTTAGCATTATAGTCTATTTCAGGGAGCTTAGACTATAAAGCTAAAATCTCTAAGTCTTTTGTTATTTCTTTACTTATATTTTTGCTCTGTGACTCTAACATTAAGAGCACACATTGAGCTCTCAAACTGCGACAGGTTTTTTAAATAAAACTCTTGTGTCGTAATGAAGATTGCTTCTCTGGACTTTTGGATTATATATATAGTCATCGGAAATGTTTCATAGTGAACAAAGTAAATAAAGAAAAAAAATAAATAACATACGAGTGTTATTCAATAAATAAGGGTAATCCTTTTAAAAAAAGCAATAGTTTGGAATTAGTTTATAGCAAAAAATATTTTAATCTCGTAAAGTATTTCATCTAGACTTGAATAGAGTTCTGTCAGCAAAATCGTTGGTGGCGGAGAAAGCAAACCATATGAAATTTACAGAAGGATTTGGTATGTGTACGTAGAAATGTGTTTCAATCAAATTATATTTACAAATAGATTTAACATGGACTTGTCACAATCGACCTGAGTCGAAAAGACAATCCATGGAATGGTAACACCCAGACTATCCTGTAAAGAAAACAAAACTGTATTAGGAATAGTTACTTGAATTTATAATTATTGACTTTAGGAAGCGCGTGGTGTAATGGTTAAAGTCATGGGAAATGGACTTGTCGCTCCGAGTTCAAATCCTGGACGTGGTAATTGTATTTCACTTAGCGGTAATACCATTGGAAAAGGTATGAAACCAACTCTCCCACCAGCTATGGGTAAATAGTAGGTCAGACTGGGCTATTTAACCTTGGTTAGGCAACCGGTCTAGGAGAAGGAAAACTCTGAATTCAAACCTGTTGAACTTAATTTAACTTGTGTCCCATCCTGTATGTGCGGAGGCGTTGGTAAATATATATAATTATTGACCCAGTTATTTATAACTTCAAACAATATAACTGCGTGCAAACAAATAAATATTATTAAATAAAAATAGTTACTTAAAAACGTATAGTTGTGTATAAAATATTAGTATATGATAGTATAATATTATATATCTATTAATGATGGAGATTCGTTTCCGGTTTTTGTCTGTAACAAAAATAACGTCACTGCTTAGGTCACATTACCCAAAATCGTCATAACATAAAATAAATACATTCAAAATTTGAACATGCAACATTAGACAGTCCTCATAGTTTTTTTTAAAATAATACATCCAATTTAATAGATACATCCCCAGTATCATATATTTATATATAGTTTGTTTTATTTTAATAGATATTCAAAGTTAATAGAACTTAGTTTCGATTTCAAATTGTTTTTTTTTTTACTCCTTTAATAAATTTGATGATTTCATGATTTATGGTTCAAACTCTCCGACTTTTAATTTTTAACTTCCACCACCTCAAGCAATATCTTTTAAAAATGTATTTTTACATCGCCCGGACGTCGTTTTTTTTATTTTGTACTAGTTAGTATAATGATAGGAAGACTTGAAATCCTAGAACTGTGTGCAGATTATTTGTATTAAATAGGAATACTTGACATTACAGAAATGAGACCACAAAAACTCATAAGAAACAACTACATAAAATATAAATATAAATCAATGCGAATACCTAACCTATAGGCTTAAGATAATCCTACACGGGTTAAAATGCCGTTAGAATCAAGCAATCTATCTCATAGATAAAGCAGACACAGGTAAAGGATATGGTCCGTATGTCAGTTAAGAAGGTATTCTGGAATTTATTTTCATGATAGAATTCGTAACTCTCTACAGACATACAACGTATCCATCATATGAGGAATACGCGTGGTTGTTTCTCCCATACTAAATCTCCGTCGTCTGTACTTACTGCTGAGTAGCAATTTACTTACTTACTTTATGGCTTGGTCTTTCTATTGGTCTATCTTGCTTCTTAGCTGTTTCTCTAGTTCCGTGTGGTTTCTTCATCTTAAGATGTTGGTTGAGACGTCCTGCGTTGTCGGTTTGGTTTTTGTGACCAACACAAAATAGTTCTTAGTGAATTCACACATTTATTCCTTTAGTTTTTAACATTTGGATCCAATACTCTAACAAACGTATTATTATGGCGAAGCTCCTTCCCTTACGTTTTTCTCTCTCGACGGCTTGCTACAGACTGAAATATTTTAGCTCACGCTAGCAATGGCAAACGGCATAAGAGGGTCAGAACTAAGGTTTTGAAATGGGTAATTTCCACCTTTAGTTATTAAATTTCCTAGCAAATAAGGCAATTAGAGTAACCTCCATTGACTTTCAATTTCAAACAACCCGGTAGCTACTTTGAAAGTCTCCATGCGAAATAAAAAAATCATAGAAACATTTTTGAAAACAATACAACTGCCTGTTTAACACCAAAATATCATAATATGTGTTCTTAATAACAATTAAGTTCATTTCAGATAATTTTATGCTAGGAATTTAGCCAACTGACTTTCAATTTGAAAGAAGACAGTAGCCATTTTGAAGTTGTCCGTGCCAAATAAACCAATCTTAGAATCGTTTTGAAAACAATACAAGTGCATGGTTTTACACAAAAATACCATAAAATGTGTTCTTAATAACAATTAAGTTAATTTCAGATAATGCGCACGCACAATTTTATGCTAGGAATTTTAATAAATAAAGGGGGAAATTATCTCGAAATGTTAATCAAAATCTAACCGTCATATTTGAATTCAAATATTATTTCCCAAACTTCGGGGAGCTTAGACAAAGTGTCTAAATCTCCCGACTCATCAGATGAGTCGGGAGATTTCTTTAAATATAAATTTGCTCTGTGACTCTAACAATAAGAGCACACATTAAGCTCTCAAACTGCCACAAGTTGTTAAAAAAAAATCCTATGTCGTAAGGAAGATTTCTTCTCTGAATTTGGATTATATATATATATATATATATATATATATATATATGAAACTCGAGTAGGTTATCTCTTGTACCCATTTTATAATAATGATAATAATAATAATATATATATATATATACATGATCTCAAACCTTCCACAGGAGTACGATGTGACACAAGGTCAATTGCTTAAGCGGAAGTTAACAGTGCTTTCCTTCTCTGGTAGCATAACCAAGGTTATAGAGCCCATTCTGGCCAACTATTTACCCATAGCTAAAGGGAGAGTAGTTGGATGCATACATTTCCAATATTGTCTACACTAACCTTTCAAAATTGATAGTACACCCATCAATTACACAACACTTTCGGTTTCACTGAAAACACCCCACTGTTACATAGTTCTTTTATATTGACGTATCTCGCACGGTATACCTCTGGACATAAACTTATATACTTATTAGTAAGCGCGTGGTGTAATGGTTAAAGTCATGGGACGTGCTAATTGCATTTCACTTAGCGCTAATACCCTTGGGAAAGGTATGAATCCTACTCTCCCTCCAGCTATGGGTAAATAGTAGGGCAGATTGGGCTTTTTAACCTTGGTTAGGCAACCTGTCTAGGAGAAGGAAAACTCTGAATTTAAATCTGTTGAACTCCGCTTAAGAAATTGACCTTGTGTCTCATCCTGCTCGTGCGGAGAGTTTGTTGAATATAATATATATATATATATATATATATATATATATATATATATATATAATATATATATACTTAGTTATTAGTTGATTGTGGTCTAATGGTTGTAATTACCAATGGGCCCGGCGACACAAGTTCGAATTCTGAACGAGGATGTTTGCATTTCCCAAAGAACTAATAACCTTGAGAAAGATAGACACCCAGCTATTCTACCTCCATTTATGGATTCATAATTCAGAGTTTTCTTTCTCCTGGACCGGATGTCATACCAAGTTTTAAAAGCCCATTACACTCTACTACTTACCCATAGCTGGAAGAAGAACATTTGGATTCATCCTGTTCTAGGTGGCTCACCTATGACACGAACATGGACTTACCCAAAGGGTACATATGTGGCAGAGTAAAACTACTCAGTCGAGTAGTTCTAGAAACACCTGTCCTTCGGGATGGGTGGTCCAGTGAACTGCTAAATTAATAGCGTCGATCCTAGATGCCTGCCTCATTGCACTTAAAGAGACTGTGCTGGGATCGACGCAATTTTTCTCTTACCACCCCATGAGTCTCGGCTTGTGGGAAGTGCCCACATAAAACGGCCTTGTGCCATAGCGTGTGAAAGTGGGACACATGTAAATAGGAGTGGTTCTAGAAACAGTCTTCGTGTATGCTGAACAAGGAAACCTTTCCATTGTATGTGATATGTATTGCTGAATACAATCTGTTCTCTACATTTTTATACCTGTGTTGAGTTACTATTTATTGACCCTTTAATAGGTCATAACACATCCCTTTCCCCAGGGTATTGGCGCTAAGTGAAATTCAAACAGACGCACCCAGTATTTGAACTCGTCACGATATGTCCATTTTCAATTCTAACTATTGCACAACGTGCCTCGAAAGTTTATACATATATATTTACCAAACCCCTCTGCACGAGAAGGATGTGACACAAGGACAATTTCTCAAGCGGAGTTCAACAGGTTTGAATTCAGAGTTTTTCCTTCTCCTAGACGAGTTGCCTAACCAAGGTTAAAGAGCCTAGTCTGCCCTACTATTTATCCATAGCTGGAGGGAGAGTAGGATTCATACCTTTCCCAAGGGTATTAGCGCTAAGTGAAATGCAATTAGTATGTCCAGGATTTGAACTCGGGCGACGAGTCCATTCCCATGACTTTAACCATTACACCACGCGCGAAAGTTTATATATAGTGTAGTAGTAATTGTCAGCTAGTGGGAGATATCTCTTGAAGCATTAGCAGCTATGGTATTTCAGTTGACATCATGGCGTAGAGAGGTTAACATCGTGCGCTTGTGCTTGAACATTTTTTTTAATGGAGACTCTATCACTGTAACATAGCGGTCATTCTTAAAGCCGTTTGACATGTGTAAATCGATCTAGTCCCCTTGTGGGTAATTCATCCGGGGATATCTGAATGTTCAAGTCTCTAAACGCTGATCGAAAACAATTGATGAATTAAAGATTTTTTTTTCATCGTAAAATCGAAACACTACTGAACCCAGTGTCTATGAAGAACTGGGTGATCTGCCTTTGATCAGAAGGCAGTCTTAATAGAATGATGGAAGCGGCATTTGCAATTTTACTCTTGACGTCTGAACCACGTCTTTCGTATTTTATAACTAACGGACGTGGGCTGCAGCTCTTCAGAGTTGAAACTGGGTTGGTTGGATTTTACGGCATGTCACCCTTGTTGGGTTATTTAATGCAGAAGTTAGTCTTTTTTACAGGCATTTATATGATTTTATGTTTGGTTGTTTGTTGGTTGGATTTTACGGCATGTGAACCCTTGTTGGATTATTTAATGCAGAAGTTTAGTCTTTTTTGCAAGAATTATATGATTTTAAGGTTGGTTGGTTTGTTGGTTGGATTTTACAGCATGTCAACCCTGTTGGATTATTTAATGTCGAAGTTAGTCTTTTCTACAAGCAGTTATATGATTTTAAGGTTTGTTCGTTTGTTGGTTGGATTTTACGGCATATCAACCCTTTTATCCCGAAGTTGTTTTTTTTTTCATTCTTGTTGCGTATTCAATATATTTTCAAATTCGTTTTTAAACAGATTTTTGGTAAACTCATTGTTTTTATCTATTTAAACAAACAGTGGAAACCCTAACACGTTCTAA
The DNA here is from genome assembly GCA_023376005.1 of Doryteuthis pealeii. NCBI lineage: Eukaryota > Metazoa > Mollusca > Cephalopoda > Myopsida > Loliginidae > Doryteuthis > Doryteuthis pealeii. The sequence goes on along the minus strand of CM042155.1, from coordinate 84,645,457 downwards.
CACTTCAGATCTGGTTGGACTTGGGAGAAATGGCAATGGAGAGGTACTCGACATTTCCCAAAACTCTAAATTGGAACTTCTCCATTTGATGTAGTTTAGTCATACCCAGTACACTATGACCCTCAAATACTGCCTTCTGGCACAGTATATGATAAAAGGGGATGGGGGTTTATCATAAGAGTAATAGGTTTGCATCAAGCATATAGGGTATAGGGCTTGACGTGATAAGCCGGGATCTCTACGAACGCTCGTATAGACAAAGTAGTGTTGCAGGCCATGGACTGCTCAGCCACCACAATTCTATCCTTAAGCATCACAGGTCGCACATCACGGCCAACAGGTGGCCCCTTTGGGAGAAAGTTCTTACTCATCTGAAGAGATTCAGTCCGTGTATTCTACACCCCCAGCAGACAGGACTGGCAGCTCTTCGTGGTTGAGACTTAAGGATTGTATAGCATGTGAAGATAAACATTTGGACTATATAATTCGTTAAATAAAGGAATGATAATATTAGAATTCGGTGTAAAATATTATTTCTTATATCAAAATAAAATTTTGAGTAGGATCTACATCGCATTACACTTTATTTACGTTCCTAACACTAGAAATCATCCTGCCTGACAACACACACACACACACACACACACACACATATATATATATATACATACATACACACACACACACACATATATATATATATATATATATATATATATATAAGTCGACGGGGCGGCATAAAGTCGGTATCAGCCAGTCAGCGAGGGAGCCTATCCCTTTTCAATAGCGCTAGACCAAGGAGATTGTTTTAGCATTTGATGTGGAGCGCCACATCTACCATCAGCTCCTTACTTTACCGCACAGATCCCTGTGCTACTCATACGCTGAGTTGGCGAGGACCCGTATTGAACTAGGAACCTTGTGGTTTCTAGCCGAACGCTCTACTGACTGAGCTAGCCCGCCCCTTATATATATATATATATATATATATATATATAATATATATATATATATATATATATATATATATATATATATATATATATATATATATATAATATATATATATATATATATATATATATATATATATATCAACCATCTTTTCATTGTAGTAGTATAAGTAGTTAATCCAAAACGGCTCAATATATCTTGTAAAATATAGAGCATTAATAGGTGTAAAAGTTGTAGAAAAGTTTTTTCTCTACCACGGTTTCGGTATTCTAAGTATACCGTCTTCAGGAGAACTAAGTACATCTATGTGGCTAATGTAATATATACTCGCCTGGTTTAAGATCATGTTAATCATATGTCTCCTTAAAGTAAATTATGTCTCTAAAGATAGTTCCTTTGAAGCTAGTGATTAGTCTATCCTATGTTAACAGGCAAAAGTGATTAATGTTTCTATCTATCGGTCATGCTGCTCACTATCCTTGTTATTCTTTTTATTGCTTCTTTTTATTTACTTCTTACTTGTTTGACCTTTTGAAATACTTTTCCTCTGGTGAATCTAATTGAGCTATTTTTTCTGTATTACATTATATTTAAATTTATGTCAGTAATATATTATTGCGTTACGTAATTTGTGCCTGCATTTCCCTAGGAATTCATCCTTTTTATTCACTATGTATATAAACTTTTCACCAATCTTTATAAAACTAAATTGAATCAAATCGTATTGTATAGCTAGTACCAACACCTGAACACGAGCAGGATGTGACACGGTTTTCTGGGCGGAGTAAACATTCTTGAATTCAGAGTTTTCATTCTTCTAAACTGGTTGCATAACTAAGATTAAAGAGCCCAGTCAGCCTCACTATTCACCCATAGCTGGAGGAAGAATAGTAAGATTCAACTTGTTTTAATGATGTCCTATAGTGTTAGAAATATCGAATCGGACACCATTACGAGTGTACAGATGTTAATTGTCACTAGTCTACCTACAGATATAGTCTGATATCAGGTTAAGTGAAACTAATAAAATACATATAAATAGACTTTTATTTAATGTGTATATATCTACAGTGTTTTAGTGTTTGGAACATTGTAACAATGTCGAATGCACACAAAATTCTACGTAATGAAAACGGCCTATGAGACATAGTAGATGTGCGGCATTCTAACGTATAGTTTTAAGATTAGCAAATTCTGCGAAATTAAAAGGATTTTGGAGTCATGGTAGAAGTGCTGATTTCCAAAGCCTAATTTAAAGACTACTAAATTCTTCGAGACATAGTATGATATGCAGATTTCCAATACCTACTTTTAAGACAACCAAATTCTCCGACGAATCCATTTCCTACGACCCTAACCATTAGACCACGCGCCTCCAAATATTCATATATGTAACGTAGCTTTACCAGATTAAAGAGGATATATATTAATTTTTATACTTACCAACTTCTCCTTGTTTTAATCATCCGCTGATCTGGTTCTTGGTATCTATGCTGTTGTTGGGCTGGCATTCGCCCTTTTCATTGGGTCTGGAACCACTTGCTTATTGGGATGCCTCTGTTTGTGTCGTCACTTAATTAAGGAACACAAGACTTGTTGATTTTTTAAGAGCTGTTTATTTTTCAAACGCAAGTTACCTATCGAGAAACCAACACGAAGGAAAGCCCGCATCTTGCGTCTGTCCCCTTCAAACCAAGTATCACTCATGCGGAGGGGTTGGTAAATACCTAGAAATAAAATCTTTCTGCTATTTGAATAAAAACATAAAAGTTTTTATCTACTTACACACATCTCGTGCTGTCATGTTGGGTCTAACAACTAAATTATATATACACACAAACACACATATATATATGTATATGTATATATTGCATGCATATACATACGCAGAGTTTTGTATACACCCACGCCTTTAAAAAAAACAAAGAGTCTATTTCTTCCTCTCTTTCTCTTTCTCTTTCTATATCTCTCCACACATACACACACATACACACACACACACACACACATAATATATATATATATATATATATATATATATATATATATATATATATTAGGAGGTTGATTTAGAAGGCTATCACAATGCAGTTTGGAATAAATAAAAAAATAATAATACGGAACAATGTGTTGTGTGTTGACCTGTATTTTTTATTAATTAAAAATAATAAATGAAAAATACAGGTCAACACACACACCATTGTTACCGTATTATTATTTTTTATTTATTCCAAACTGCATTGTGATAGCCTTCTAAATCAACCTCCTAACCAATACATACACAATGCTTCAAGCAAATTATGAAACTCTCTCATATATATATATATATATATATATATATATATATATATATATATATATATATATTATATAATATATATATATATATATATATATATATATATATATATATGTATATATATATATATATATATGAGAGAGAGAGAGAGTTAGGGCTATACACATTTTTAAAGTTTTTATTACACCAGAAGTTAATCCTATTACAGTGGAGATCCCTTGTCTTAAGCAGAGGCTGATCCTTAGTAAATATTTGGTCTGTTTTGTTTTACGGCATATCAACCTCAGTGGGTCATTTAATGCCGATAAAGTTTTGAAATAAATCAATTCTTAATGGATAATACAATTTTTTTTATAAATACATTTTTCTATTTAACCCATAGATGGGTCTTAGTAAAGAATCCTTTGGTAGTTCCTTGGTGTCCCTTAATAGTTGAATAGTACCTTGAGATAGAACCACTACAGCTGGACATCATAATAAAATAGCTGTGATGAAAATTTCAAACTAAATCCAGATATAATACTGCATCAAGTTCTTCTTTAAAAAAATCAAAGCAAATACAATAGAGATTTTTACGATGCAAAACTTTCCATCCCAAGTCATTTTTTATTGTCAGTGTTTGTTTTACAAGCGAGTATTTCCCAGTATATTAGGCCATTATAACATTTCCCTATCACCGCCCGGATAATAGATCAGCGTTAAGCTGGCGAATAAAGCCGGAAAAACACTCGTTAACCTCGAAGAGGGGACAAAACTACCGAACATTTAATGATAATAACGCGTGTCCCTTTCGCTTTCTAATTTAATTTTGAATTTCTGATCTTCTCTTAAAGAGACAAATCTGCGAATTTATTTGCCTTCGGCGCGTGCAAAAATCTTGGCTCAAACGATCGATTTTTAGAAGCGCCTTATATTGATCAGGGAAGAACAGTTTTTGGTTTACGTTCATTCGTTATTAACTTTATTTAGATGGAGGATCTTGAGCCATTAATGGTTTCATGGTTTCTTTTTTCATTATTTTTTCGTTATTTCTATCTACAATAAAGTATAAAAAGCCTTTATCATACATGTTTCTGTCATAGAAATATAAGTATATGTAATATATTGAACTATTTCAAACCAAAATAGAAAATATCCATATAAAATCAATGAACCTGTAAGAATGGTGAGGTTCTTATTCCAAATAAGTTTTGACGATTTCCTCCAAGTTATAAGAGGGCATAAATTACCAAAGACGACAAAAATAGATTGGATCAGAATCTTGAGTGTCGATGAAAAGAAATGTAACCGAATAAGTCGCGATAATGAATGAATATAAAAATAAGTGTTATCTGCATTATTCGGATTATTTTTCCCATCTTCATTGTTATTTGTACAACGTTTCGGCCGATATGCCCTCCGGCCTTCTTCAGGTATGTCTTGTCGGACTCGGGAACCTTCTTTTCGAACTCAGAAAATTTATTGTCGTAATCGGGAGCCATCACGGAACTTTGAACGTGAAGAAGGCCGGAGTGCATATCGGCCGAAACGTTGTACAAATAACAATGAAGATGGGGACAATAGTCCGAATAATGCAGATAATACTAACGAAGCCTCATCTCAAACATTCAGAGAAATAGAATATAAAAATGTTTAATATCTATGTAGACCTGGTTTAGAAAACCGATGAAAGTGGAATATATCTACTAAGCTTTCTTATTTTGTACTTGAAATATTTGTGTACTGATATATATATATATATATATATATATATATATATATATATATATATATATATATAGTCATCTACAGGTATGTGTTTCGACTTATCGTGTCTCTTCAGTGTGGCTAGACATTTTGTGAGCTACCTGCAGCCGGGATAGAAATCCGATCCTTTCAGCAGCAGTCGGACAGCTTAACCGCTTGGCTATCGTCACCCATAGAATGCGAAGGGGATTTTAACTGTTTTAATACACACATCTGTATGTATGTAAAGGCCGTCAAAGAGTGCTCCATCCCTTTTATAGGATATATATATATATATATATATATATATATGGTGATTGCCACTTCTTCACAGAAGAAAGCCATTTCTACAAGTAATTCGGTTGTGAGGTTACAGAAAGCCCACGGGTCCAACTGTTGACACGCGTGTATGTGTGTGTATGGGTGCGGGTGGGCTTACATCCGGGTTCGCTCAGTCGGTAGAGCGTTCGGCTAGAAACCACAAGGTTCCTAGTTCGATACCGGTCCTTGCCAACTCAGCGTATGAGTAGCACAGGGAACTGGGCGGTAAAGTAAAGAGCTGGTGGTAGGTGTGGCGCTCCACCTCCTAAAAACAATCTCCTTGGACTCCCTCGCTGACTGGCTGATACCGACTTTAGGCCGCCCCGACGAATTTACTTTACTTACTATATATATATATATATATATATATATATATATATATATATACTTTGGTGCGGTACCAAGTTTCTTAGTACAAGGTGATTCTAGGTGGGTCCTAATTCTCTACCAGTAGTTTGTTGTAGAGTTCAGGTTCCGTATGAGAGCTCAATTTTTAATTATTGTAAACAGACCAAAGATATTTGGGAATAAAAGGCCTTAAATACCATGGGTATCGTGGTTATGGACCATTTCCACTCGAGAGTATGCTCACGAGCTTCTTCAGACCACTGATATATTTTATTTCCTTTATAAAATATATCATAATATAAAATATATCAGTGGTCTGAAGAAGCTCGTGAGCATACTCGCGAGTGGAAATGGTTCATAACCACGATACCCATGGTATTTAAGGCCTCTTATTCCCATATATATATATATATATATATATATATAAAGAGAGAGAGAGAGAGAGAGAGAGAGAGGAGAGAGAGAGAGAGAGAGAGAGAGAGAGAGAGAGAGACTGTAGATAAAGCCCTTGGAAACAATAATTCTTTCAATTCAGTAAAAAAGCAAGATATACATTTAAAACATCTCAGAAGAAACCTCATAAAAAAATCTTAGGATTAGATGAATCGGCTCTTCTATGTATTCTATACGTAACTCACACACACACACACACACACACACACACACACACAACACACACACACACTCTCTCTCTCTCTTCCTCTCTCTCTCTCTCTCTCTTTCGTCTACCCCTCTTTATATATATTATATATTATATATATATATATATTATATATATAAAACTTGAAAAACATTTTTCTTGTTATAGCATAGTTTTTATTAATAGTGCATTTCTCTTGTAGATTCTGCTCATAAATATTTCGTAGATTTCAGGAGGCGAACAGAAATTTACCATGCGCTGAAATTCGATAAGTATTTTGCCCCGGGAAATAATCGCAACCGAAAAACTGATTTTTCATATTCTACTTTTTTTCTCTCTTTATTTTTTTCTCTTTATTTTCTTTCTACAATAGTTGCCCACCGTCGATATTTATGAATGTCGTTGTTCAGAAATCTGATTTGAGATTTTTTTTTTCTTTTTTTTACATAGACCACGTCAACCCCATTAGAGTTGACAGACGGCCAGGCCCTCGGGTAGAGATCGCGAGTGTAACCACGCTAGTTATGCTCGAGATGAAATGGAGAGAAAAAGGGAGTATATGCCCGTTTTTTGAATGGACTGATTTGGGGAAGAAATAATCCGGGCGCACCGAAATTATTGCCTCCCATATATTTCAATAGAGCCACAAATGATTCAAATTACATCGTGAAATTTGTATCGTCGAAAGAAATGGAATCGGTAACCCCAGTTCAAAGCAAGGATAAGGCTGATATTCATAACTATGATTATGCGATGCTAGAACATCGTACAGTCTGTTTCAACTTTATTAAGTCTCATCAGCGATGTATACTTATGATGAGAGTTAATAAAGTTGAAACAGACTGTACAATGTTCTAGCATCGCATGATCATTTGCGAAATTCACTTGTCATGGTTATTTTCTATAATTATCGAATTTTATACGATATACGCATTGTAATTGCCTTCAAGCAAAAATATAAATAATAATATATACTTAATTCAACAATGCTTCTAAAAAACAAACATCCAAAAAATATTATATAAATATATATTTACCAACCCCTCCGTACGAGCAGGATGTATGACAAGGTCAGTTGCTTAAGCGGAGATTTTAATTCAGAGTTTTCCCTTCTAGACGGGTTACCTAACTAAGGTTAAACAGTCCGGTCTGTCATAGGAGAGTAGTTGGATTCATACCTTTCCCAAGGGTATTAGTGCTATGTGAAAATGAAAACATCCTCGTCCAGGATGCGAATTTGGATCTACAAGTCCATTTCCTACGACTTTCAACATTACACCACGCACCTCCAACCACCTATATGACTGTCCTAATACTTTTCATGTATGGGTTTAATAGAAAATAAGGATTTTTAAAAATGTTTTTACAAAGTTGAATTTAAAAAATAAATATTTACCTATGAAGAATGAATAAAACAAAATGTCTTCACCAAAAACTCCTGATTAAAATGTATCAAAGCTGTTTTCATATTTTATCAAATTGGCACTAACGCCTCTGCACTGAGTCCAGACGTCTATACAACAACCTTTTATTATATAAGTTGTTCAGCTGTGCACACGTCTTTATTTAGATTTTTTAAAATCTAAATTGGAAGTTTGTTTCTTGTATATGTAGTACTAGAAGCAGCTACCCGACGTCGCCAGGGTAGAGGGGGAATTTCTTTAAAAAGTTGATCCATTATTACTGAATCGTGAGTTGGATCCTCGTAGAATGTCCAATTAAAATCCCTACGTAAAAAAAAGACCTCGCATTGATCCAGCCACTCTGCAAAGAAACGTTAATGTTTAGAATATAAAAATCCTACCAACTAGATAACAAAACGGCGATTAAATATCTTAGTCTCTATTATTTAAAAAATGTGTTGTTTTTTTTTTTTGGTTTTTAATCCTACAATCTGATTTCTTTCGTGTCGAATTCCCAGAACATTGAATGAAAAGGATTTATTCAAAATTATATGAAATGTTAATGCCAAAAATATGCGAACAAATAATTTAAACTAAAATCTCTAAATGATACATAAAAGACCAACAGCTTGGCAAACCTATGAAACCAGCTTCAGAAAACGGGCAACTCTGTAATGATTTCCCTCAGCTCAGAGAAGAGGACTGAGGGCATTACTGAAATAAGCGAAGCAATACTGACGCTAAAAGAGTCCATGAAAAAAATCAAAATAATCAAAATAATAAATGACAGAACACAAAACTGGGGTTATGTTGTGAGGTTTTAAGGGGTCAAATAAGAACAAAACGACGGGTAACAAATGTAGAAAAACGTATTAACAGAAAGTAGACAATGTCAAAATTACGTCCGACGAACAGAGTTATTGGCACTCGCATTGGCTTACTTACTTAATGATTAATGATTTCCCTCAGCTCAGAGAGGAGGACTGAGGGCATTACTGAAATAAACGAAGCAATACTGACGTGCATGGGGGAAAAAAGTTAAGATGAAAAAGTTTTCCTTCTCCTAGACGGGTTACCTAACTATGGTCAAATAGTTCAGTCCTGTTATACTATTTATCCATAGTCGGAGGGAGAGTAGTTGGATTCATACCTTTCACAAGGGTATTAGCGCTATGGGAAAATGAAAACCGCCTCGTCCAGGATGCGAATTCGGGTCTACAAGTCATTTTCCTACGACGTTCAACAATACACCACGCACCTACATCCACCTATAATGGTCCAACCACCTATATAACTATCCTAATACTTTTCATGTATGGGTTTAATAGAAAATAAGTTTTTTTTTAATGTTTTTACAAAGTTGAATTTAAAAAAAGAAATGTTTACCTATGAAGAATGAATAAAACAAAATGTCTTCGGCATAGTTAACATGCCGTAAAATCCTACCAACTAGCTAACAAAACGGCGATTAAATATCTTAGTCTCTATCATTTAAAAAATGTGTTGTTTTTTTTTCAAATCCTACAATCTTATTTCTTTCGTCTCGAATTCCCAGAACATTGAATGAAAAGGAATTAATTCAAAATGCTATGAAATTTTAATGCCAAAAATATGCGAACAAATAATTTAAACTAAAATCTCTAAATAATATAGAAAAGACCAACGTGCATGGGGGAAAAAAGTTAATATGAAAAAGTTTTCCTTCTACTAGACAGGTTACCTAACTAAGGTCAAACAGTACAGTCCTGCCATTCTATTTACCTATATATTACGTATATCGAACATATATACGGGACATCACTCTCCTAAAGCAAAAGATCATTAATTCCACTGTAATTATTGTTGCTACATGCTAAAATGTTGTAACCTAACAAAGAATATTAAACGAGAAATAACCAAATGGAGGTTGGAAATGAAATGGGGTCTTTATAACATTAACAAAATACAAGACTCGCCAGCGTCGTGAAGAAGAGTAAACCACTGCTTGTGGTATAAAACTATTCAGCCACCATAATACTTCCATATTTATGAGAATTGGGATATCCCCATTAATGTTCATATTTAGGGTATATAACACTCTCTGAATATTAATACTCGTGTTTCTTAATTGTACGACAATTATCATCTTGCAACACCCTTGATTGGGTCATTGCTATGCTCGGATGGACTGGAAACACCTGAAGAACTTTGGAGGATACACCTGCCGAAACTTTGTATTCTTACATACCCCACTAAAGATGAGAACATCAGTCGGAAAAAATCAAAATAATGAAAATAATAAACGGCAGAACACAAAACTGGGATTAAATATCTTAGTCTCTATCATTAAAAAAGTGTGGGGTTTTTTTCATCCTATAATCTTATTTCTTTCGTCTCGAATTCCCAGAACATTGAATGAAAAGGATTTAATTCAAAATGCTATGAAATTTTAATGCCAAAAATATGCGAACAAATAATTCAAACTAAAATCTTTAAATAATATATAAAA
>CM042155.1:84612779-84627779 GCA_023376005.1 Doryteuthis pealeii | reverse complement strand
ATTGACATTGTGTCACATCCTACTTCAACATTTTTTAAAACTTTTACAAGACATTATAAAATTTATTTGGTTAAATCCTACCTAACGGACATAAATTCCACCATCGTATGTCATCCTATCGACAGAAAAAAAAAACTAAAAATAAAGTAATAAACGGAATTTAATGAAAGTTTCAGTGTTGATACATTAATGAATAAAAATTCTAATGCATCAGTTATTTTATTTAAAAACTTTTACATTTTTTTTCAGGTCAATTAAATTTGAATCCCGTATGTTTGTGAATCTGTGTTACGCCTCAAAGATACGTGGTCCAAAGTTAAGTGACCTGAAAAAATGTAAAAGTTTTCAAATAAAATAACTAGTGCATTATATTATTTATTCATTAATATATTAACACTGACAATTTCATTAAATTTAGTTAATTCCCTTATTTTTAGTATTTTTATTCTTTCAGCGGGGTAACATACGATGAAGGTGTACTTCACACTCCCAAGAGCTCCAGAATTGGAACTTCACTGCTGGATGCAGTTTAGCGTCATAGCCAGGACACTAATATTCTCAGCAACTGCATTCTAGCAGATAAATGACAAACCAAAAAAAAAAAAAAAAAAGGGTTGGTGGGATGCCCTAAGAGAATTGCGGTCGGAACAATCATATAGGTGCTATGTTTTGACATGACAGGGCCGATTGATCTGAAGGGAGGTTTTTCGACCGTTTGTCTAGAGTAAGTAAGGCCCAAATTGATTATTGCAAGGGAGAGTCCTCAGCCAGCATTCTTAAGTATTACAGGTGGTCACTCATGGCCAACGAGTGTACCCCATTGGAGGGGAGCCTACCTCTCTGTTGAGGTGCAGTTGGCGTATTCTACAGCCCCAGTCAACAGGGAGTTTTTGAATATCACCTATTTAATCGTGTGTTTCAAGTTCTGCAAAGAAGTATATTTCTCTGAACATTTTTTAAACTAAAAATGAATCATGAAAACATCTTCGTAAGTTGACATTTTCGTGACAAGCTACTGAAATTAATTAAAAACAAACTAACTGACCTCGGTCGACGGGGTTAATCTCGGTCTTGTGTCATATATTCATTATATGATATTGTAAAATATTTTTTTAATCGTGATTAATTAAGCTTGAAAAAGGTTTTTGGATTTGAGTTGAAGCTATTTTCCACAAATTAAATTAAAAAAACTATAAAATGAAATAATCTTCTATTTAAAAAAGGTTATAATATATATATATATATATATATTATATATATATATATATATATATATATATTATCAGTTTCCTGTTACATACGTTATTTGATATTTAACGCGTTTGACATTTAAGTATAAAGTAAATGAAGATGTGTTAGTTGTTCTAAAGTTATCATCGTAGGAAATGGACACAGTGACCCTTGGGTGGCGACCTGTGATGTGTAAGAAGGGAATACTGACGGTTGAGCAGTTCATGACATGCAACACTCCACTTTGGCCCTTACGAGGCCGACACCAGTGGCCGGAGTGATCAATCGGTAGGCATGCCAAGGAATAGCTACTTTATCCCAAATCCATTCCCCTTATGGCAAATCTTTAGCCCTTTTTAACTCTTAACATCCTATACCACATCCTTCCACCCGGTCAGAAGTCACATTCGTTTCCCTAATCTGCCCTAAACGATAGCCTTTGTTTAAATGTAATATTAAATATACTAGCAAATATATGCACCCTCCGGGTGCAAGTATTTAAGTTTTAATGTAATAAAATAGTATATTAAATTAGAAAGGCTAATGAAACTAAATAAGAATGCAGATAAAAAGATTTGAAACAGAGGGGGTATAATTAAAAAATAGAACAACTGAATCTTACTCTTCCATCACTCTCGTCTTTCATTGTTATTTTTTCTAATTTAAATATTTAGTTAAATGAGGAAGTAAAGAATAAAATGACAGTTATTTTTTCTTGTTAATGGATTTCATTGAAGATTTATTGAAGAGATTTTTGCTTATATTCATTAGAATAAAACCAAACAGTTAGAAACCAATAATACTGAGCACATATTTATTAAATTCGATTTTTTAATATCAATATGCAAATTAGCCTTCCTGTTCACACTGCAAACCGCTATTTTGTTGTATATATAAACATAAGTGCATGTTATTAGTATATAGATATGGTTAACAGTATTAATAATTTAAAAACAATTTTATTTATAATTGAGGTTAAAAAAAATAAAATCATTGAGAATGTGAAGTCAATAACTAAGGGAATTGTGACTTGAGTAGTAATATAGTTTCGGTTACAGACAGAAAAACACACAATCTCCATTATAATAAGATTTAGAAGTCTTTATTTTATGGGAAATATCTCAGTTTAACTTTAAATAAAAAAGGCCATTTTTAGACATTTTTGATAAATCATCATAGGAATGGGGCTCTGGAATTCTCAACAGGATGTTAAGAGTTAATATATATGCACTAGAAGGCAGTTGCTGAGGGTCTTAGTTTCCTGGATACGACGTTAAACGAGTGGTATTACCTCTTAGGTCCTACCTATGGATTAAATAGAAAAATATGTTTAAAAATGTGTTATAAAAATTGATTTAAAAAATGTTGAATACCCATCAATAATGAATAAAATAAAACTTCTTCGGCATAAAATAACTCAACAAGGTTTGACATGCCGTAAAACCCAACCAACAATTCTTATTGCGCAAATAATTGAAAATCATCCAAATACAGTTCAATAAATCCGCGTTCATACACCAATTGTTATTTTTGTAATAATTTCTTAACCTTCCGTTAAATCAGCAGTAACTTAATTTTTGCTATCGTCTAATATCTGATTATTGACAAATCCACTGTAAGCGAATATTGCTAAAAATGCTAAAATTTCTTAACGTAGAAAAAAAGAAACGAAAAAGATATATATATAGATTATTTTAAACTTAATCTGCTCAGAATTTCATCTATATATAAATTTATGATGGTGTGTATGATTAAGTACTATAACTCTGGTTAAGAAGCGACCGGGGAGTAAAGGCAAGAAAAGGGTATACCACATTCCCCACGAATTTCACAACAGAACCCTCATCACAACAGTACCAAGAACAGGCTTTTGGTCGGGAGATCTTACCCCCCCCCCAACCGCAGAGAATACACCTAACATATTCTAAGCCTTGCCCACAGGGCTATGAAAGATACATTGTACCAAAAGTGTGAAATTGTTTGATTTCTTTTTTTGATTTAAGGGTATATAAACCTTCGCGAGCTATTCAATACCAAAGCTATCATTTTAGAACAATAGGGGGGGTATACTATTTAACCCATATCTTGAGGAATAGGCGGTTCATCCATTTCCTAATTTTATTAATCCGAAAGTTAACGTGATAGCGCAATTGGAGTTCGAACTCGCTTACTATGTTGTCGCAATCCAGCTCGTTAAGCCACTACGCCACGAGATATTACAGGAATGAAATTGTCTAAAGTTTATAAATGAATGGAAGCGACCATGTGAAGTAACAAGTGTTGAGGATTGCTTCTTTTTTTTAAATTCTCATATCGTAAATATAATCTCATGGAGATATGGCGATTATAGCTAAATAGCGTGTCTATTGTATGGAGAGCAAATCTTATCTTATTATAATGGAGATTGTGTGTTTTTCTGTCTGTAACCGAAACTATATTACTATTCAAGTCACAATTCACATAGTTATTTACATCATATTCTCCATGATTTTATTTGTGTTTAAACCTCAATTATTAATAAAATTGTTTTACATTATTAATACTGTTGACCATATCTACATAATAATAACATGTAATTGTATTTATATATACAACAAAGTAGCGGTTTGCAGCGTCAACGGGAAGGCTAATTTGCATATTGATATTAAAAATTTGATGTTAATAAATATATACTTAGTATTATTGATTTCTAATTGTTTGGTTTTATCTTAATGAATATGAGCAAAAATCTTGGAGATAAATCTTAAGAAATCCATTAACAATATCAACAGTAATTCTATTCTTAACTTCCTATAAGATAACATTATATTTCATTACATTAAAACTTAAATACTTGCACCCGGAGGGTGCATACATTTGCTAGTTTAAATAATTTTGCTAAACATCTGTCCAGTCATTCACTGAAGAAATTGTTGTTTTAGAAATAAATCATCCTCCTCCTCCTCCTCCTCCTCCTCCTCCTCCTCATCATCATCATCATCATCATCATCATCATCATCATCATCATAATCATCATCATCAGGGCTTGCTGTCAGCACGGGCTCCCATGACTATCTCTAACCAACCTTCCCTAGCGGTCACGCCTCTGGAAGGTCTTTTGCACGGCATCCAGAATCTACTGATTGATGCATTTTTTTTTATTCTGATGTGCCCGTCTGTAGGTGTCCACAGAAGAACGTTACTTATGAGTTCGTCCTTGCTTCCGCAACAGCTTCCAGTATGTCTCATTCACTAGAATGGTTTGAGTAATAAGAGGCACCTGCTTGCGAGATGCTGCTTCTATGATTTGTTCAAGAAAGTGCGCAACATCCTGGTGTAGCTTCTATCTAATAAGACCTCATATAGAATGTAAAACTCAGGACGGAGCTTCCGTTTCTAGACATGGAAATTGGAGAGTAATATTGAGATTAAAGAGCATATAAAGAAGCGTGACAAAACTAATAAAAAGTTTTAAGTCAACTGACAAAGAAATCACCTCGCTCCTTTGTAAAATAAATGTATATAAGTTGTACATAAGCATAAAAAAGGCGTTGTGTTCAATTGTTTTGTTGATCCGTTGACAGCTTTTGGTTATTTAATCTTATTTCAGCCGAGTTGGTAAAAGGAACGAAACCAGCTCTTTTCCAGCCTTCCTGTAAATAAACAGACAACATAAGAACGGGAGGCTGGAACGGGTAGTTTCGACGACTGTAATACTGAGCCGGAGCATCGTTCCCATACATACATACATACATACATACATAAACCGAACCCTGTACCCCGGCAAAGTATTATAAGTTACACACACACACACACACACACACACACAGAGAGAGAAAGAGATAGAGAGAGAGAGAGAGGGGGGGGGGTAAATTAGAATTACTTACCTAACAATAAAGAAGAATTCAAAGCGATATTATACACTGCTTCTCATAGTCGGACCGGTGCCGGTTCCCAGATACTACACATAATTTCTAAAAATGTGTATTGTTTTGAAGTACGGCAACCGTACTTGAACATTGGCAACCGTACACCTCATTTTCATCGACATAGCTTTGCGATGCTGCTTTTTCAACAATTAGTGTGATAAAAACTAATTGAAGGAACAATTTGGATAATCGAGACACTTTGCGTGTTCTACTCTCTTCTATCGAGCCAAGACTTGACAAATTGATGAATAAGAAGCAGTCTCTCTGACTTTACTGACTATCAATTCCCATTCACTGAATATTGGGGTTTATATTAATGATATACTTATCTATTAAACTAGAAGCTGCTACCCGGTATTGCCTGGGTAGAGGTGGGGGACCGTAACAAGTTAGTTTCGCAGATCCATTGATTGTTTTGGTCTTACATAATTGATTTATATTTTAATCATTAACTCAACCAATGTCTTTCTCTTTTCTTACTATTGAAACCCTGATTTTTAAATATCTTCCCAGATATAGTTAAAAGTTTCATTATTTTTGCACATAAAGCAACTTCTGGTGATAGTGATGTGCATATACATTTGAATTGTTGTCAATTGTTTTATATTCGTAGTTTCACCCGGACAAATATACAATCAACTGCCCTTTATTGTATTTACCGCGTACCCCACATGTACGGGTCAGGCACAAAGTCCCTATTAACGTGGGACCACCACAAGCCGAAGCTCATGGAATGGCAGGTGCAAAATTGCGTCGATCCCGTCGGCATTCCCCTCAAGGGGGCGCCTCAGGCACTGGGCAATAAACCCAGCCCTGCCCCTTTAAATCGAGGGGGCAGGTGTTGCCTGGGGGAATGGCCCCCTGGGATCGACGCTATTATTATAAACAACCCCGTCCAGCGGCCGAAGCTCGCCGGACCCCCAGTCGAAACCGGGCTGGAAAACCAGAGGTTTTTATATTCTCTGCCCTTTATACATGTATAGATATGTTACATAATCTATGCATAGATTATTGTCAACCCTCTGTATTTCTGAAGGGATGGCCCCTTTTCATATCATGGGCGGGACTTTCCATGGAATATTACAGAAAGCCCGCGAAACACGTGAAGTCACGTGGGACCTGGTTGGCTCTTCAGTTTCGGCTTGGACGTCAGGCAGATAAGATATGTCTGCTTAGCTGGGACTCACCTGCATACGCGCACTATGTTTAGTTACATGAAATGTTTAGTTAAGTAAATAAAAGCTTACGAAAATAACATGGTTTTGTGGTTGATGAATGTCTTTGGCAACAAGACTGACCTAGAAGACCAGACACGAAGTCCCCAAGACTAGGCCCAGACGCTGGAAGAAGAACGTAAGATACCAAAGATGAACAGAAGAAAAATAGAAGTAAGGAAAGAAAGAGTATACAACAGATAAAGTTAATTTTAACATCATTACTTTTTATCCGAAGTTTAACAAATTCTTTAATTTTATAGACCGGTCCGTGGATCGACAAATCAATCGGTCTGCAACTTCCCAACAATTTGAGAAGCATGGATCTAACAGAATCTATAAAAATAGTTAGTGGAATTTCTAAGTATATATCATCATCATCATCATCATGACAGGCATGTAGCCCGGATATCCATGACAATCTTTCGCCAACCCTTCCTATCATTCATTGCCCCTGGGAGGTCTTCTGCACAACAACTAGCATCCTCGCATAGTTGGTCAATGTAGGTCCTTGGTGGGCGCCCCAAGTTAGCATGTACATGTGTTGACTTCCACAGGAAAATGTCGCTTATGAGCTCGTCCTTGTTTCTCCAGCAGTGTCCTGCATGCCTAGTCCGCCTCCATCGGATGGTTTGTGAGATGGGGGACAGGTTTCCGTACAGCTGTTTCATTGTGGGGTACTGTTTCCACGACTTGTTCAAGACCGCACACAGCATTCTTGTGCATCTCCCACCTAGCTTATTCTCAAGGCGCTTCGTTAGGGTTCAAGTGGCGCAGCCATACAGCAATACTGATATAAGCACAGCCTGGAAGAATTGTCGATTTAACTTGTCAGTGAGATCGGATTTCCATAGGAATGATAATTTTTTTATGACCGACCATGCCTTTGCTATTCGTGTATTAACATCACTTTCTGTGGATGAGATATTACTACCTAGGTATGTAAATTGTTCTACTGGCTTTAGAGGCGAGTGTGTGGGCGAAAACATGGCAGCAAGGGAAGATAATCCTTTTGGAATCATATCCATCCCAACAGTGGCGGACAATCGCTACAATAAGATATGGACCATATTAACTTTAGGCACTCCTTTTTGATCTCGATTGAGAAAGGACGTGTTTTTTTCATTTATACCGTCAATATCCGGTTGTTTGTTAGGGGTTAGGCGTTAGAGTTAGAGGTTAGTTTTATAATTTTTTAAAAATCTAAAAATCATCTGTTATAACAACCGGATAGTTGCGGTGTAAATGAAAAACGTGTCCTTTCTTAATCAAGATAAAAAAGGGGTGCCGAAAGGTCATATGGTGCTAAGATATTTCTCTAGTTTTAGATTAAACTGAACAATATTGTCTAATGTTTTACACTAAATGAATTAATCTTTGAATTTCGTGTACTTCTGAAAATGATGTTGATTACTGCGTAACGGCATAAGCGATTTGCCTTTTCGTAGTTATTGATTTTACACGCACATTAACATACTACATTATTCCTATTCTTTTTCTTTATTATTATTATCATTTTATTATTATTATTATTATTATTTACATTATTTTTTTTATAACAGTAATTCTATTTTATTTCGCAGAATGTGTCAATACAAATTACTGCAGTTGATTCATATCAGGAAATTACATTGACCCTTTGGCTTAGCCAATATTTCATTCAATGATTCATAAAGTTACGACTCTTACAGATTGTTTAACATTAGCACAATGGACCCGAACATTTCATGAAATCCATATTTCGAACGCTGGACTTTAATAGAACAAGGATGGTGGCAACGCTGGGTAGATGAGACGCAACTTTCAACAAATATTTCTTATCGTAACTATATCAACGACGTATGTATTCTTTGTTTTCATACACTGCAACAAAACAACATTGACTGATTCATGTTCTCTTTTCGCCAAATTTATCTATTAAAGTGCATCTATTGTGATGCAGATTCCTTTTTATGCAATTTCTCTGAATGTTTGAGATGAGGCTTGAAGATTAGTATTATCAGCGTTATTCGGACTATTGTCCCCATCTTCATTGTTATTTGTACGACGTTTCGGCCGATATACCCTCCGGCCTTCTTCAGGTATTTCTTGTCGGACTCGGGAACCTTCTCGGACTCGGGAACCTTCTTTTCGAACTCGGGAACTTCTTTTTGAACTCGGGAACTTTCTTGTCGTAATCGGGAGCCATCACGGAACTTTGAACCTGAAGAAGGCCGAGGGCATATCGACCGAAACGTTGTACAAATATCAATGAAGATGAGGACAATAGTCCGAATAATGCAGATAATACTAAACATCAAGCCTCATCTCAAACATTCAGAGAAATAGAATATAAAAATGTTTAATATCTATGTCGTATTCGGGAGCCATCACGGAACTTTGAACCTAACCCTTCATTTATTCCACGGGGGTATCCTGTTCTCATTCCGCTAACCATAGCTGGGGTAGGAGTTGTGTTAATTAATTATTTTTCTAACTGCTTTCACTCAGGATTGAACTCGGGTTCCAGAGATAACTGTCACTTAGAATTGTCTTAACCTAACTGCCTTATCCACTCGGCCATGTGTCCAAGAAACACCTGAAGAAGGCCGGAGGGTATATCGGCCGAAACGTTGTACAAATAACAATGAAGATAGGGACAATAGTCAGAATAATGCAGATAATACTAACCTTTTTATGCAATCAGTTACAATAATGATAGAACAATACCAAATATTGTTGGATAAAATGGGGAATCGTTGTATATATGTTGCGGAGGGGCCAATGTCGAGTTGTAGTAGTAGTCGTTAGTAGTAGTAGCCGTCGTTAGTTCAGAGTAACAACATACGAAAGTCGTATAGTCAAAAAGGGATTGTTTATTTCTTTCTAGGTTCGAGGGTTTTTTTTCAGAGGAAAAGGAGGAGGAGGAGGAGGAGAGAGAGAGAAGAGAGAGAGAGAGAGAGAGAGAGAGAGAGAGAGAGAGAGAGAGAGAGAGAGAGGAGAGAGAGTAAAGTCAAGCTGTTCTATCGTAAATCATGTTCGGTACTACTATGCGAAACACATCACGGAGGAACCCGGGAAGCACCTTCTGGCCCTTACGAAAGCCCAACCGAAAAAGACCGATTTTCCTCTTCTTCCGTTTGGTCACATCCGCTTCCGCTCCTCCGCAGAAAACCTGGAACTTCCGTTTTTATCTTTAAATCTAGTTCAGGGGTCATTGGTCGGTCAATGGCTGGCCCATGATCAGTGTTTACCGAGCCAAACTTTAACCTCTTTTTGTTCTTATTTCTTTTTCTTCTCTTTCTCCAGAAATCTGATTACCGTTTTCTTTTCAATCCCAAAATTCTCCGTAGACCATAATAATTATGCTATATTTAGCTCAGAGGTACTTTTCCTTACTTTTCCAACAGTCGATGAATAGTGTTACCTTCATTTACGAGTGCCCTAAGTGACATGTTTTGAAACATGATAGGATGGAAAAAGCCAGGAATCCAAGAGATTATGTTTACTTACCGTGGAACGTTTTTGACGACGAAGAACTAGACCATTTGTCGAATTCTGGTTGGTTGACAAGGCAGTAAAGAGAAAGAACGAGAAAGAGTGTGAAACAGAGAGAGAGAGGGGGGATTAATTTGGAATTAAACAGTGGCAGGGGGAGACACACGATACGTGTCTGTCACACAAGGCATTTAGACTAGGGGTTAAGATAAAATAGCTTATGTGAAAAATAAAAACGTCTGTGTTATTATTAAGAACTATAAACGGCAAAAGGTAAGATATCCTCAAGGGAATCACAAGTTGTTCCAGAGCAAATCACAGCCAGCCCAACAAATAGATCCTGCAATTATGATTCAGACTAACAATTTATGATGCCCATGAATTGTAACAATATAATATGAAGCTAAGTAAAAAAAAAAGGTTCTTTGCCAAACCTTCTTTGTTGATTGTTTGGTTTGAGGCAGGAAACAGCAGCAAAAATACATGAGAAAATTTCTGAAAGAAAATGATTGCTGGATTTCATGAAGAAATGACAACGCCCATGATTCATGGGATTTGTTGAGATTTGATGATCAAAACGTATGTACATAAGTATTTTTATCTATGTTTGTTCTCCAGTTGAAAGATGAGATTTGTTTGTTCTAATCTCCTTTTTACATTTCTATCAAATATCAACATATCAGGTGTCTACAAACATTTACACAGGTTCTTGATATCCTTTTTTTTTAAAAATCATTTTTATCATTATATTCTGATATCCTATTTTTCGAAATATTTAAAAAAAATCATTTTTATCATTATATTCTGATATCCTATTTTTCGAAATATTTTAAAAAAATCATATTTATCATTATATTCTGATATCCTATTTTTCGAAATATTTAAAAAAAAATCATTTTTATCATTATATTCTGATATCCTATTTTTCGAAATATTTTTGAAAAATCATTTTTATCATTATATTTTGATATCCTATTTTTCGAATATTTAAAAAAAAATATTTGTATCATTATATTTTGATATCCTATTTTCGAAATATTTTAAAAAAATCATTTGTATCATTATATTTTGATATTCTATTTTTCGAAATATTAAAAAAAAATCATATTTATCATTATATTCTGATATCCTATTTTTCGAAATATTTAAAAAAAATCATTTTTATCATTATATTCTGATATCCTATTTTTCGAAATATTTTTTTAAAAATTATTTGTATCATTATATTTTGATATCCTATTTTTCGAAATATTTAAAAAAAAATCATTTTTATCATTATATTCTGATATCCTATTTTTCGAAATATTTAAAAAAAATCATTTGTATCATTATATTTTGATATCCTATTTTTCGAAATATTTTTAAAAAATCATTTGTATCATTATATTTTGATATCCTATTTTTCGAAATATTTTTAAAAAATCATTTGTATCATTATATTCTGATATCCTATTTTTCGAAATATTTTTAAAAAATCATTTGTATTATTATATTCTGATATCCTATTTTTCGAAATATTTTTAAAAAATCATTTGTATCATTATATTCTGATATCCTATTTTTCGAAATATTAAAAAAAAAATTTTTATCATTATATTCTGATATCCTATTTTTCGAAATATTTAAAAAAAAATCATTTGTATCATTATATTTTGATATCCTATTTTTCGAAATAAAAAAACAAAACAATAAGAATATAAGATAAGTTTTGTACGGTTATTATTGACACGTCATCACTCCTTTTGAATAAGAGCCGCTACCCAACAGGTATCCGAGTTACGCGCGTTAACTGGATCGATTCTTTTGATCGACAACACAGTGACTAATCTGCACTAAACAAGCTACAAAAATCGATAATAACCTACCGGTTGCGGAACTTCTCACATGTGAGGAGGCTTGACGTGTGTCATGTTCCCGCCTCATACGTCACGCTTGTCCGGCCCCTTTTATACCTGTGTATCAACTCATACACACTTCTAATACACTGTACGCGAACTGTGCTAAAAGCCTGTGATTCATTTCAGTCACTGATACTACGTTCGACCACAGTATTCGTGTCACATACTTTAACTTGATAATGATTAGGATACGAATCGAAAGTACCCGGTCAGCAAAAAAAAAAATGGCTCTTTCGGAGAAAGAATGTTTTTCAAGATTGTAATATAAAAAGAATCATTAGAAAAATGAAAAAAAAAAACTTGAAAATGATAAGGATTCTGTTCTATTCAATGACATTTGTTTGAATATATATATATATATATTTGAAAGGAAGGAAAACTCAAAAAAATCCCAGACTGACAACCGCTGATAGCCGCAAGGGTAAGGAGCTTGACAGACGAAAATTCTGTCGGATTTCCATCCCGGCAAGAGGTAACTGTTAAAAAGTCGAGCCGAGGAGAAGTAAACTTCGAAACACGTGCCTGTGGATGACTGATAGAAGAATGCCAGTCTCACCAAGAAAACCAAACTGCGTGTCTACAAAGCGTGTGTTCTCTTAATGGACGGAAATGTGTCAAAACATATATATATATATATATATATATATATATATTAATAATAAGTCATCCACAGACATGTGTTTCGGCGTTTCACGCCTCTTCAGTATGTCTAGACACAACAACTATCCTTGGCTAGGGTCGAACTATCACTGACTGTTTGCCAGTCTCATTTCTTATCTCTTCGACCACTGACAACTGCTCTATCGGGTGTTCAAACTATTGAATACATAGGTTTCTTTATATATTTTACGATCACAGAGAGATCTAGTTTTGCGAGCAAACGATCATTGCTTATATGCTTAGAAGTGAAAGTTAATTTAAATCACCCCTTAGAGAGCTCATACCAAATCTATGGGAGCATATATTAATAAGTCATCCACAGACGTGTTTCGGCGTTTCACGCCTCTTCGGTGTGGCTAGACACAATAACTATCCTTGACTAGGGTCGAACTCCGACTGACTGTTTGTCAGCCTGATGTCTTATCCCCTCGGCCAATGACAGCTGCTTTAGCGGGGCTGGTGTTTAAACTATTAAATACATAGGTTTGTTTATATATTTGACGATCTGGATTGATGGATAGGTAGATAGTCCTGCTGCACTGCATAAAAGGTGTAATACAATATTTTTGAAATGTCTGCACATATCTTTTTAATAGGATAGTTTCAATGACAGATCCTTCTAAATGACGGCTTAACTGTTCCCTTTTATTTAGATTCGTGATCAGAACTGCAAATTGAAATTTTTGAGCAATTAATTTGATTTCGCATTCATTAAATCAGATGGAATATCGGATCTCCCCCCTTCTCTCTCCTCTCTCTCTCTCTCTCTCTCTCTCTCTCTCTCTCTCTCCTACACGCAACACACACACACAAACTCACACCCATGCACACATGCGTGCACATACTCTCTCAATTTCTATCTATCTGTCTCCTTTACATTAATTTTAGACTACAGTTATAAAAATTCATATTTGATATGATGAAGCAGAATATCTCTTTCAGCATTTCGATAATGATTGTTTTCCATGCGAAATATTATTCCATGTCGCCAGCATTAAATATCTGAATTACGGTTACAATAAGCACGATATCCGTCAGAGTTAACAGTATGATGTATGCATACATCAGGATTTCTGGCTAAAATCAGACTATTCGTGCGTTTTATTTAGAAGGGAAACGTTACACTTGCGTTATTTCTGTCTAGGATCAATGCGCAGTATGTGAGTGCTGTGTCCTATGGCAGGCTCCAAACTTTTTTTTATATTATAAATGTACTAGAAGGCAGTCGCTGAAGGTCTTAATGTCCTGGGTATGTCATTCAACTCTGAATGTGAAGTTCCAGTTCTGAAGCTCTGGGAATGTGGAGTGACTCTTTATCACCAATACTCTCAGTCCCACTTTGACCTGAATTAATAGTACTTTTTATCGTTCCATCTATGGGTAAAACAGAAAGAAATGTATTTGAAAAAAATGTGTTTAAAAATGATTAAAAAAAAAGAAACTTAATACTCATGGAGAATGATTACACTAAAACGTATTTGGCACAAAATAGCCCAAGAAAAGTTCACATGCCGTAAAATCCAACCAACCAACCAAAACCACGTTTGGTAAGTGTATATTATATTCATCATACGTAATGCGCATCTAGAATAGTTTCTGTTGGATATCACCGGCTTCTTACCTTTTTTTTTAGTGAGAATCTTTTTTCCTTTCATTAGATATAATGGCGTTCGCAATACGTTGTCTAGGCATATTATAAATAAAAATTATGATAATGTACCACCTTATAGGACTCCATCGACTGTCTCAAATATATGTCTGTCACCGTCAGGTGAACAAACCATTTTTAATATTATAATGTATGTACAGTTGCCTTTCTTGCCATGTTTGTTTTGTAGTTTTTATTATTATTATTATTATTATTATTATTATTATTATTATTATTATTATTATTACGCCTTGTGAGTTTTTCAGCTTATGCTGATGGACTTTCACTGGAGTCTGAGCGAGAACATATCTCTTTAAGTCTCGAGGATTATAATATTATTATTGTTATGAGCTTTTCACACCAACGGAAGCTGGTGGTCTTTCACTGAAGTCTAAGTGGCATGTGTTCCCAGGTCTTCACTCCAATTATTCTAGCTGATCTTAACAATGTTGTTGTCTTATATGGTTACAATTCTTCCTCTGTTTTCCTTTTATTTAGTCTGTTTTCTAAACATTTGGGGATAGCTCCAAGTGCCCCAATTACAATTAGGATCATTTTGACCCTCATATTCTACTGCTTTTTTTCAATTCTCGAGCAAATTCCAGTATTTGATTATAATGGGTGTTTTTCACACCCGCGTTAACAGGTAGTTATTTTGAACGTAAGCACCAGGACACTTCTAAGTATTCTACCGATCATAAAAATGCTGTTATTTGGACGGTTTCGATTAATCCGCCAATTTCCAATTCCTCTAGTCCTTTTTTTCGAAGCATTTGGGGACCTTTCCACGAGCACCAGCAACAAATAGTAGCAATTTCACCCCCTATCGGATATCTGATAGAGAATTATCTTCCCCTGCCGCTCGAGGGCGAATCGCCAATACGATGTTGGCGCCAAAATCAAACCCCTTCACTTATCTGGAGATTGTCACCGAAGCGAGTCGCTAAAATAAGCGCTCCCATCAC
>CM042155.1:84605279-84607779 GCA_023376005.1 Doryteuthis pealeii | reverse complement strand
GTTTTAAATATCAAGTCTGAAACTGAAGTTTGTTTTTCTTTTTTTCTCTCTCGATGATTTTTGCTGTAGTAGTGTAAATAAACCAACTTTAAATAATGACTATTATTCATTCCATGGTGGCGTGATACACTTTTATTTTCCTAAAACATTTTAAAACTTATTTTCCTGTGAAAAAAAAAAACAAAACAAAAAACACCTAATTATCATTTTTTTTTCTTTTTTGAGAAATGCAACAGAAATATTGACAGAATTAAGAGACATGGCGTTTCCCGTTTACAAAATAAAACTATCCTGTCAGGTATTAATATTGTGTCACTAATTCAATACATTTGAGACAAATCTAATTCAGATTTTCATAGTAGACATTGTTAATAAATATAAGATTTATTCTATGAATCAATTAAGGATTTTAACTATAAATTAAAAACTCATTGATAAACTTATGCATTTCCTGAGGGTATTGGGAAGTAAGCAGTGACATAGTTTCGGTTGCAGACAGAAAAAAACACAGAATGTCCATTATAATAAGAATTATATCTCTGGAAATTTTGTTTTTATAGTTGATTGTAATGGAAATCTGCAAAAATGAAAGACAGTACTACAATATAAGTGGTCTATTAGCACAACACTCCAATGAAATAGTTTTCCTTCAGGAATGTTTGGAATATGAAGGGTTACATCTCTGGGCAGGTGATAACTGTCAGCATTGGTTATTGTAGACAGAGGAAGATTTCTCCTTTTGTATGCTAGGTGCCTTGCTTCCTAGTGGATGTTTGTTCTGTTAGTGGACGTCAGCAAGTCATTAATAAAGAGTGAATGGGATTTAGTTTATTCATTTAGCTAATATAGGTGCCCGATAATTGAATATTGTATTACTGACTGTTCTTTAGTCAATGAGTTCTTTATAAGTGGAAATGTAGGCTCCAGTTGAGATTAGTTTTCCTGTTTATGTCTGACTCCTAGATACCCATCATTTTTTAATTTATTTCTCATGTACCTAATTTAATCTTTATTTCTTCTTTTGAAATATAAATAAAATCTTCATTGTTTTTGTACAAAAAGCAAGCTCATGTGATTATGAATGTCTATATATATATTTACTTTGTCGTTAATTGTTGTGTTTTCATAGTTTCCTCTGGACAAACACACATACATACGTATATACGCACAAATGCCCTTTATATAAGTATAGATTACTCGTTATGAAACCGAGGCTTCTGGAAAAGATGACGTGACCATTAATTTGTTTGGCTTGAACAAAAAAACTAACATTAAAACAAAAACGACATGAAACAGAAAATGGCACTTGGTAGTTGGTTGCCATAAACAAAATGTATCAAACAACTTTATCCGTTAACTGATATTATATGCCCAGAAAAACAAAGCCTACTCTATTATCTTCCCTTTTATCTATGTAATTTCTCCGGACATAACTTACTCTGATATTTTACGACACATATATAACTTAAGCGATGTTAATACACGAATAGGAAAGGCATTGTCGGCCACAAACAAATTATCAGTCATATGGAAATCCGATCTCACTAACAAGTTAATGCGACAATATTTCTAGGCTGTGGTTGTATCAGTGCTGCTCTACGGCTGCACCACATGGACCCTAACGAAGCGCCTTGAGAATAAGCTAGATAGGAGCTGCACAAGAATGTTATGTGCGGTCTTGAACAAATCATGGAAACAGCTGTATGGAAACCTGCCCCCCCCCCATCTCACAAACCATCCAAGTGAGACTGACGAGACATGCTGTAGAAGCAAGGACGAGCTCATAAGCGACGTTCTCCTGTGGAAGCCAACACGTGGGCATGCTAGTGTGGGCCGCCCAATAAGGACCTACATTGACCAACTCTGCGAGGATGCTGGATGCTGCGTGGAAGACCTTCCTGCGTCAATGAATGATAGGGAGGGCTGGCGAGAGATTGTCATGGATATCCGTGCTGATAAGAATTTGAATATCTATACATTAGATGGATGTATAATACTAGGTCCGTGGAGGTACTTGATGTGATGGTTCTCGTCGTAGGAAATGGATTCGCTGACCCGAGTTCAAATCCTGGCTAAGACTCTGTATTTTATATAGCCTTGGGAAGGTGTGAATCCAACTAGTTTCCCTACAGCTATGGGTAAATACCAGGGCAAATATGATTCAATAAGCTAACTATGGCTAGGAGAAGGAAAACTCTAAATTCAAACCTATTAAACTCAGCATAAAAAATATACCATGTTGTTGCAGTTTTTAAGATATAAGGCGTGTGATAGAAGCCTACTCCTAAATATAGACTCGTTGACTACCACGTGACCTGGGAAGATTTCTATTGTCCAATCACTGGCACTGCTGCTGCTGTTGCTTCTGCTGTGATTGGACAATAGAAATCTCCCCCCTACTCTTACGACGTTTATCCAAGAAATAAGGTGAATTTTAATTAGAAGTTTACTGTTGCATCTTTCTTCCAAGTAATCCGAATCCCAAGGGATTTCTTTTTTT
>CM042155.1:84595279-84600279 GCA_023376005.1 Doryteuthis pealeii | reverse complement strand
AACGCTGATGTGAAAAACTCAAAAGTAGTGAAAATGATAATAATTTTTGTCATTTAGCCTCCAGTGATCAACCGGGTACGGAAGGTGTGAAAACACTCCATAATGATATCTCTTTCTTTATATATATATATATATATATATATATATATATATATATATATATATATATATATATATATATATATATTAGAGATAATCTCATCTAATAAGTTAAATCAATACCAAGTAAGTTTACATCGGTAGAAATGTTTACCTTGAATACTGTTTAGGGAAAATTGTATAAAAAAAAAACTATTGAATATTCTTTTTTCTTAGCTTTTGTACGATTAATGAGAAATTGTATTATTGGCTGAATGCTATAATTTCTCTCAATGCCAATCGAAAGATGAAAATAACTTACAAGTAGGATTATTTCGAGATTCGAATATTTTAGGAATTTTCAAATTTGACCTTGAGTTTTTGGTTATTATGAATAATTCAAGATATATTCCTCAGTTAAACCAGCAATAATATTGATTATACAAACTTACTTCATCCATTATATTAAACTGTATACAGACATATATATATATATATATATATATATATATATATATATATATATATATATATATATATATATATATCAGATAATAAAGCACAAATGAACGAATTCATCCAAGTAGGGGACGGAGCTGGGATTTTAATATGCATTTCGCTAGGTAGGGATATACTTAAAGAACCCATTATGAGAAAATAAAAAAATGATCTGATAGATAGATAAATAGATGGATTATATATTGAGAGAGAGTGAGTCTGTTGTATGTATAAATGTATATATATATATATATATATATATATATATATATATATATGCATCTGATGAGTATATATATATATATATATATATATATATATATATATATATATATATATATATATATATATATATATATATCATGTATATATATATATATATATATATATATATATGTGTGTGTGTGTGTGTGTGTGTGTGTGTGTGTGTGTGTGTGTGTGTGTTTGTGACAGATTGATAGGTAGATGAATCGATACATAGATTGCTAGATAGAAGTTGATAAAGTGAGAATGAAAGAAAAACATCATATAGATTATGAAGTAGCATTTTGATTATGAAGTACATTTAATCTTAATGTCAACTGTCGTTATTATTTAATATACTTTCCATAACAAAGTAAAAATTCATGCGTTCTCTATTTTACCCTTTTTTACGAAAAACATTATTGATGAACTCTGAGGTGTTGCTTTTTTTTACCGAAGTGTTATCTATTCGTTGCCTTCGGCAGGTGAACCTAAAGAATTTTCAAATTTGTTTGAAGGGCTTCACTGGTTCCACCCACGTGAGGGTTTCGATTATTGTTTGGAAGGCAGTGTCATGTCATCGGTAATAGAAAAACGGGAATCGTTAATGGTTGCTATAATTTAATGAGACTGATCTCAAAGGGAGAGAGAGAGGGAAAAAAAAGATTGGTGAGGGAAGCCAGGAAATGAACCAAAAAATATTCCAGGGTCTGTAACTTGCCTGTACACTGCTTGCCTAAAAAATTACGACTACAAAAGGTTGTGGAGTACTTAGCACTCCTTCGGCAGATGGACTGTCTCATATGCTTAAATAGTCTACGATTAAGGACTTCAACCGTGGATTACTAAGCTGAATTAATATTCGGTCTGATCTTACTTAGTTTGGCTATACCGAATTTGACCCTCCTCTATTTCTTGTCAGTTGTCTTGTAACTTATTGTTCTGTGTTCTTGTATGTATCCGTTAGCACCGGATACTGGGCTGAATAAATATATTAAGCACTCAATTCCTTCTGTGTATCATTTCCCCTCGACGATACAACACAAAGTTAAGACACACAACACACCGGTGACTTGTCGGCAGGGCTTACAATACACATTTACCGAAATCTTCCACTCAGTCAATTTTAAGGGGAATATACACACACATACACACACATCCATATATATATATATATATATATATATATATATATATATAGTCATCCACAGACACGTGTTTCGACTTATCAAGTTTCTTCAGTGTGGCTAGACATTTTGTGAGCTACCTACAGCCGGGATAGAACTCGATCGATTCAGCATCAGTCGAATAGCTTAACCGCTAAGCTATTGTCACCCACAGAATGCGAAGTGGATTTTAACTGCTTTAATACACAGTCTGTATGTATGTAAAGGCCGCCATAGAGTGCTCCACCCCTTTTATAGGAGAACGTTGCGTTTACGCTTTAGTTGGCGGTCATATATATATATATATATATATATATATATATTATAATATAATAAAATTAAGAATGAATGTGAAAAGTATTAGCATATGAAGGTGCTTAATGCTAAAATAGCAGTGCAGGTTTAAAATCATGTATTAAATATTATTATCCCGTAACTACAGTACGCTTGAAACTGTAGTTACGGGATATTAAATCCATAATATTTATATATACTAGCAAATATATGCACCCTCCTGGTGCAAGCATTTAAGATTTAATGTAATAAAATATTGTATTAAATTAGAAAGGCTAATGAAACTAGATAAGAATACAAATAAAAAGATTTGAAACAGAGGGAGTATAATAAAAAATAGAACAACTGAAACTTACTCTTCCATCACTCTCGTCTTTCATTGTTATTTTTTCTAATTCAACTATTTAGTTAAAAGAGGAAGTAAAGAATAAAATGACAGTTATTTTTTTCTTGTTAATGGATTTCATTTAAGATTCATTGAAGAGATTTTTGCTTATATTCATTAAAATAAAACCAAACAGTTAGAAACCAATAATACTAAGAATATATTTATTAAAATTACATTTTAAATATCAATATGCAAATTAGCCTTCCCGTTCACACTGTAAACCGCTATTTTGTTGTATATATAAATAGAATTGCATGTTGTTAGTATGTAGATATGGTTAACAGTATTAATAATGTAAAACAATTTTATTAATGATTGAGGTTTAAATAAAAACTAATTCATGGTCAATTTGACCTCAATAACAAAGGGAATTGTGACTTGAGTAGTGATTTAGTTTCGGTTACAGACAAAAAGCACACAATCTCCATTATAATAAGATATATTATATATATATATATATATATATATATATAAAAGATATAATAGGTTGGGATTTTTGAAAAATATATTGAACTCTGTTGTATTTTATTATTCTTTTTATTTAGACAAACTCGTCCAAATACGAACTGACAGATCAGTAAGAATAACAATAGTGTTTACAATGAACTCAATTTTCTTGAATCAAAAGACTTGTTTAACGCTCTGCTGCAAAGGTCGAGTGTACAGAACAAGTCAAATGAGATAATTACTTTGATGAAAGGATTAAAGCTTTGCTTCGCTTTTTGTCTTCGTTTGAATTAATTTCAATGCAGATTTTTAAAAATATAATTAAAACCGTTTTTTTTTTTACCTGTTGTATATTCTTCATTAATTAAGACTTGATTATTTAGAGAGAAAAAAATGACAGATTTTTTTTAATCAATGAATTAAGTGCGGTCAAATTTATGAGCTGTAAGGAACCAAGTTTAATAGATTACTTTTTTTTTTCAAAATTCTTATTTTTACATAAAAAAATAGATTCATTTTTACCTAAGTGCATTTTTTTAAATGACGTTTAGAAGAATATGCACTAAAAGAACACATTATGAACAACATGCAAAATTTAAATAAAAGATTTGTCCGTTCTCTGTTAGTAAGCTAGATAGATAGATAGATAGATATATAGATACTGTAATTGTAATAATAGATTTAATTTGACGTATATTCAGAAAACACGGACTAATGAAGGATGTATGAATAAAAATAAATATATATTTACATAGACTTCTGTATCAATAGTGTGATAGATATAATCGTCATTTGAACGATATATATATATATATATATATATATATATATATATATATATATATATATATATATATATATCAGTCATCCACATACAGGCGTTTCGAAGTTTACTTCTTATCAGTACGGATCGATTTTTTAACTGCTACCTCTAGCCGGGATCGAAACCCGACAGAATTTTCGTCTGCCAAGATCCTTAACCTTGTGGCCATCAGTCTATTAATTGCTAAATACTTTACGGCGGTATGTTTTACAATCACCAGAGAACTCAAATCTGTAAACAGGCGGGTAACGGCTAATGCCAAACGGTGAAGTTACAATAAAGAGAGAGTGTGAAGGAGAAATATATAGATGGATATATGCAAAATGAGATATACTGTTGTATATATATATATATATATATATTTATATATATATATATATATATATATATATATATATATATATTTGGGAATAAAAAGGCCTTAAATACC
This sequence comes from Doryteuthis pealeii, assembly GCA_023376005.1. Taxonomy (NCBI): domain Eukaryota; kingdom Metazoa; phylum Mollusca; class Cephalopoda; order Myopsida; family Loliginidae; genus Doryteuthis; species Doryteuthis pealeii. The sequence goes on along the minus strand of CM042155.1, from coordinate 84,595,912 downwards.
ATGGGTATCGTGATTATGGACCAATTCCACTCGCGAGTATGCTCACGAGCTTCTTCAGACCACTGATATATTTTATTCAGACAGGCACATGGCCAAACTCATTTTATATTCATACATTTCACCTCCCTCATTCATTACAATAATTAAACATTGAGCTAACCCATGGTATTTAAGGCTTTTTTATTCCAAATAACTTTGCTCTGTTTACAATAATTAAACATTGAGCTCTTATACGGAACCTGAACTCTACAACAAACTACTGGTAGAGAATTAGGACCCACCTAGAATCACCTTGTACCAAGAAACTTGGTACCGCACCAAAGTATATATATATATATATATATATATATATATATATATATATATAAGTTTTGTTGAACTGTACAGACAATTCCTGTCGGACAAGTTTTTCGTTGATCCGTTCCAATTTTCGGGCCATCTTTCTGGTGTCAGGGTGTAACTGGTATAACAGTTCCCCAAAATTTTCAACACGAGCGCTTTCGGCAATACAATTTGCCATCCTTGTCCGACAGGAATTGTCTGTACAGTTCAACAAAACTTGTATAAAAGAAAAAAATGCTGCCAAAATACACTTATTTTAATACACACACACACACACACACACACACACAC
>CM042155.1:84575279-84590279 GCA_023376005.1 Doryteuthis pealeii | reverse complement strand
GTATTTTTTTCTTTCGGCGGGGTGACATACGATGGTGGAATTTAGGTCCGTTAAGTTCAATTTAACCAAATAATCTTACAAAGATTGACATGCCATTAAACTCAGTCAATAAATATTCATGCTTTATATCTTAGAGGTGATATTTAGGCTTACATTTAAGAAGAGTATAGGATTCTAATTAGGATTTTATAGATATCTCCATTAATTAGTGGGATTAAAAAATGACAATCAACTGAACATCAAACTAGTATTTGCTTTATTTGTTATATAATCTATGCGTAGATTATTGTCAACCCCCTGTATTTCTGAAGGGGTGTCACCTTTTCATATCACGGGCGGGACTTTCCATGGGATATTACAGAAAGCCTTCGAAATACGTGAAGTCACGTTGGACCTGGTTGGCTCTCAGTTCCAGCTTGGTCGTCAGGCACAGAAGATATATCTGCTTTTGCTGAGGTTTACTGCACACGCGCATTGTGTTTAGTTAGAGAAATATGTTTAGTTTAGTAAATAAAAGTTTACATAAATAATATGGTTTTGTGGTTGATGAATGTCTTGGCAGCAAGACTGACCTAGAAGAAGAAATGAATCCGGAACGACCAACCAGCAAGAACAGAGAAATAGAAGACCAGACACGAAGTCCCCAAGACGAAGTCCAGACGCTGGAAGAAGAACGTAAGATACCAAAGGTGGGCAGAAGAATAATAGAAGTAAAGAAAGGGTATACAACACATTCATCAATGTAGAACATTTTAAAAGAACTGCAAACTTTCTTGAAATAAACACTTCAGTTTTTTAGAAGTCATGAGACGAACCTCGATGCAACCGTTTATCTTTGTATTTTTGGTGGGAGGGGGGGATTAGCCGGAGACAAATAACCTGGGTTAAAATATTTTTTCCAAAGGACAAAGGTTTATCAAGTGATATATGATTGCCGTTTTATGTTAAATTCAAAAATACCATTCATTGTGTTTAGTTAGGTCTGGTCTTTAATATGTGCTTGAATAAGTACATAATAATAACACTTTTTAAAAAGCCTGTGAACACTACTTGTCACAGCATCTATACATTTAAATTATAGTTTGTATTCTAAAAATTTAACCTAATTGGAAAGCGTTAAACTGTGCCTTAAAATCAGCTATTATAATTTTTTATATTGAAAGCATCGCAGAAGAGTGTTAGACTTAAGTTGCGAAACAAACTGGAATGTACTTTATTTATCAAGGTAGAAACATTTCAAATTAACTGTAAACATTCTTGAAATAATCACACACACACACACACACACACACACACACACACACACACACACACACACACACACACACACATATATATATATATAATATATTATATATATATATATATATATATATATATATATAACTTGTTGTTAAATTCTCGCGGTGAGAAAAAAACCCTGCAAATACTTTGATTGTAATAATATACTACCAAACATCATCCGGGGATTTTTAAAAAATTTTGGAAAAAAGAAAAGACCAAGATAATCGTACCAACCAAAAATAATCTATTGGTACAATATCTTTGCCAAAGAAAAAAAACAATTTATATATATATTTATATATATAATATATATATATATATATTAAGATACATATATTTATACAAAACCGCAAGGAAACTAAAGCTAATAAGTAAAAAGTGCTCAATACCTAAGTAGAGCAAATAATTATTAATTTTAGTAGGTTTATCTGACTTATTAGATTTATCTTATATATATATATATATATATATATATATATATGTGTGTGTGTGTGTGTGTGTGTGTGTGTGTGTGTGTGTGTGTGTTTTGCGTGCGTTTGTGAATGTATGTGTGGTGCCTTCCTGTGAATGCTAATTAATTTTATATTTGTTAGATGTCAAAACGAGAAGACTGACTGAAGTCTTTTATCGAAACTTTCCTCGTGAAGATAGATCGAATGATTATCATCTGTCCTCTTCGTTTCAGGGTGCTAGACAATGATCGGGTTCAATGATCGTCCCTTTTTGGTGGGTGGGGGGCATGGCCTGTAACTAACACCCTTGCTCGTCCCCGTGTGAATGTGAGGTCCCATAAAAACTAGGACCGTTTCATTCATCTTTGTCTGACTCAAGCTGCTTGTAGTCACGGTGCGGATTAGCGACCATTTAGTCTGAAATTTAATCTCAGTCTCTGAAGATCCACTAAAAGTGGATCTCGAAAAACAGAGATTAATTTCATCGCTTTGTGAGAATTAGTGGACGAAACAATTCTAGTGACTAAAATGACGATAACTCAACTATTCTACAGTATAATGTGGATCGTACCTAATCATCGACTTCAGTAAGTGCTCAGTAGTGGAACTGCTATGATGTTGCAACATATTGTGTTTATTATTATACTTTGAAAAATTAAAATGCATTACCAACAGTGGTGACTATGTAGAAAGATAGGAGGAAAAATAGAGGGGCAAAATAAATATTTAACTCAACAAGTCTTTGTTGAGTGGGGGGGGGGGGCAAAAGAAGCGAGTCCAACACCTTCTCGCAGGCTAAAACACCGACGTCGTCGTCGTCACAGTCCTTAGCAGCTCATGTTGCAACAATCGCTTCTGCCATCACCCCACTTCTGGGTGTTGCCCTCCACTTATACACCGTTTCCTCCTATCCTCCGTGCGCCTGTGCCCCACACACGGGACTGTCAACCCAATCCCAGCCGCCGGAATGCTCGCAGCTATCATCCGGGCATCTGGCGGTCACATACGGGACTGTGGCATCTCGACTCCGGTGTCCTCGCCAATCTGTTGTTCTTTCGCATTCTGAAGGACCGGGTTCGATTCTAGGTTAGTCCTATACGCCAGGCAAAGACTAGCCCGCTTCCTTCGAGAATACGGCAAGCCTTCACGCCTGCTACTCACCTCGTGTTCTCTGTCACAGTTTTGTAGTTGAAAACTTGCTCTATCCCATATTATCATTGTACTTCCTGCGTCTGATGTAGATTTTTGTGGAAATTAATAGAAGGAATTACTTTTGGGGCGTATCTCTTAAAAATAGGACGTCTACTGGTATAATAGGGATATATGAAGTTAAAATCATAATGATAAACTAGTGGGGGGGGGTAAGTCTTCCCTTTGTAATACACTCGGTTTTTTGGTTAGTTTTTTTTACGGCATGTCAAGACTTGGTGGGTCATTTTATGCCGAAGACGTTTGTGTTTTTTTTCATTCTTGATGGGTATTCAATTTTTTAAAAACTCAATTTGTTTTACTAAACACATGTTTTAAACACGTTTTTCTATTTAACACATAGATGGAACCTTAAAAGGTACTACCATTCCTGGTTAACGTAGACCTGGGACTACTGGCGCTGAAGGGGTACTCCATATTCCCAGAACTGGAACCTCACCATCAGATATAATTTAATGTCATACCCAGGACTATAAGACCCTTAGCCACTGGTTTCTAACACATATATGATAAAAAGGGTTGGGGTTGCCATAAGGGAAACAGGGTTAGCATAATCATATAGGTTTGGGGGCTTGATGTGACCAACCGATGGTTCGGATGGGCCCTCTCGGACAACCTATTTAGCCCAAGTAAGGCCACCAAGACCCATGATGGTTAGCGTCTTATTAAATCGACACGACGAGACGAGTTCAAATCCTGGACCAGGCTGTTTACATTTCACATAGCACTAATACCATTGGGAAATGAATTAATTAAAGTAATGTCCCTCCAGCTATGGCTAAATACTTGGACAGGCTGGGCTCTTCAACCTTGGTATGACAAACAGTCTAGGAGAATGACAACTCTGAATTCAAACCTGCTTATGAAATTGACCTTTTGTCGCATCCTGCTCGTGCGGAGGGATTGGTTAATATGCATAAATAACCAGTTAATATTATAAAATAACTTAATGAAACGAACTACAAATGTACACGAATTTGGAAACATTAAGTACTTGAAACATAGAAACTTTTACTAAATTACTTGATTCGGCATTAGATGACCCAAAAAATTGCTATGCCGTAAAATAAAACCAACAAAAAGCAACAGTCTATCAAAAAAATAATAAAATAAATTATGAATTAGATCACTAATTAGCCTATTCTAGTAGTGACCACCCTAAGCGGAGTTTAACGGGTTTGAATTCAGAGTTTTCCTACTCCTAGACTAGTTGCCAAGCCAATGTTAAAGAGTCCAGTCTGTCCTACTATTTACCCATAGCTGGAGGGATAGTAGTTGGATTCATACCTTTCCCAAGGACATTAGCTCTATGTGAACTGCAGCTTCGTCCAGGATTCGAACACGGATCGACGAGTATATTTCCTACGATTAGACCACGCGCCTCTATTTAATGACTAGTTTTCCTAAAAGATCAACTGGAAACTTTTGCAAACCCCAGTACATAATTTTCGAACCAATCCAGCCAATCCAGGTATGTCTATATATATTTATGAGGCAGGAATACGACAGGAATCGAATCTAAGTAAACCTGTAAAAAAAAAAAAAAATAAACGAAAACGAAAGATCAGTCTTGCTGCAAGCTATTTCCTGACAGATTAATATTCTCGCCAAGAATATTCTAAATACAAAAAAAAAAAAAAAAAAAAAAAAGAAAAAGAAGAAAAAAAAAAAGAAGAGAAAAGATATTGTTAAAAATCATAAATATTTTCATATATTATGGAAAGTTGGAATTAGAAAATAAAACTCATTTTATTATAAAATAAAAGTAAAACCTCGTTAATTTTCTGTATTTCCTTCTTGTGTTAATCTATTTATTCTCCTCGTGCATGAATTATCTTTTCTGCTTCCTTCGTTGTTGTGCATACATTTTAATACCATGGGATTAAGTCAAAAATAATCAATATATTACTGAATTGTGTTCATAAACGTAGGATTTCTTTCTTTTTTTTGTTTCTTTATTTGTTTGCAGAGGAAAATAACGAAAGATGTTTGCCAGAAGAATATTGAGAAAGTCAAATCACTTGACTGCTTGACATTATCCAATACTTTTAGACTGATGGTGTGTAGTATAATCTACGATTCCAATACGAGGGGGGGGGCCTCGTATTGGAATCGTCAAGGCGAATATAGACCCACAGTGATCTCCTTTCAGTAGAAGTGGATAAAATAAACCGTTAGCAAAATCTGTTGTCTAGTACAGTTTGACTCCGTAAAGACATTGTAGGGGTCCAGTTGTGGTTTTACACAGAATCCAGTTGGTGATCCCGTCTGTGGGTTTTTTGGTCCATATGACCTTTAGGCACCCCTTTTGCGATCTCGTTTTATAAGGACATTTTTTTCATTTACACCGTCAAAATCCGTTTTTTCTTAACAGACGACGATTAGAGTTTTTAAAACATTATAAAACTAGCCCCTAACCCTAACCCCTAACCCTAACCCTAACCCTAACCCCTAAACCTAACCCCAAACAAACAATCAGATTTTGACGGTGTAAATGAAAAAAATGTCCTTATGAAACAAGATCGCAAAAGGTCATATGGTCCGATTTTCTTCTAATATATAAATTCAAGTCTGTAGATTTCCTTAAAATCTATCTATTCATATAAAAGTGCAGGTTGGTGTGTATGTACGCATATCCGGATGAAACTACAGAAATAAAACAATTAACGACAAATTAAATATATATACACATTATATGTCACCGCTTTTTGAACAAAAATTTGATTTACATTCGAAGATATTTATTAATTAAAATATACATAGAAATAGCACTGACATACTATGTCCAGCATTTGCAAATCTCAAAAGTAAACAAATCAGCACATCAAAGTTACACACCCTCTATCCAGGCTATATGATGCTGGATAGCCGCTTCTAGTATATATATATATATATAAAGTACAGTTGTATGTATGTATGTATGTATGTATGACTCTCCAGCCAGGTTATAATAGACCTGGCTGGAGAGCCACCATCTACCTCTCTGTGGAAGAATTTGAGTCCAACCGAATTAAACACCAAAAATTGAAGCGGGCTATTAGAAATGGTAATTTTCAGCCCAGCAACATTCAAAGAGAAGAAGTTCCAACATGTAGTTTATGTGGAAGAGTATATCTCTCCATGGCTGGCCTGGTGAGTCATCTGAGAAAACAAGGATACAGTGTCCAATGCTACTGGCACCTAAATAGGATGATAAAAAACAGGAAATTTGATTTACATACGTATGGAGGCACGTGGGCTAGTGGTTAGAGTCGTGGAAAATGGACTCATTGATACTTCAATTCCTAGACGAAGCTGTTGCCATTTCACATAGCGCTAATGCCCTTGGGAAAGGTGTGAATCCATATATTCTTCCTCCAGCTATGGGTTAAATAGTAGGGCAGAGTGGGTCCTTCAGCCTTGGTTAGGTAACCAGTCTAGGAGAGGGATAACTGACTTCAAAATTCCCTCCAGCTATGGGTTAAATAGTAGGGCAGACAGGGCCCTTCAGCCTTGGATAGGTAACCAGTCTAGGAGAGGGATAACTCTGAATTCAAAATTCCTGGGGTCGGTCGTTGATTGGGTGTGTGGCAACCCTTGATGCACCTATTCTTTCCTATCGACTGTGCCAAAAAGTGTGGATAGTCCAACACAAGACTTCACCACTATAAACAAATCACTGTGTGGATATTCATTGTATGAACGCTCATACGTCGATTGACGTGGGAGTCCATCATGTGTATGTATTTACGAAGGAATCTACGGAAATAAAACCACGACAAAAAATCAATATATATACTCATTCACTATCACCAGAGCTTTCATTTTGGGTAAAAATAATGTAGATTTTAATTATATCTAGGATAGATATTTAAGAATTATAATTTGAATAGTAAGAGAACGGAAAGTCATTGGTGGCGTTTGTAATTAAAACATAAACAAATCAATTATGTCTGACTAAAAAAATCAATGAATACCCACTATAATCCCCACTTCTACTCAAGCAACGCCATGTAGCCACTTCTAGTATATATATATATATATATATATATATATATATATTATATATATATATATATATATATGAATAAAAGGAAGTGAATCCGACTGTATGTAGTATAATAAAAATTGAAAAAACACAGGTTTAAATGAGTTAAGTGGTGAGTTTATTAGCCGACGCTGCAGTGTTTCGGTCTATTAATTAGATCATCTTCAGGGCTTTTGTTGGTATGTGGAGGGTGATAAAAAATTTTTTATCTCAGAATAAGGAGAAAGGCGAGTAATAGTCCTTGTTTATCGGTCTGTTTTAAATTTGAAATCTGAGAAAAAAGAACGTTGAAAAAATGAACGGTTTGAAATATGACGTCACATATCCTTTTTTGTGGTGTGAGTATTAGAATGTGTAAGTGTTTGTATCGAAAAAAGCATTGTGCATTTTTTATATGTGTTTATGAATGTGTGGTTGCGCGTGTGTGTATAAATCTTTTGCGATGAATCAATATATATATATATATATATATATATATATATATATATATATGTATATATATATGGAAATGCGATGAAGAATTTAATCCGACAATATGTGAAGAAAATATTTTCAAAAAAGATAACAAACACAGGATGTTATGATCAGAGGAAACAATTTTATGTGTCTATACTTAAGTATTTCGGTATCAAACCATCATCAGGACACTGTTACATAAATTTTTGTGAGGGAGAAAAATGAAAAAGTGTATAGTGAATGTGGGAATATAATGTTATTAACCTATTCACGTTCTGCATGCGTCATCATATGATCTTCATCTACCATTTTTTCACATGCAATGATCACGTAAAGAAACAAACACATAAAAACATTATATTCACATATTTATTATACACTTAACATTTTTCATTTTTCTCCCTCACAAAAATTCGGTAACAGTGTGCTGATGATGGTTTAATACCGAACTACTTAAGTATAGACACATAAAATTGTTTCCTCTAATCGTAACATCCTGTGTTTGTTATATTTTTGGAAAATATTTTCTTCACACACAACACACACACATACATAATTTTTTGGGGGGTGTATGTGCTTAATTAAAGTCGTACCTGATTTTGAAAATTAATTAGGTAATAATTAATGTATTTTAGGCGGGCATATATGTTCAAATGTAAGGCTAAGCGAATGAGAACATGTCAATGTCGTTTAGCCTTACATTTGAACATATATGCCCGCCTAAAATTCATTAATTATTAACTAATTAATTTTCAAAATTAGGTACGACTTCAATTAAGCACATATCCTCCAAAAATTGTCGGCTTAAAGCCATATAAAAATAAACACATTTGTTTGTTTACTTAACCTCATATATATATATATATATATATATATATATATATATATATATATATATATATATATATGTTTGGTACATGAAAATTTGTAAACTACTAAAAGTAGAGGAATAATATGTAAAATGGGGAGGAGATATTTTATTATGAAATAAAATATAAAATAAAAGGGGATACGAAGGCCTTTTCGACCGGTACTTTTTCAAGTATTTACACCGGTTGACAATTAAAAGTCAGAAATGTAAAGAATTTGTTAAGAACAAATGGGGTAAACCAGAGAGTGTGGGGGGGGGGACAAAAATAATGGGGAAAGGAGGGTATGTGTGTGTGCCCTAGGTTAAACCAGGGTTATGTTATGCCTCCCAACAGATAAATGGAGTGTCTCGGTGTTTGTCTGCACAGAGTAGGTCTAAGAAAAGAAATACTAACAGCCTCAAGGACTGCTAGATGTTGTTTAGACCTAGCTCTGTGCAGAATAGAGAAGCACTCATCTGTGTAATCGGACAAACAAGCATTTATAGAAAGCGATCGCTGAGCACCTTTCTATAAATGCTTGATTCCTCTACTTTTAGTAGTTTACACACACACACACACACACACACACACACACACACACACACATATATATATATATATATATATATATATATATATATATATATATAAGTCTTTACTTTTCATTGTGATATATAAGTCAGACGTCTGTGGCAGCCTCTAGTGCTAATCCAAATCTATGTCTTCCTGACAGAAAGTTCAAACGTGAAGTTATTGAGTACTGTGCAAATGATCTTAAATGCTTTATCTTCTCATTCAATTTGCAAGTTTCTACCGAAAATTGATTCTACTTTTGGTAAATTCTATAAATAGAAGTAACGGTTTTGCGTAAATTTTATAACAACATATATTCCAACAAGCAAAATAACATTACAAAGTCAACGTCAGTATATATTTACCAACTACTCCGCACGAGCAGGAGGTGACACAAGGTCAATTTATTAAGCGGATTTTAATAAGTGAGAGAGAGAAAAGAGAGAGAGAGAGAGAGAGAGAGGAGAGAGAGAGAGAGGTTAGACTAATACAAGGATATGTACATACGCATAAACATGCTGATATATATATATATATATATATATATATATATATATTATATATATATTTATATATATATATATTCACCAAACCCCCCGCACGAGCAGGATGAGACACAAGGCCAATTCATTAAGCGAATTTTAATAGGTTTGAGTTCAGAGTTCTTCTTCTCCTAGACCGGTTGCCTAACCAAGGTCAAAGAGCCCAATCTGCCCTACTATTTACCCATATCTGGAGGGACAGTAGGATTCATACCTTTACCATGTGAACTGCAATTACCACGCCCAGGATTTGAACTCGCGGCGACATGACTTGAACCATTACACAAAACGTGCTTATTGCGTAACGGTTATTGTCGCAAATTCACTCGACTAGGTGAGAGAATATAAAAGAATTCTGAATTTAAAAATCTGAGGAGTGTTGTTCGTAAGAATCGGTTATACATCAGAACACGGTTATTCTGTTGCTAGCTTATCCAAGTTTTACAAGTAATACACAAATCGGTGGTGAGAGAATGAACGTAGTCAAAGAGCTGACTCTGCAGCTAAATCGGCTCTAGATTTGATACCCAACAAGTTCAAGATTCCATGTACTGACTTGAAACCTAAAATTAATAGTTTCCTTCATACAAAATGGCAACAACACCGGAATAACAACATCCACAATAAACACTTCCTAATCAAACCCACTTTGGGAGACTTGAGACCAGCTTTAAGAAAGTCTAGAAAGGAACAAGTCATTGTGTCCCGATTACGCATTGGTCATACAAGACTAACGCACTCCTATATACTCAAACAAGAACAACAACCACAGTGTGAAACATGTCAAATACCTTTGACTGTTAAACACTTATTCATGGAATGCAGGTTTTTTGCTCACATCAGAAACCGTTACTTTAATGCAAACAATATGAAAGGTCTATTTGAAAATGTGAACATGAAGGAAATAAAATTTTACCCTAGAATATAGACATAAACTTAATCAATACTATACAACATGATCCCCAAAGGTGCTAATGCATTGATAAAACCAATTACTACAAAATTATGAATATAAATACACAACGTATATTACTTCCTAACCGTTAGGCATGACATAACTGAAGACGGGTTGATATGCCGTTAAAATCAACCAACCAACCATCATCTTTAACAACTGCTGAAACCTCATTGGTCAAGCGCCCTGTCGGCTGAGGCAGAAAAATATACAGACTGAACCTCTGCAGAGGCGTGAAATCCTCTAAATAGAGCCATCTATTGGCCATAGGTGGCGAAACATGATGTTTAAGGAGGGACCCCTGGTAGCCGAGCAGTCCATGACATGCAAACACTCCACTTTGGTCCTTACTTAAGCTAGACGGGTGGTCGGAGACCCCCCCTCCGATCAATCGGCGAGTTACGTCATGGCCTAGCTTCTATATCAATATTCTAACCCTATTACACTCATGGCAAAAACCGAAACCCTTTTTATCATATATATATTTACCAACCCCTCCGCACGAGCAGGATGTGACACAATATCAATTTCTTAAGCGGAGTTTAACAGGTTTGAATTCAGAGTTTTCCTTCTCCTAGACCGGTTGCCTAACCAAGGTTAAAGAGCCCAGTCTGCCCTACTATTTACCCATAGCTGGAGGGAAAATAGAATTCATACCTTTCCCAAGGGTATTAGCGCTAAGTGAAATGCAATTACCACGTTCAGGATTTGAACTCGGATCGACGAGTTTAACTCGTGGTGTAATGGTTATGACTTTAACCATTACACCACGCGCTTCATTTTTATCATATATGTGATAGAAGGCTGTGGCTGGGAGTCTTATGGTTATGGGTATGGCGATAAACTGTATCTTGTGGTGAAGCTTTGGTTAAGGATGTCTGGGGAGTGTGAAGTACCACTTCATCGCTATTACTTCCAGGTCCACTCTGACCCGGAGTGGTAGTACCAGTTAGGGTTCCATCGATGTGTTATTTGAAAAATGAGTTTGAAAAAAGTCTTCAGCATAAAATAACCAAGGTTAAAGATTCCAGTTTGCCCTACTATATTTACCCATAGCTGGAGGGAGAATAGTTGAATTCATACCTTTTCCAAGGATAATAGCGCTATATGAACTGTAGCTCCGTCCAGGATTTGAACTCGGGTCAACGAATCCATTTCCTACGACTCTAACCAGTACACCACACGCGGTTCCCCAATAAGAAGAGTTTTGGAATCAAGTAACCTATGAAAGTTGATATGCCATTAAACAGAGAAAGCAACTCTTTAAACCTGGTTTGGAGAGCTTTTTCATTTTTTAAACTTTCTCCAACAGCATTTTCCCCGGGAACTTTCAAGACGTCCTTAACACAACACTATCTATAACAGATAAGTCCGCATATCCGCACCTTAAGCATCCTTGAAAGCGACAGCATCCTTCTCGAGGAGATTACATCGTTTTACGAGGTATGTTTTGATAGATCAAACGGGAGTTTCATCTAAAGACTGGTCTCACCCAATCTTATCACAATCAACAACGTTAGGACAGCGGCTGTAGTGTTTTACACTAAAAGCCATGATTGAGTTGACACGTGAAGAGATACTTGAAGTAATTAAGATTAAGATAAACATTATAAGGAAATTAGTAAAAAACAAACAACACATTAAAATAGAAAAAAAAAACAAATGGAAAAATAGACAAAATCTGATATAATAAAACAATGGAAACCACTCTTAAAATAGAAAACAATCAACGGAATAATGAAAGATAATAAGTAGCTCTGCTGGTACTAATAGAAAACTAAGGATTATATATTTAGTATAATATGTGCTAAAAATGTAACACCCCCTTACCTATTATGGTAGAGGCGTGTAAGTATCACTTGACAAGCTTAATTTCGCTATGATGGTCAGCTGTGTACTGTGACCGAGGCGATAAAAGTGTTTCACTAGTGTTTCACTGTGTCTGCTGAAGTCCCGGTTTCGATTTCTGTCGGAGGGAAATCGTTAGTATATACCGCTGATGAGACTTAATAAAGTCGAAACAGTCTGTACGGTATTCTACACACCGAGCCATCCTTTGCCAGGATTACACTTGTCAAGTTCATTTTCTATAAGAAAAAGTATCGAATTTTATGCGATACATGCGTTGTAAGTGCCTTCAAGTAAAAATTTAATATAATATATATATATATATATATTATTTCAATATTTTTGCTTGAAGGCAATTACAATGCGCATATCACATAAAATTCGATAATTATAGAAGATAATAATGACAAGTGAATTTCGCAAAGAATTACTCGTTGTGTAGAATATCGTACAGACTGTTTCAACTTTATTAAGGCTCACCAACGATATATACTAACGATTTCCTTCCGACAGAAATCGAAACCGGGTCTACAGCAGGATAGTCAGAAACTATACTGTTTCGACCACGATACAACACGGAGAAATTCCTGCGAAATTAATCAGTCAATGATACTGAGACGTCTCTACCATATAAGGCAAGGGGGCGCTTAGTGAACAATAACAAACCCGGGCTTCAAGCTCTTCGGCGAAGGAAATAAGATTTTTGGATGTTTGTTTATTTTAGAAGCATTGTTGAATAAAGTATATATTAATATTTATATTTTTGCTTGAAGGCAATTACAATGCGCATATCGCATAAAATTCGATAATTATAGAGGATAATAATGACAAGTGAATTTCGCAAAGAATTACTCGGTGTGTAACGCCCTCTGGGCGTCGTAAAATTAATTTTTGGAAGATATTGCCTGCTTAGAGAGTGGAAGTTAAAATTCAATGTCAGAGAGTTTGTATCATAAGTAAGCAAAATCCTCATATTTCTTAAAGGAGTAAAAAAAAAATTGAAATTTGAAAATTTAAACTGAGCCCCGTCTCTCTAAATAAAATGTTGTGCGCATGTAATAATCAATTATTTTGAATATTTTCCACATACATTTCCCAAAAAATCGTAGGTATTTATTTATTTGTAAACTTTTTAGGTAACTTCTTGTTACAGTAAAAAACAATTTTTTAAATTGCTTACTCAAATTTTGGGTGTATATAGCATAATTATATTGTGATGTAAGCTGTAACGTCGAGCTATGATGTAGTTTTTGTTACAGACATAAATACAGACAATCTCCATTATTAATATATATATATATATGTGTGTGTGTGTGTGTGTGTGTATATATATATATATATATATATATATATATCACTTTGACAGCCAGCGTTCAGAAATACATAAATGTATGTATATATAGTACCTTTGTGTCAGGTCGCTTATTGTGCTACTGGTACTATTTAATCCAGTACGACCCGTTTCACAGTCGAATCATGGACGACTAAACCTGTGGCTAGACACCCTGCATGACGAAAAACAAGACCTGTTCAAAGGGATGATGAAGCTATTAGCTCAACGGCCATATAGAACATTATATCTGGTAGTGTTGAACACCATATTCATTGTTAGGTTATCCAACTAGGAGAAAGATAACTCATATTTAACACCTGCGATTGACAGGATTACCGATTATCTTGCTTCGGTTTGTCACTGGATAATAATTATGAAAATTTAGAGAGTGGTATTCGTGTTGTACAAGCGTTGACCTCTATAATACCATGATGTAAAATCTTGGTTTGATGAGTCATTTGAGGGCTTATGAGAGGAAAGGTTCTGGTGGTGGAGTTATAGAATTGTGTGAGACGGCAATGATCTGTAAAGATTCTGCTATGCTATGCTATGCTATGCTATGCTATATATATATATATATATATATATATATTATATATATATATATATATATATATATATATATACTAGCTAAAGTACCCGGTCCATGACCGGACTAAAAATAAAAAATAAAAAATAGGCAAAAAAAAATCTGCCTATTTATTTATCATTAGAATTATGATAAATTAAAGAACAAATTTTCTCATTCAAGTTACGTACATTAGAATCATTTTTATTTTATGTTTAAGGTAAGAACATATCATACACTGTTTTGTTTATATATGAAATGTTAACGACATCGTATTTTTATTATATATCTTTTTTGTTTTTATTACAATACGAATATACAACTATGTTTACTTAGTTACGAAATAAGTAGTTATAATTTAACTACCTATTTTTGTAAAAGGCTTTTCTTTCTAAAATTCCTTGGTTTTTAATTTTTTCGTATATATACAAAGTTGAGTTAGATTATATTTATTAAATAAACAATAAGCGCTTACTTTTTTCTTTTTTTTTTACTTTACTTCGCTCTTTCTTACCAAATAAATATTTGGAAGATAGATTATTTCATTTCATTTCTAACTAAATTAATATTTTAAAGACAGGAATAAAAAGATTGCGATATGAATAAGATTTGATTTTTCCTTAAAACATACTTTTGCTGTCCGAAGCAAAATAATTTTTTTTATAATTCGCTATAAAAAATAATTCAATTGATAAAGACCCGTTCAAATTTGAGCAAGATTATTTTCTCTTCTTTTCATGAAAAGTTTCACTGAAACTCCAGTTTGAAAATAATAATAGTATTTGGGGACAATTTTAAATTCAGTTTTTAATTGCTTGATAAGTTAGAAGTACATTGTAATTTATTTCTTTGAATTTTTTCTACATGACAATTCAAATCTAGTTCTTAACGATAAAAAGAAT
>CM042155.1:84547779-84570279 GCA_023376005.1 Doryteuthis pealeii | reverse complement strand
TTCTGTCCAAGCCGAAAGTGCGGATCATATTTGAACATAAGTATTCCCATGGATCATCCAATCTAATCCAGAAGGATTCAGTTAATTATACTCTTAAACGGAAAGGATCTCTTGCAAATTGCGGATATAACCGTTCTGGCATATCATGTATTGAGTCTGAAGGAGAATACGGATATGGGAAAATAAACAGACCTTGTGAGAGAACAATGAATTGTATGAAATATGCAATTAATATCCTTAAGTTCGCGCAGCACTTGAAACAATGCAACGACCTTACAAATGGCCTTACAATTTCGGAGATACGATAAACATTCGAAATCATTGCAAGGTGTAGCGTAATAAATCCCTAAAAGGCATCAAGAGCGAACTGAAAAATCTCGCACTTTTATTTGTTATAGAAATGATACCACTCAATTAAATACTGTAAAAGGATGTACACATTTACAAAATCACTGTAAAATTACATCATCTTATGTAAATAGATAATTTCAGAATTTCAAAACTGGAGAAGACTAGACAATGGCTAAGAAAAGGAAACATCAACAGAGAAACTGAATCTCTCATCATAATAGTAGAAAACAATCCCTTGAGGACTAATTATATCAGAGCTAAAACAGATATGAGTCAACCGAATGGCACGTGTAGGTTGCGTTGAGACTGAGAAGAAACGGTTAATCACATAGAGATGCAACAAACGAATACAACGGAGTACACGACGAGGTAGCAGTGTTGGAAATATAGTACCCTGAGAAATATAGTACCCTGAGAAATATAGTACCCTGAGAACTCTACAAGAAATTAAACTTTTACCATACTACCAAATGGTATATGCAAAAAACCCAGAACCGTCCTAGAGAATGTTAATATTCTGTTGTAATATTTTGGTATATATATATATATATATATATTATATATATATATATATATTATTTTTTTTTTTTTTTTTTTTTTTTTTGTGTTCGTCTTCAGAGGCGTTTTCTTCCGCCTCTGAAGACGAATAACACCAAAAAAAAAAGGGTTATTCAGAAACCAATGGTAGGAGCGACTTTGTAATTATAAATAAATAAATAAATAAAGCTCTACATAAGTAATTGAGCCCTATATAATCAATTCTCCAGCAATAATATAATTTAATATATATATATATATATATAATATATATATATATATATATAATATATATATAATATATATATATATATACCAACTCCTCCGCACGAGCAAAAGGTCTTAATTTCTTAAGCAGAGTTTAATAGGTTTGAATTCAGAGTTTTACTTCTCCTGGACCGGTTGCCTAATAAAGGTTAATGATCCCATTCTGCGCTACTATTTACCCATAGCTGGGGGAGAGTAGAATTCATACCTTTGCCAAGGTTATTAGGGTTAGATGAAATACAATTACCACGTCCAGGATTTGAACTCGGCTCATTTCCTAACCATTACACCACGCGCTTCCCTATGTTGGTACTTGCCAGAGATTTGAAAACGCTGTGGAATATTTTGGTATATAATGTGTGCTGCAATACACCACTTAGATTTATAGACAAAGCGAGGTCATGTCATTTAAACCTCAGCCAACCAACAGCCAGAATACGTTAACTACTTAATCGGCTGATATTGACAGACGTCCATTTGCACTCATTGACGAACGACTCGCAAGACTGAGGAGCACCAAGGAACAACCAAAGGATCATCCCCAATATTAAGAGACACTAAGGAGGAACGTAAATATTCTTTACTAAGGATCACGCTCTGCTTAACTCAAACGATCTCCACCGGGCAGCGCTCTTGCTTGAAGCCTAGAGCATGGCTAGAAAAATCGTAACATGGCAAACTAGGCTGGACTGGGTGAGAACGGTTATTTGCTGGGAATTGTACTGGAGATAACAATTAAACGCGAATTTGTAAAATATTTCCCTTTTTATTTATTTATTTGATTATTTATTTATTTGCTTACAAAATTATTATAAATTCTATGATAATAATAATAAAAAATTGTGACAGTTAAGTGGATCATACGGATACCACTAATTGGAATCTTTGCATTGCTTTTGAATAATATTTACTTCAAGTGAAAAGCTGTAACATCTTTTCAATTGAGATACAAAAATATGACATTTTCCCTGTTCTATTTTTACGTAATTGCTTTACAAACACAGCGCACAATTTATAAATTTCCAAGCTTTTTTCTTTTTTTTACTGATTTTTAAAAAATGTCTTTAGAATAAATATATGTTTACAAAATGCATACAATGGCTGTGCTAAATCGTTGCTCTATATTTTATACCCTTTTTTTTTTCTTTTTGGCTGTTGTTATATCATTAGCGTAAATGCCACTATGTTATTTATCTTAATAAAGTACGAGGCCGCAAAAAGACAATAGATTTTTTTCTTGAATTGATCCAATATTTGATGTCTAATCTGTCCTTATCGATTTGACATTAACATTTTGTTTCTAAAGACAGAATGCCTTTTATCAGAAGCAAATCAAATAAAGTATTGATTTAGTCTGGCTGATTAATTGTGAGTTTAATCCAGAAAGAGCGGTTATGGAACCAATTTAGTGTAATTTGAATGAATTTAAAGAATAAATTGATTATTTTTTTGTTGTTGATTCAATTTTCGTTCTTGTTGCATTTTTCTTCATCACAGTTCATAGCGAATGCCCTCGCTTCTTTTTTTAAAACACAGACAAAATATCTGCCTGTCATTGACTTTAAATAATCAGCGAACAGTAGTTTTTATTTTATTTTATTTATTCATTTTTTTTTGTTAAAGTTTTAATAAAGGTTTCCGGCGAAGTGAGAGGCCCACAGGGACATCTTTCGGATAATCAGGAAAATAATCTTTTAAAAAAAAAAAAAAAAAAAAAAAGAACCCCCTCCCCCAAAAAATAAAAAAATAAAAAACAAACAAACAACAAAAAGAAATAACTAAGGTCTAAATGTCGAAATAATTTCTGATCAGCTAACAGATAAAAATCGACGAAGACCAGAACAGATTTTTGGTAAACCATAATTACAGCTGATTCATGTAGTGCCGTTCTCTTGGTTTAGTTTCTTTGTTTTATTGTTTATCTATCATCGTATTTTCTTTACCAACTTTTATTTTCTGGGTGAGGATTAGAAAGTTTTGAACGATACTCGTATATCATATATATATTTACCAATCCCTCCGCACAAGCAGGATGCGACACAAGGTCAATTTCTTAAGCGGAGTTAAACAGGTTTGAATTCAGAGTTTTCCTTCTCCTAGATTGGTTTCCTAGCCATGGTTAAAGAGTCCAGTCTGTCCTGCTATTTACCCATAGCTGGAGGGAGAGTAGAATTCATACCTTTCCCATGGGTATTAGCGCCATGTGAAATGCCAACAGCTTCGTCCAGGAATTAAACTCGGGTTGACGAGTCCATTTCCTGCGACTCTAACCATTAGTCCACGCGCCCCCGGTATATCATATAGAACGTAATGTTGTTATGGGGTTCACGTATGCTTCTTTGTATATCTAGCCTTCGGGTCGGTAAATTAATAAATAACGGCGTGATCCCAGGGACCCGTCCCTCCATGCAACCCCTTCCCCCTTGTTTTAAAAAGGCAGGACTGGGTTTACTGCCCAGTGCTTGAGGCGCACCCATGAATAGGAATGCCGACTGGATCCACGGATTCTTGTGCCTGCCATCCCATGAGCTTTGGTTCGTATGTGGTCCCACATTAACAACGCCTTGTACCTAACTCGCATATGTGGGATACGCGCTAAATACTAAATATTATATATATACTAGCAAATATATGCACCCTCCAGGTGCAAGTATTTAAGTTTTAATATAATAAAATATCATATTAAATTAGAAAGGCTAATGAAACTGAATAAGAATGTAGATAAAAAGGGTGTATGATTGAAAAATAGAACAACTTTGAAACTAACTCTTCCATCATTTTCCGTTACTCCCGTCTTTCATTGGTAAATTTTCCTAATTTAACTATTTAGTTAAAATAGGAAGTAAAGAATAATATTAGTTATTTCTTCTTGTTAAGGGATTTCTTTTAAGATTTATTGAAGAGATTTTTGCTCATATTCATTAAGATAAAAGCAAACAATTAGAAATCAATAATACTAAGCATATATTTATTGAAATCAAATTTTTAAGATCAATATGCAAATTAGCCTTCCCGTTCACTCTGTAAACCGCTATTTTGTTGTATATATAAATACAATTGCATGTTATTAGTATGTAGATATGGTCAACATTATAAGTAATGTAAAACAAATTTTATTAATAATTGAGGTATAAA
The DNA here is from genome assembly GCA_023376005.1 of Doryteuthis pealeii. Taxonomy (NCBI): domain Eukaryota; kingdom Metazoa; phylum Mollusca; class Cephalopoda; order Myopsida; family Loliginidae; genus Doryteuthis; species Doryteuthis pealeii. The sequence goes on along the minus strand of CM042155.1, from coordinate 84,565,989 downwards.
TAAAAATAAAATCATGGTAAATGTGATGTAAACAACAAAGGGAATTGTGACTTGTATAGTAATATAGTTTCGGTTACAGACAGACAAACCCACAATCTCCATTATAATAACTAGCAAATATATGCACCCTCCGGGTGCAAGTATTTAAGTTTTAATGTCATGAAATATCGTATTAAATTAGAAAGTCTAATAAGAAGGCAGATAAAAAAAATGAAAAAGACACGGCGATACGAGTTCAAATCAAGTGCTATATGAAATGCAATCAGCCTTATTCAGGATTTGAACTCGTATCGCTGTGTCTTTTTCATTCGACGATAACCATTACACATGGGCACCTCCAAAAGCCACAATTTTACAGGAACAGTAGTGATACTATTGAACCAATAGCTGGAGAATTATAACTTTTACAAGCATATTAGTAATTATATGAACGTAATATCGCGACTAGAGCTCGAACTCTCTTACTACGATGTGGTGGTCCAGTGCGTTAGCCACTATAGGTTGGAGGGTGGGGTTGGCTCTCATTACGTACTTTTTGTCGCTATAAACATATTATGATATAAAGAAAAGCGTGCGCTTACCCTCTGTTGACGATGGAGTTAAGAGAAGCGCTGCTTTAAATCGTTTACTTCTCGTTGTCTGCGAGAAGATGGGAGAAAATGCCCGAATCCCGGGACGATAAAAGCAGCGATTTGAGCTAGCGTGGGGCGAGTCTTAGGACGATGTTATTACGAGATGATTGAAGAAGGTGAAGAGGATAACAGAAATGTTGGGGAGAAATAACAGTTTTGTCGTTAAGGAAAGGAGACAAGGCAAATATAATGTATATAATTGGGTTAACAATTTATTGGTGCAAAATATGAAGTGTTCACAAAATGTAAGTTAAGTTTTCATAGTGTATGTGTAAGAGTTCATACGCTTCAGACAAAAGTTGCCAGAGACGTCTGCTCGGCGGGAAATATTATATAATGTATGAGACAAAGGTACTTAGCTCGGGTGGAATTGTATTCCGTAACTGTTTCTTGTTACTGTAGTCTGTTGAGTTGTCACTTTGCCTGTTCTGTTCGTCGAATTTGTCTGGTCTTATCCCTGTGGATGCCTAGACTGATGATGCTGACCTTAATTGTTCCGCTGCTAAAACCTGGTCCGACCTCAGTGTCTTCGGATTCTGTTCTGATTATGTAGGGCTCTATCCCTGGCGTCTGCTTCCAGGAACTGAGTAAGGGGCAGGTAACACACATTTTTGATAAGGAGCTAGTTGCAGTTTCGGAATTTTACTCAAGCGGTGTAAGATTAGAACGCGTCCCGTGTTGAAGAATAGAAGGGGAAGATTCTACAGAGGACGAGTGGACTGGATCCCTGAGTTCAGTTGATTCACACATATCATAGCTTATGTTTCGAGAAGATTAGTTTTATTTTATTTTAATTCACTTCCTAGCAGAATATAAAACTTCGTGTAATTAAATTTAAATAGGTTTCGTAAGGAAACACAATTTCAGGGTAATCGAGTCTGAATTTTATATTGTATTTTGGGTTCAGCGTGGTTCAACAGATGTTCTAATATAAAAAATACAAGTAAGATTAATCTAGAATTGATATGTTAGGAAATAATCAAATGACAAACAAAACAAATCTCATACTCTTTATTTTAATTATGTTACAGATTCAATTCCAGATAAATTATACAAGGGTTTTCTTCAACAACAATAACCACAACAATGGCTTCAAGGATTACTACAATCTGCCTGAGCAATCTTAATAGAAATAAAGAAATAACAAAAGATACAAAGAAGCTTATATATAATTGCATATGGGAAAAGTGCAAATATGTAGATAGTATTTTGTAAACATATATTATTATTATTATTATGGAAGCGCGTGGTTTAATGGTTAAAGTCATGGGAAATGGACTCGTCGCCCCTAGTTCAAATCCTGGATGTGGTAATTGCATTTCACTTTGCGCTAATACCCTTAGGAAAGGTATGAATCCTACTCTCCCTCCAGCTATGGATAAATAGTAGGGTAGACTGTGCTCTTTAACCTTGGTTAGGCAACCGGTCTAGGAGAAGGAAAACTCTGAATTCAAACCTGTTAAACTCCGCTTAAGAAATTGACCTTGTGTCACATCCTGCTCGTGCGGAGGGGTTGGTATATATTATTATTATTATTATTATTATTATTATTATTATTACTTTATGTTGGTGGAATCAAGAACAGTAGGGCCAAAAAGGAGTAAAGAATAAAATGTCTTTTGTATACAAAGAACAGGAAGGAATTTGTTGTTGATGAGGGCTTCGAGTACAGCTAAGTGTAACTCGTTGGTTGAGGTGATGGTAAACATTGAGGTCTTATAATGGTTTTCGCCTGAAATCGACGGAAAGAACATTCTTAATCTATATATTAACACTCGTGTTCCTTAATTATACGACCGTTATCATCTTGCAATACCCAAGCATAAAAATGATCCCAGGCGGCTGTCACCTGACCCCTCAACTTAAATGGGCAGGGCAGGGTTTAGGGTCCAGTTCCTGAGGGACCCCAAAAGAGAAATAACACGCATTTTTTTGTACGAGCCATCGCATGAGTTTCGGTTTGTGCGTGGATGTCCAGGTTAAAAAGAGTGTGTGTCTCATCCTTACCCATTGTGTGTTTGAGTGATGTACACGCGTCTCCCTATCTGAACTCGGAGGCTGGGCAAATAGATTGTATGATCTAAGGAAACCTTACCCCAGGTAAAACATTCCCTCTCGAATGGCCGGGGCAGGGCTGGGTTTATTATCCGGTGCCTGAGATTTACGAATTTTCAGAATTGTACCTCATATCAGAATAAACCTTTTTTTCATTATAAGTTACGATTCGTGTTATTATTTTAATACCCTACAACAGTAGCATTAAAATAGAAAGAAATATAATAAATAGTCTTTTTTGGATTATTCGGACTATTGTCCTCATCTTTTTTGTTATCTGTACAACGTTTAGGCTGATGTGCCCTCCGGCCTTCTTCAGGCATTTCTTGTCGGATTCTTAACACAGTTTACCACCTGTACCCCAGCTATGGATAACAAGATACCCCCGGGGATTGAATAGAGGGTTGGGTTCAAAGTTCCGTGATGGCTCCCGATTACGACAAGAAGGTTCCTGAGTTCGAAAAGAAGGTTACCGAGTTCGAGAAGCTTCCTCAATCGGACAAGAAATACCTGAAGAAGGCTGGAGGGCACATCGACCAAAACGTTGTACAGATAAAAAAAAAGAAGAAGAAAAAGATGAGGACAATAGTCTGAATGATCCAAATAATACTAATTATCAAACCTCATCTAAAAAATTCAGAAAAATAGATATAATAAAGATTGCTGTAAAAGATGACACGTTTCACTGATCAGCACTCTTCCAAAAATTCAGTAATAGTTTTTGTTGTGAGGTTTTAAGGGGTCAAACACGAACAAAACGACGGGTAACAAATGTAGGAAAATGTATTAACAGAAAGTAGACAAATACAATACATAGAAGTGGGAATTACGTCCGACAAATAGAATTGTGAGCTGACTCGCATTGGCTTACTGCCAAGCCACAATTGGCCCTGTTACTTATAGTAACCCGTCGGCACATTCCATTAGTCTTATAGGGTGTATCATCTATAACAGTTTTTGCTCTACCTGCTCAATCAATGCCTTTAACAATTCAACCACATAAATACACAAAAGTCCATTAGACAGAACTTTTATATGTTAGACGACATTTAATGTATAATTGCTGTGTATTGGTATTTATTTTCAAACGGACTTTTATTTAAAATAAAATTAAAATGAAAAAAAATTTAAAAAAGAACTACGATATCCAGCATGTGCTGCACCGAAGGTTATGTTAAAGAATATATATATTTTTTTTAGAGGTAAAGCTAATGTTGAGAGAGGCAAAGAGAAGAAAATGGGTCATTGACCAATTGAACCTGGTCTACTGACTACAGTGTTATTGTCAGTGGTAAGTGTTACTTGGCTTCTGTTTATACAAGCATTCCTTTTAAAAGCCGTCTGCTGTCCTAGCCTATAAAATCGATAAGTGTTACAGCAGAAAAAAAAAAGAAGCCAAAGAAGTTATAAACTGGATGTCATTGACTCAGAGTTCACTAAAGGACAGATTCGTTTCTGATACAAACTTTGTGATTTGTTATTTGCTTTCATTCTTCGTGTCATTATATATATATATATTATATATATATATATATATATATATATATATATATATGTACTATACTTTACTGTACTCTATATATTGTATTGTACTATATATATATATATATATATATATATATATATATATATATATATATTATCCGCACGAGCAGGATGCGACACAAGGTCAATTTCTTAAGCGGAATGAAACAGGTTTGAATTCAGAGTTTTCCTTCTGCTAGACTGGTTAGTAAGCCATGGTTAAAAAGCCCGGTCTATCATAGTATTTACCCATAGCTGGATGGAGAATTGGATTCATATCTTTCCCAAGGGTATTAGCGCCATTTGAAATGCAGACAGCTTCGTCCAGGAATCGAACACGGATCAACGAGTCCATTTCTCACGATCCTAACTATTAGACCACGCGCCTCCATTGTTTTTTGGGATGGGTGGATTGTACGGCATGTCAAGCCTTTTTGGGGTTATTTCACGCCGAAAAAGTTGTGTTTTATTCATTCTTGATGGATATTCAAATTTGTTCCCTTTTCAAACTCAATTATTAAATACATTTTTATTTAACCTATATATGGGATTCAAACAGGTACTACCACTCCGGGTCCGAGTCGATTTGGGAATAATGGCGGTGAATGTGTACTCTGCACAGTTCAGAGTTCGAGTATTGGATCTTCAACATTACATGCAGTAAAATAAGACCCTTAGCCACCGCCTAGCATATATATGATTGGAGGCTTGTCATGAGGGCAGTAGGATCGAGAAAATGGTATAGGTGCTCGAGCTTGCCGTGAACAGACGATTGTAAGACTTAGAAGTCTTCAATTGGACTTCTCGTCATTAGATGCAATCGATATTGCAACCAAAATTAAGCCACTGCATTTTTTTTTACAACAGACATACCCGAAATCATATTTTACAATGTTAAGTCGTAGTACCATATCCCAAATGTCATTTTAACCTCAAAGAGATGGAAAATGTTAAACTAACGCCAAGAAACTTATGATCAATCTACAATCTCTCAAGTCCTTTTCCCCCCACATTTCAAGATTTTTTTACAATGACCAGGTGTAAGTATTTACCCAACCCATTTACCATGGGTAGGATGTGACACAAATTTGCAAGTAGGGAACATTCAGAGCAAATGGAACTCGTGTTGTATACTCTCTTTCCTTACTTTCTTACTTCTATTCTTCTTCTGTTCATCTTTTCTATCTTACGTTCTTCTTCTAGCGTCTGGACTTCGTCTTGGGGACTTCGTCTTGGGGACTTCGTGTCTGGTCTTCCATTGGGGATTTCTCTTTATCAGAAGCTCTGTGTCATTGGTAGTTTTTAGATAATAACACAAGACTTCGATTTAACTTAGATCATATTTTATTCTGAAATCCCCACCAGACTACCTGCGCAGATTGAGTCGGCTGCGTGCATAACACGACTTAACACCGTCGTGGTCTGTGGCCGATCTGACTAAAAATCTCTTTCTAATCTAAACCGGAAGAGGGTCTTCTCCACCGATTCTCACGGTATCCACCGGAAGGATCAGGATGAGGTCAATCCTTGTCATTCAATCTTTCAATGCTGCGGGCTGCAACAGCCATTTTGGTTTCTACACTACTGTACATAAGTATCGGGAATCTAATAATTATTTAACACTCGCTATTCAGTAGTAATGGATTTGCGAGTCTAACTTGCTAAGCATTACACTACAATGGGACACACTTTTTTACCCAACCTGTTTACCACTGATAGAATGTAACATAAGACTGCAAGTATGGGGCATCCAACAAAGAACAAACTCTCTATTCAGTAGTAATGGATCTGCAAGACTAACTTGTTAACCATTACATCATGAGATATAATTGCTTCCCCACACAATCAATATGTAAGGTTGGTGCCTTTCAGCACTCACGGACTGCAGAAATATCTTCTGAACAATCATGTCCCTTTAGGTGGTCAGGTAGTGCCGTAAGAGTCGAGGTGAACCTACTCAAACGTTTTTTGTAGAAGACACAGAATTTTGTACGTTTGGCCAATAGGATTTTTCCTGGAGAATGTAAGTCAGCGTATTATAAGCCCCACCGACAAGGCTGGAAATTATGGGGGAAGGAAAAACTCTGGAACACATGGATACGATTTTTCTGCATCCTTTTAGATTTTTATGCGTCAGTGAGGCAGGATGCTTACCTATCAGCATCTCCGTAGAACTATAACATTTTAGTAGTTTCCGTATAAAAGTACAATATTTGACACTGTCCGTATAAAACTATTATAATTATGCACTGTCCATTTGCAAAAATATGGCAGTTTTGCACTGTTCGTATAAAGATGATTAAATGTTTAAGTTCTTTCAGCTTAGATGAAAGAGTAATTTTGTCTGATTGATCGATTGATTGGTTTTAACGGCATGTCGATCCCACTATGAGCTCTTATATCAGCATGTGGAAACGGGTGGTGTAAGGGTTAAACTCATGGGAAATGGACTCGTTTCCCGAGTTCAAATCCTGGACGTGGTAATTGCATTTCACTTAGCGCTAATACCCTTGATAAAGGTATGAATCCTACTCTCCCTCCAGCTATGTTTAAATGGTAGGGCAGACTGGACTCTTTAACCTTGGTTAGGCAACCGGTCTAGGAGAAGGAAAACTCTGAATTCAAACCTGTTAAACTCCGCTTAAGAAATTGACCTTGTGTCGATTCCTGCTCGTGTGGAGGGGTTGGTAAATATATATATCAGTACGTGTCTCTGTGCATGCATTTTGAAAAGTGCATGCATTTTCTGTGCATGTTCTATGGTCTACCGAATTCATTTCATGTTTTGCTGTGGGCTCTGTTCTTACAAATCGTGTCCTTTAGTAATCTAGCTTGGAGATTCAACTTTCCAACCTGATTTCCCTAGACGTTCATCGTCATTTTTATTGCACTTTTCTTTTGGCTTATTACGTTTACCGCCAATATCCTCGAACTTGTGTAAATCAGAGTAAATCAGGCATGTTTCATTTTTTTTTTCGTTGCGATATATTATGGAGGGCTGGTGATTATATAGGTTTCAGATTTTACATGTCTTTGCTCTAAAGTAGCAGACCTCGACCACCAAACTGAGAGGCGGAGATTCTAACCACTAAACCAGCTGGCCAATCCCAGATTCTTCGTCTGTTTTGAACTTATTTATATTCCAATTTTTACTGACTTGCTACACGACAGTCAATAAAAAGTGGAATATAAATAAGTTCAAAACAGACGAAGAATCTGGGATTGGCCAGCTGGTTTAGTGGTTAGAATCTCCACCTGTCAGTTTGGCAATCGAGGTTTCGAGTCACACACGGAGCAGTCTCCCATGTCTATAACCTTGCTGATGAGACCTAATAGGTCGAAATGAACATTTAGGGATTGACATTTTCTCGATTTGTTTAGCCTTATATTTGAACATATATGCCCGCCTAAATTCATTAATTATTAACTAATTAATTTTCAAAAATTAGGTATGACTTCAATTAAGCACATATCCTCCAAAAATTGTCGGCTAAAAGCCATATCAAATAAACACAGTGTTTATTTACGTACTCTCATATATATATATATATATATTATATATATATATATATAAGCCAAATACGTTTTTTAGTCATTCGGATAGTACTCATTTTTTTAATTCAATTTTTTAAACATTTTTTTAAAACTCATTTATTTTTATATTTAACCCAAAGCTGGGAAACTAACATATATATAGGGACCCTAATATATATATATATATATATATATATATATATAAGTGAAAAAAGTAAAGTCGTCGGGCGGCCTAATGTTGGTATGAGCCATACAGCGAGGAAGTCTATCCCGTTTCCACTAGCGCTAGACCAAGGAGATTGTTTTTTTAGCGACTGAAGTGAAGCGCCACACCTACCATCAGCTCCTTACTTTACCGCACAGATACCTGTGCTACTCATACGCTGAGTTGGCGAGGGCCGGTATCGAACTAGGAACCTTGTGGTTTCTAGCCGAACGCTCTACCGACTGAGCTAAGCCCGCCCTCATGCTTTACTGCAAATCTTTCTGAACACGAATATTCTGATCAAGTGCAGGAAATGGTTTTCTAGATTCTGATATGATGTCATATAGCAAATGCTTACTGCTACCTTCAATGCAGGGAAGACACCACGTTTTTATATTGTTCTTTCCATTGCAGACAAAACGACAGAGATAGATTGTTAAACATAACCGAGATATCCGTGATGAGCCAACAAAATGTTAAATTTTCCTTTTTCTTCCTTAGAAATTCCTTTTACCGGGAATGTGTCACTGGAAGAAGATCGGCGAAAGTTCTTCCCTTTTCTGAGCAATTGTCATATTTTTCCTCTCTGTTAAACCTGTCACAGCTTGTCTGAACTTCAAGGTTTCCTTTTCTTAACCAGTTTCACTGTGACAGATAGACAGCTACATATTACTCATTGCTGGAAAGAGAACAGATGAAGACATGCCGGTTAAATCGAACTTAACAGACCTAAATTCTACCATCGTATGTCATCTCGCTGAAAGAAAAAAAATCCTAAAAATCAGAGATTTAACCGAATTCAATGAAATTTTCAGTGTTGATATAATAATCAATAAAATATATAATGCACCAGTTATTTTATTTTAAAACTTTTACATTTTTCAGGTCAGTTAACTTTGAACCACGTATCTTTGAGGTTGTTTTTTTTCTTTTTAATTTGGTTTGTTTTGTTTTACGGCATATCAACCTCAGTGGGTCATTTAATGCCGATAAAGTTTTGAAATAAATCAATTCTTAATGGATAATACAATTTTTTTTATAAATACATTTTTCTACTTAACCCATAGATGGGACCCTAACAGGTACTACCGGGTCAGAGTGGACCAGGGAGCAATGGTGATGAAGGGGTGCTCCACATTCCCCAAACCTCCAAAACTAGAACCTCGCCATCAGATAGAGTTTAACGTCATTCCCAGGACATGTAGACCCGCAGTCACCGCCTTCTAGCACCCATATGATAAAAAGGAGTTGGGGCTTGCCATAAGGGCAATAGGGTTGGGAAAATCATATAGGTGCTAGGGCTTGACGTGACCAGCTGATTGATCGGAGGGGGCCTCTCCGACCGCCCGTCTAGCCCAAGATAGGGCCAAAGTGGAGTATTGCATGTCATGAACTGCTCATGCATCTGGGCTCTATCCTTAAGCATCACGGGTCGCCACCTACGGCCAACAGGTGGCCCCATTGGGGGAGTCTTACCCCTCTGCAGAGGTGCAGTCGGTGCATTCTTACGCCCCAGCCGACAGGGCGGTATCTTTGAGGTGTAACACAGATTGTGAAAGATACGTGGTTCAAAGTTAACTGACCTGAAAAAAGTAAAAGTTTTTTAAATAAAATAACCGGTGGATTATATCTTTTGTTCATTAATATATCAACACTGACAATTTCATTAAATTCAGTTAATTACCTGATTTTTGAGATTTCTTTTCTTTCGGTGAGGTGAGATATGATGGTGGAATTTAGGGCCGTTAAGTTCGATTTAACCGACATGTATCTCTCACGGCCATCAGGATGAAGTGCTGTGCAAACAGCCTTGACATGAATGATTTACAGAAGAAACACTGAATTGAAATTATCAAGCATACTTTCTTGTGGTTTTTGAATTCAGTACCGTTCTTCTCCTAAACTGGTTACAATCAGACCCATCTTTTAGAACTAGAGGTAAATATATTCTTTTTAAATCATTGAGAAAAATATTGTTCTTTGGTTTTGTTATCTTTCCTCATTTTTCTTTTTAAATTATGTAATAAATGAAGGAACCTTTTAATTTTGAAAGCCATTGGTTTCATTATCTTAAATAAAATAGTATCTACGTAAGAAATATATTTATTTGAAATGATATTTTATTATTTCCCTTATTTTACAGCGTCTGAGTTGCACAGCTATGGTAATATGATGTGTGGTTAAGCATCTGGGAGCTAACGGTAGATGTGGCGCTCCACAAAAACAATATCTCTAGTCTAGTGCTAGCAAAAAGAGGATTGACTTCCTCGCCGTCTGTCTACACGACATACTTTAAGTTTTAATGATTGATAGTGATTATATTTTAGTAATTATTTGATATAAAAAAAAGCAATTTTAATAATTTTAGGTTTATTTGTTTTAGTAGTAATGTAGCGTAATTATTATGGTCTACAAGGAATTTGGGGATTGAAAAGAAAATGGTAATCGGATTTCTGGAGTAAGAGAACAAAAAGAAATAAGAACAAAAAGAGGTTAAAGTTTGTAATTGTAAACACTCAACGGGCGCCAGCCATTGACCTACCAATGACCCCCAGAGCTAGATTTAAAACAAAAAACGGAAGTTCCGGGTTTTGAGCGGAAGCAAATGTGACCTTCCCCCAGCCCGGGACCACAAAGGGAAGTAAAGAAAATTCGTTCTCTTTTTCGCCGGACTCGAGTAGGGTCTGGCGTGTTTGTTGGGGCTCCGTCGTGACATATCTAGGGTGGCAACGAATACCGAGCATGAAGTGATTTAAGATAGAACAGCTCGAACTTATTCTCTCTCTCTCTCTCTCTCTCTCTCTCTCTCTCTCTCTCTCTCTCTCCTCTCTCTCTCTCTCTCTCTCTCTCTCTCTCTCTCTCTGAAAAAGAACCCACGAGCCTAGAAATAAATAAAATAACCCTTTTGAACTATACGACTTTCGTGTTTTGTTCCTTCGAGCTAAACGACTACTTCTACAAGAACACCTCCTACTACAATTCGACTTTGGCCCCTATGCAACAATTAATATATCTAGGCGCCTAGCTTGTTAACAATTGCACCAATATAGGAAGCCAAGTTGAACTTAGTATATATCCATTGTATCATTGTTTTTACGTTAAAAAATAACAAATTTCCATTTTTGAATAATTAAGTAGGTTTTGGTTTAGGACATTTGTTTAATGCCATAACTACCTTCGTGGGTTATTCGATACCAAATTATATTTTGATATATTTACCAACCACTCTGAGCAAACAGGATGGGGTATAAGGTCAATTACTTAAGCGTAGTTTAACAGGTGTGAATTAAGATTTTTCCATCATCTGTAATAGTTGCCATACTAAGGTTAAAGAGCCCAGTCACCTCTACTATTTACCCATAGCTGGAATGATAATAGCTGGGTGCTTATCTTTCACAAATGTTTTACCCATCCTTCCAGAAGAACAATAGTATTTAAACCATAGCAGGGCTTTAAATGTTTTAACTAAGTAGTTTTTTTTTTCAACAAACCTACCAATGAATTTCTCTGATGTGATTGGTCGAAAAGAAGAATGAATATCAACTTAGATTAAAAATCTAATTATAAGAGTTCCCTAATTTTCTTTTTAAGAAATGTTCCTCTTTTAAGATGTTTAGTCATATATATAATTCTATTAAAGCTGAATGACCGCCCTGTCGGCTGGGGCGTTAGAATGCACCGACTGCACCTCTGCAGAGGGGTAAGACTCCACCTGTTGGCCGTGGGTGGCGACCCGCGATGCTTAAGGATAGAGCCCAGGTGGATGAGCAATTAATGACATGCCATACTCCACTTTGGCCCTATCTTGGGTTAGACGGTCGGTCGGAGAGGCCCCCTCCGATCAATCGGCTGGTCACGTCAAGCCCTAGCACCTATATGATTTTCCCAACCCTATTGCCCTTATGGCAAGCCCCAACTCCTTTTTATTATATGGGTGCTAGAAGGTGGTGGCTGCGGGTCTACGTCCTGGGAATGACGTTAAACTTTATCTGATGGTGAGGTTCCAGTTTTTGAGGTTTGGGGAATGTGGAGCACCCCATTCATCACCATTGCTCCCTGGTCCACTCTGACCCGGAGTGGTAGTAGCTGTTAGGGTCCCATCTATGGGTTAAATAGAAAAAGGTATTTATAAAAAAATTGTATTATCCATTTGATTTATTTCAAAACTTTATCGGCATTAAATGACCCACTGAGGTTGATATGCCGTAAAACATCAATGGATAGAATAGAAAAAAACATGAGTTTAAAAATGTGTTTAAATAAATTGGAATGACCTACCAGAATGTCTTCGGCATAAAATAACACAAAAAGGGTTGACATGCCGTTAGGTCCAACCAACCAACCAACCAACCAACCAACCATATTACTTAAACGCATTGCGTAGTAAAAACGCTTATAGTTATTACTCGATTGACATGACGACGGCTCAGCAAGTTTTCAATACTTTCTCAGGCTCCACCGATTACGTTATCCTTCTAAGCCAATCAGCTAGGACAATGAGCATGATGACATCGGGGTCAAAGCCTGCCTGTCATACTTAGATGAACGTAGCTGTTTATTTACCAGAATTCTCATATTTAAATGGTTATTTTGATATTTACACTACATTACAGAAATGATAGGTTATGTCTATTCATTATGTAACAAATTATCTCAGTTTTTCCCCTGTTTTCCAGGTCTTGAGAGACACTTCCAAAGGCAACAAATGCAATTGTTATTACGTCATCCTCATGTTTCAAAGCTTTTTCAGCTCTCTGGCAAGATCGAGGTAGGTAATTACCACAAGTGTTTGCAATTGATAGTATGTGACCCAATGTCAAATATACGGGGCATCCATCGAAGATTAAACTCGCTATTCAGTAGAACTGGATCAATGAACTTGCTAAACATTTACGATGATGGGATGCCTCTGTCAAGATCATGGTATTTCTCTAGCGTTTAACTTTCTTTTGATTTCCACTCGATAGTTTGCTAGATCAGATAATTTCACTAGTTCACGAGGTGTTTTCATCTAGTTAATTAATATTAAGACTGTTTTTTCAGACTCGAAATTATATATATATATATATATATATAATATATATATATAAAGATAAATCTAATGAGTCAGACGAACCTACTAAAAGTTTCGCTTAATGCTCTTCAGGGCTAAGATCTGACTCAGAGTCAGCTCTTCAGGGCTGACCCTGAATCAGATCTTAGCCCTGAAGAGCATTAAGCGAAATTTTAAGTAGGTTCATCTGACTCATTAGATTTATCTTTATTATTTACTCTACTTAGGTATTGAGCACTTTTTACTTATTAACTTTAGTCTCCTGACGGGTTTGTATGAATATATATATCTTATATATATATATATGCATATAAATTGTTTTTTCTTTTGGCCAAAATATTGTACAAATAGATTTTTTTTGTTGGTACGATTATCTTGGTCTTTTCCTTTTTTCAAAATTTTTTTTCTTTCCTGTTGATGTTTGGTAGTATATTATTACAATCAAACTTGCTTTTTTTTTCTCACCGCCAGGATTTACCAACAAGTTTGGTATATATACATATATATATATATATATATATATATATATTATATATATATATATATATATATATATATGTGTGTGTGTGTGTGTGTGTGAAGAAAGGAAGTGAATCCGATGGTATGTAGTATATTAGGAAAAATGGAAAACACAGGTTTAAATGGGTTAAGTGGTGAGTTTATTGGCCGAAGCTGCCGACACCTAAAAAATGCACAATGTACACACATACACCGTCCCATACACACGCCGTAAAATAGAATATTTGACGTCATATTTCAAAACCGTCCCTTTTTTCAAACCTCAAAATTTTTTAAACAGACTGAATAACAATAACTACCACTCGCTTTTCTCGTTATTCTGTGATAAATAATTTCTTATCACCTTCCATATACAAAACAATGCCCTGAGATGATCTAATTAATAGATCGAAAACACTGCAGCGTCGGCCAATAAACTCACCACTTAACCCATTAAACCTGTGTTTTTTTCATTTTTCCTAATATACTATATATATATATATATATATATATATATTATATATATAATATATATATATATATTATATATATATCTATTAAAGCTGAATGAATCAATGGTTGTTTACAAAACGCTTTTGTTCCTATTTAGTTTAATGTCACAAAATGCATGCTAAGATTTGAAATTAAGTCAAAAACTGTCATTTCTCCCTTTCTTTACATATCTTGATTAACTCCGCCTTGTATATGTTACTTTCTCTGTGAGTATAAAGAGAGAGATCGGAGGGTGTGAGATCGAGATTTAACTTCCCATTTTCATCACTATATAGGCATTAGCTTCTGACAGCAGATGAAAATATTGAGAGGAGGAAAGTGACAGGCAGACTGTGAAGTGAGAGACATGTCAGTATATATTTATATGCTAAACCGGGTTTTATATATATATATATATATATATATATATATATATATATATATATATATATATATATAGAGAGAGAGAGAGAGATAGAGAGAGAGAGAGAGAAATAGAAAGAGAGAGAGAGAGGCCCGGTTTAGCACAGACAGTTGAGTGTTCGACTAGGAACCTCGAGATTTCTTTTTCGATACCAGTCCTCGTCAACTCGGCGTATGATTAGCACAGGGATCTGTGCAGTAAAGTAAGGAGCTGATGTTAGGTGTGACCCTCCACCTCAGATGCCAAAAACAAACTCCTTGGTCTAGCGCTAGTGAAAAGCGGATAGACTCCCTCGCTGTTTGACTGATACCGACTTTAGGTCACCCCGACGACTTTATATATATATATATATAAAGATAAAAGATGGCTTACCGGTGAAAATGGGCACGATATTTGGAAGTGCAAAATTCAGTGGTTAAGTCAGCGATATAACAAATACAAAGTACTCAATACGAAGTAGAGCAAAAACAAGCGTCCCTTTGTAACGCAACATCTGAACACACGTGTGATCAGCTGCAATTAATCGGTACCTCGATTAATTCAATGGGTTTAACCCTGAAGATGGTGAAACTCGAGTAGGTTTCTATTGTATCTATTTAAAAAAAAAAAAATATATATATATATATATATATATATAATGTGGCAATGCACATTTGTTTCAGTAAGTACCAAGCTTGCTAATAATAACAAACTAGCATCCTACGTATATGTTTCGTTACCCCTCGTCTGGTCTCACCATATCCCGAAATCTAAGTCAGCAGCTTTCTAGTGTTTGTTGGGGCGTGACCAAATGAATCAGTAACTCACGAGCGACCTCATCCGCCCGTGCGTGACCACTCAAGCGAAAGGAAGAGGAAAATCACTCTAAGTGGACTACCAGCAGGATTATTATCTATTAAGGAAATACAACTCAATCAGTAAAGCTTCAAGTGGTCCGAGGTACGGCGACGTCATTATTGGACGGCTTCACGAACAGCCGACGTAGTATAGGAAAGATTCATTTGCCAAAAATCGAATCAACTTTTGGCTCGGCCAAGACACTTGTAAATTACATATCCTCCTCAGACTCTCTCAATCATGCCACTTCGACATTTCCATTATAAATTTACGAGCGACAATCTTTTAACTTTAAATTGCTTCCTGTTTCATAGCGTCCTTGTCGGCTGACGCCAAATGATATTATAAAGAAAGACTTAATATTATTCAATTTGTTTTAAAAAACGGAACATTCGAAAATATTTTATCAACTACCAAAAAAATAAAAATATATAAAATAAAAATACAAATAAAAAATAAATAACCCCCCCCCCCAGGCGGTCTAAAAATTATTTTTTGAAAGCTATTGTTAAAAAGTTAAAGAGTTAAAAATATTAATTTAAAGAGTTAAAAATATTAATATTATTCAATTTGTTTTAAAAAAACGGAACATTCGAAAATATTTAATCAACTAACAAAAAATAAAAATAAAAAAAAAAAATAAATAAAAAAATAAATAAAACACCCCAGGCGGTCTAAAAAATTAATTTTTGAAAGCTATTGTTAAAAAGTTAAAGAGTTAAAATATTAATATTAAAGAGTTAAAAATATTAATATTATTCAATTTGTTTTAAAAAACAGAACATTCGAATATATTTAATCAACTAACAAAAAATAAAAATAAAAAATAAATAAAAAACACTCCCCAGGCGGTCTAAAAATTAATTTTTGAAAGCTATTGTTAAAAAGTTAAAGAGTTAGAAATTCAATGTCAGAGAGTTTGTACCATAAGTAAGTAAAATCATCAAATTTATAAAAGGATGAAAAAAATAAAACAATTTAAAATAGAAACTTAGTTCTGATAACTTTTAATACATATTAAATTAAAACAAACTATATATAAATAAATTATACCGGGAATGTATTCATTAAAACTTTTTTTAAAAAACAGTGAGGATCGTCTGAGGTTGCATGCTCAAATTTCGAGAGTATTCATTTTATGTTATGACGATTTTGGGAAATGTGACGTAACAGTGACGTAGTTTAGGTTATAGACTAATAGAGACCTAATCTCCATTATTAATAGACTAGCAGAACCTTTGGATATGTGTATGATAATTTAATTATTACAAAGTTTGATATGTTTACTTAAAAAAACTATTTCAATTATTTAAATATGTAAAAAGGATAATAATTTTGATGTACCTCTCTTTATCCAACCATTTTTATATTTCTTTCATTCTGTTAATCTTTTCATTACGTTCGAATGTAATAGATTGACACTATCGCTTCCACGTGCTCTCTCTCTCCCTCTCTCTCTCTCTCTCTCTCTCTTCTCTCTCTCTCTCTATATATATATATATATATATATATATATATATATATATATATATTATTTCCCTCTACTCTCTTTCTTTCATTCTGATTATATATTTTCTGTGTAGCATGTCCTTTTTCTTTCCTTACTTTCTTTAAAATGAAAATGGAATGTCCCATTATTTAGCTGAATGGACGAGACTGAGCAGAAATAAGAATTCGGCTGATAACCAACACCAGATTATCATGATTTACATTTTTGAATTTCATCTTGGATGATTTGGACTGTCTCGGTTTTAAATCAGAGGGTCTTGCAAGATGATAACATACTTTTAAGGAACACGAACGTTGTTATTATCAATTTCGACTAGTATTTATTAATTCTTTTTATTTTAATTGTTTTTGTTTATTCCTTCTGATTAATTTTAATTATTTTCTTAAGAAAATTTTTTCTAAACTTTTCTTTTGTTTTTTTTTTTATTTTTATTTTTTTAAATTTTTTAAATTTTTTTATATTCCGTTTTTCACAACTCACTCGGATATCTAATCTACAGCAGCGGGTAACAACAAAAAAGTATCCATTCTCGGCGAGAAGAGCACTCTTGTTAGCCCTACGGGTGGGACTTAGAATAGGCCGAGTATACCTGCTGCAGGGGAGTAGATACCCACCCTTAACAAGCGGATGTCTAGGGTATATGATTTAATTATTCTGACCTTTCATCAGGACCGATTTAGATAACATTTATAAATGGCAGCTCATGCACTGACAAGTGAAAAAATGCCAATCCCGTCGACATTCCCATTGAGGGGCGCCTCAGGCACCGGGCAATAAAGCCAACTTAACACCTTTTAGGTGAGCGTAAGGTGCTTGTTGAGAGACGGTTCCTTGAGGTCACACGATATATTTTAGCTCATTTTTCCGCATTGAGGTAAGTTAGCCCTGACGGTGGGGCTTAAATATGCTAACTGTATTCCCTGCACAGGGTAGAAACCCACCCCTAATAAGAGGTGTGTCTTGGGTATGACACTAAGCAGCATCTGGTTGTGAGGCTACAGTTATGGGGATCTAGGTAGTGTGCCATTACTCACAGGTCCACTCTGACCTAGAGTGGTAGTACCTGTTAGGGTTCCATCAATAGTTCAAATTGATCTGTTTAACGCTTTGTCTACTTTAAAGTCGCTCGGACCAGATCTCCCACTAACTACGATCCTACCGTAAACCTCTTGCTGCAGTTCTTGCATGTGTCACTTGTTTACACTGATAAATCACAACAATGAGTTCTGAAGTGAATAGATAGGTAAATCACATAGGTATCACATAGGTAAAAAACCAAAAAAAAAAAAACACCTAGACAATTTGGTACTGGTGGGGGAATTTGGTTGGGAATGAGTTAAGATTATGCGTGTTCGATAGGACCGTGTTCACAAAAAAAGCGTAAGAAACAAGTAAATATGAACGCACAATGAATTCGATCTTATGACCTCTAGGTAATGGCTGATT
>CM042155.1:84540279-84542779 GCA_023376005.1 Doryteuthis pealeii | reverse complement strand
CTACCTTCTGCGGTGGTGTGGACCGACCCAATCTGCGTAATCTACAGCACCAGCCTACTGGATGGTTTTACCCCTCTGCAGGGGTAAAACGTATTCTACAACCCCAGCAGACAGGGGTGGTGCTACCCTTCTGCGGTGGTGTGGACCGACCCAATCTGCGTAATCTACAGCACCAGCCTACTGGATGGTTTTACCCTCTGCAGGGGTAAAAACGTATTCTACAACCCCAGCAGACAGGGGTGGTGCTACCCTTCTGCGGTGGTGTGGACCGACCCAATCTGCGTAATCTACAGCACCAGCCTACTGGATGGTTTTACCCCTCTGCAGGGGTAAAACGTATTCTACAACCCCAGCAGACAGGGGTGGTGCTACCCTCCTGCAGTGGTGTGGACCGACCCAATCTGCGTAATCTACAGCACCAGCCTACTGGATGGTTTTACCCCTCTGCAGGGGTAAAACGTATTCTACAACCCAGCAGACAGGGGTGGTGCTACCCTTCTGCGGTGGTGTGGACCGACCCAATCTGCGTAATCTACAGCACCAGCCTACTGGATGGTTTTACCCCTCTGCAGGGGTAAAACGTATTCTACAACCCCAGCAGACAGGGGTGGTGCTACCCTTCTGCGGTGGTGTGGACAGACCCAATCGACAGAGACGTTTCAGAACTGGTTAGTCTCACCAAAGGTCACTGCTTATTAACAGGGGTCAGTTGATATAGATATAAATTTGCATTTACGCTTTTATTGTTCCAGAGTTATGGTTATTTTAAGTTGAGGTTTTTAGCGAATGACTATCGATTTCTTTGATCGGGAATAATCAATGAATCGTCGAATAACCATGAATTTCCTTTTTTTTTTACTCCTCGATTTTGATCCCCACGGTTTCACCCTTTTACTTTTGCCTCGCGTATAATCAGAGATAGTTTTATGAATTGTGATAAAACTTAACAGGCGAATGAATATATTTCCTTCGTTTAATCATCGAACGAAGCGTATTTCATCTTAATTGCTTGAACGCTGTTGTGTAAAATATTTATTTCCCAATTCATCCAATAAATAAATCAGTTTCAGCTTTGTACAACAAAACACCCGGTACTTGAAAGTATTAGTATGAATATAAATAAAATATATTTATAAGAAAGAGAGAGAGAGAGAGAGAGAGAGAGAGAGAGAGAGAGAAGAGACATTTCTAAAATCTAAAATCTTTACAGGAGAGAGAGAGGAGGTAGACTGGATGGGAGGTTTCTAACATCAGAAGAGAGAGAGAGAGGAGAGAGAGAGAGAGAGAGAGAGAGAGAGAGAGAGAGAGAGAGACCACATTTCTAAAATCTGAAACTTTTTACAGGAGAGAAAGGAATAGACTGGATGGGAGGTTTCTAACATCAGAGAGAGAGAGAGAGAGAGAGAGAGAGAGAAGAGAGAGAGAGAGAGAGAGAGAGAGAGAGCATTTTCTAAAATTCAAAAAATCTTTACAGGAAGAGACAGGAGATAGACGGGATGGGAGGTTTCTAACATTCAAATCGAAGAAAGAGAGAGAGAGAGAGAGAGAGAGAGAGAGAGAGAGAGAGAGAAGAGAGAGAGAGAGTACATTTCTAAAATCTAAACTTTTTAAGAGAAGGGAGGGTAACAGAGTTTTTCTAACATTCAAAATCAGAGAAAGAGCGAGAAGAAGAGAGAGAGAGAGAGAGAGAGAGAGAGAGAACATTTCTAAAATCTAAACTTTTAGCAGCAGAGGAGAAAGTAGACGGGATGGGGAGGTTTCTAAACATTCAAAATCAGAGAAGAGAGAGAGAGAGAGAGAGAGAAGAGAGAGAAAGAGAGAGAGAGAGTACATTCTAAATCTAAACTTTTTACAGGAGATAGACTATTTACAGGAGGTTTCCTAACATTCAAAAATCAGAGAAAGAGCGAGAGAGAGAGAGAGAAGAGAGAGAGAGAGAGAGAGAGAACATTTCCTAAAAATCTTAACTTTTTAACAGGAGAGAGACAGAGATAGACGGATGGGAGGTTTCCTAAATTCAAAATTCAGAGAGAGGAGAGAGAGAGAGAGAGAGAGAGAGAGAGAGAAAAGAGGGAGAGAGTACATTTTCTAAAATCTAAACTTTTTACAGGAGATAGGACCCCTTATTTACAGGAGGGGTTTCTAAACATATTCAAAATTCAGAGAAAGGGCGAGAAAGAGAGAGAGAGAGAGAGAGAGAGAGAGAGAGAGGAGAGAGAGAGGAGCATTTCTAAAATCAAAAAATCTTTTTACAGGAAGAGACAGGAGATAGAACGGAATGGGAGGTTTCTAACATTCAAAATCAGAGAGAGAGAGAGAGAGAGAGAGAGAGAGAAGAGAGAGAGAGAGAAAGAAGAGAGAGAGAGTACATTTCTAAAATTAAAACTTTTTACAGGAGATAACTAATGATATTTACAGGGAGGTTCTCTTCCTAACTTCAAAATCAAGGAAAGAGCGAGAGAGAGAGAGAGAGAGAGAGAGAGAGAGAGAGGACAACATT
>CM042155.1:84505529-84540179 GCA_023376005.1 Doryteuthis pealeii | reverse complement strand
ACTTGAAATAACCCCCAGAATTGCCGATTAACTAATCATAGTTCAATAGATAGATGAATAAATTTATTAAATCGAGCACCTCACGTTTGGTCTTGCCTCGCCGAAATGCGTAATTTATTTTAACACGCTCCCTTTTCACCGAAGAGATGTCGATTTGCAGGAACTCAAATAAATTAACCAAACCCTTTATTCTTTTTTTTTCTCTCCATGTCCTCCTCCGAAGAACGTTCTTCCCGCCGGGCGTAAGCGGAGACTATAAACAGCCCACAATCTCTATGCAACGTTCGGTCATGATTCCCTTTTCAATACCGACAACCTTGGGTGTTAAACGTTAAAAACACTTGGAAAGTGAAGCACCAAATGAATTCGCATAAACAGCCGGTCGGTGTGTATCACTTGCGAACCCTTGAGAAGGCAATGATCACTATCGTCTTCTCACTAGAACAGACCTTCGCCTCATTTCAGAGACTGCTGGATGGTTGATTGGGATTTAAGGCATGCCAACCGTTGTGGTATTCAAGCTGAAGACGTTTTTTTTTAATCTGCGTGGTATTCATTTTTTTTAAACTCAATTTTTTAAAACTCCATTTTTTTTTTCATCTAACCCATAGATGGGACCCCTTAACTGCAAACTTAGCACAGCGAGCATGATGTATCATAATAATAAATATACCTATTTATATATATATATATATAAATATATATATAAATCAAAATAATAAGTAATATGTGATTTGATATTCCGTCAACTTACAGTTCATGGCGACTTGCAATTCATCTCAATGACTCAAAATTTAAGATTAAAAAACAAAAAAAAAAAAAAAAAATAAGCCACATCGTTTTCTTTTTTTTTTTTTTTTTAACTCATAATCATAAGCCGTCCTGAGGATTTCAAGTACGCATGAAACTTACCTGTAACGGATTTAAATACCATAATATTTAATTAATTTTAAAAAAATGCTCTGCTATTTGCATGAGCACCTTGCATATAACTAATACTTTCACATTTCAATTCTCCATTTTATTAGATACTACTACTATATATAATATATATATACCTATATATAAAATGGAGAAATGAATGTGAAAAACCCACAACCTCTATGCAACGTGGATCCAGGATTCCCCTTTTCAATACCGACAAACCGTTCGTACTATTAAGTTAAAAACCACGAAAGCCGGACAGCAGCAAATTGAATTCGCATAACACCGGTCGAGTTAGTGTCACTCCTATACCCTGAAAAGCATGACACTATCGTATTTTTCCGCAGTAAACTAGAAATCTTTGCCTCATTCGAATTTACACTTTTTGATTTCAGAACAATGTATGTATGATTTTAACGCATTCAACCTTTTTTGGGTATTTCAAGCCGAAGAGGTTTTTTTTTTAATTCTTGTGTGGGTACTTTCAATTTTTTTTTTTCAAAACTTCAGAAATGTTCTTTTAAACTCATTTTTTCTCTTTCTCCTAACCCCATAAGAGGGACCTTAACGCAAATTACCAACGCGAGAGCTCTTAGGTCCAGAAAGTAATATAACTATAGTATTGATATATTATTACTAATAGATATAATATATATTATATATATAATCAAATATTAAAATTATGTGTTTCAAATCCCTAATACAGTTTCATGTACTTTCATCAATCAGACTGGTCAAAAATGTTTAAAAAAAACAAAAAAAAAAAAAAACAAGCCACGGTTTTTTCTTTTTATGTTAAAATCTTATTACATTTTGACTTTGTACTGAATTTCAAGTAGCCATATGAAACTGTCCTACGGGATAAAATCCATAATATTTAATATGTTGATTTAATACCTGCTCTGCTATTTAAATTGAGCAGACAGTTCACCTTTATATTACTAACTTCACATGCATCTCTCTTCTCTTCTCCTCATCTCTCTCCCTCCTCTGCTCTAGCTCTCTCTCTCTACTCTTCTTTCGTTCTTTCTTTAAATCATAATAAGTTATATTATATATATATATATATATATATATATATACTAAAATGTTAATTGTTCTTTCCAACGGGAGCGGATACAAACAATGCAATATTGATAAAAAAAGGTCCGCAAAAGTCTATTATGCTTCTCCGAAATAAAAAATTTTTTTTTCTTTTTACTCTCACATAGCGACACGTTTTCATCCGTTGTCCTTCTTCAGGCATTGAATTATTATTTGGCAGCAGAATCATGACCATTTGAATTGTTGGGTTGTTTTCTTGCAGCTTTTCATTAATGAATAAATTCAACATTCTAGAATAGAAATAATATATATAATATAAATATACTATATAATATATATATATATATAATATTTACTTATATATAACTACTCGTTGACTGGTTGCCTTACCAAGACTATGGAAGACAACCTGCTTCTGCCATTACCCATAGCTGGAGGTAGAAAGAAGAAATCCATTCTTTCTCGGGGGCAATAGCGTGAAGTAAATTAATATTACAGCTCGGTTGAGATTTGATCTCGTGTCTCAGATTCGATATTCAAAGATGAATAAACCGTTTCTCTATAGTGAGACAATGCTATATAAGAGACTATAAAGATCTATTACATCATTTTGAGATATAACCGCATCCGCATTATAGCAGAAAAAAAATATTAGACCATTATCGTTTTCATACACTAGAACCTTAGAAGAGTAATTTTGTTTTTGTACACTTCAATTTCAGAACTACATGTGTTTGATATTTATTTTACGTCATGTCAACATTTCAAACCGAACACGTTTTATTTTAATAAAATACTTTGTGGCAACTGGAATTACCACTTTGGTTTCCAATTACAGAGACATGGAATAATGTCTGGTGAAAGGAACTCCTTATTCCTCAGAGCTCTGACTTGAAACTTCCCTATCAGAGCATTTAACATCATACCAGGACAAACACCTCATTCACCGCGTTCCAGCAAATATATGATAAAAAAAGAAACGCGTGTTGAAGGTTTGAAGTCATAGGAAATTGTTCTCGTCGCTCCATTTCAAATCCTGGACGTGGTAATTGCATTTCACTTAGCGCTAATACCTTGGGAAAGGTCATGAATTACTCTCCCTCCAGTTATGGAAATAAGCAGGACTGGCTCTTTAACCTTGGTTAGGCAACCAGTCAAGGGAGAAGGAAAAACTCTGAATTCAAACCTGTTAAACTCCGCTTAAGAAATTGACCTTGTGCCACATCCTGCTCGTGAGGAGGGTTGTAAAATATTATAATATATATATGATAAAAAAGGTTAGGAGTGTTTGGTATAAGGATAATAGGCTGGGACAATCATTATAGATGCTAAGGCTTGACGTACCAAGCCGAATTGATCGAAGGTCCTCTCTCCATTCTCTAACCTAAGTAAGAGCCAAAGCGGAGTGCTGCAAGTCATGACTGCTCAGCCACCGGATTCGTCCTCGAAACCACGGTCGCCAGCCACAGCAACTACGTGGCCTCATTGGCGGGGAATTCTGCGTAATCTACAGCACAGCCTACTGGTGGTTTTACCCCCTGCGGGGTAAACGTATCACAACCCCAGCAGACAGGGTGTGCTACCCTTCTCGGTGTGTGGACCACCCAATCTGCGTAAATCTACAGCACCAGCTACTGAATGGTTTTACCCCTCTGCAGAGGTAAACGTATTCTACAACCCAGCAGACAGGGGTGGTGCTACCCTTTCTGCGGTGGTGTGACCGACCCAATCTGCGTAATCTACAGCACCAGCCTACGATGTTACCCCTCTGCAGGGTAAAACGTATTCTACAACCCCAGCAGACAGGGGTGGTGCTACCCGTCTGCGGTGGTTGACCCGACCCAATCTGCGTAATCACAGCACCAGTGCCTACATGCGATGGTTTTACCCCTTTCGCAGGTAAAACGTATTCTACACCCAGCAGACAGGGATGGTCTACCCTTTCTGCGGGGGTGTGGACCGATCCCAATCTAGCTAATTCTACCTAAGCACCAGTCCGCTACCTACTGGATTTTACCCCTCGCAGCGTATAATACGCTTATTCTAGCAATCCCAGCAACAGGGTTTTTTTTCCTACCTCCACGGTGGGTGGACACCCAATCGCCCGTAATCTACCAGCACCAGCCACCACTGGAGAGTTTACCCCTCTGAGGCTAAACGTATTCTTACAACCCCAGCAGACTAGCGGGTGCCTACCCTTCTGCCCGGTGTTGTTGGACCGGACCCAATCTTGTATATATCTACGAGCCCCAGCTACTGATGGTTTACCCCTCTGCAGGGTTAAAACTTATCTAACAACCAGCAACAGGGCATCGTGCTACCCTCTCAGGCGGGTGGTGTTGGACGCCCATCTTCGTAATTACAGCACCAGCCTACTGGATTTTTACCCCTGCAGGGTAAACGATTCTACAACCCCAGCAGACAGGGTGTTGTACCCTTACTTCGGTTGGTGTACCACCCAATCCTGCGTAATCACAGCACCAGCCTACTGGATGTTTTACCCCTCTGAGGGTAAAACTATTCTACCAACCCCAGCAGACAAGCGTGTGCTACCCATTCTCGTGTGTGACCACCCAATTGCGTAATCTAACACCAGCCTACTGATGTTTTACCCCTCTGCAGGGTAAAAACGGATTCTACAACCCCAGCATACTAGGGGTTGGTGCACCCCCTGCATGGACCGACCCAATCTGCACGTAAATCTACGAGCACCAGCCTACTGGAGGTTTACCCCCTGCAGGGTTAAAACGATCTACAACCCAGCAGACAGCGGGTGGTTGCGACCCTCTGCGTGTGTGGACCGGACCCCAATCGCTAATCTACAGCAACCAGCCTACTGGATGGTTGTACCCTTCTGCAGGTTAGTAAAACGCTATCACAACCCCAGCAACCAGGTGGCACCCTTCTGCGGTTGGTGGGACCAGACCCAACGACAGAGACGTTTTCAGAACTGGTAGTTCTCACCAAAGGTCACTGCTATTAACAGGGTCATATATAGATATAAATTCATTACGCTTTTATTGTCCAAATTATGGTTTATTTTTAATGAGTTTTAGCGAATGGACTACTTCGATTCTTGATCGGGAATAACAATGATCGTTCGAAAAACCATGAATCTTTTTTTTACTCCTCGATTTGATCCCCCACGTTTGCACCTTTTTACTTTTGCTCGCGTATAATCAGAGATTAGTTTTATGAATTGTGATTAAAACTTAACAGCGCGAATCTGAATATATTCCTTCGTTTAATTCATCAAAAAAAAAACGGAGCTCGTCCCGTTATTTCATCTTAATTGCTTGAACGCTTGTCTGTGTAATGTAAATTTATTTCCCCAATTCATCCAATAAAAAAATCAGTTTCAGCTGTACAACTATAAACACCCTTACTTAGAATCATATAGTATGAATATAAATAAAATATTATGTATTAGAGAGACAGCAGACAGAGAGAGAGAGGGAAGAACGAGAAGAGTGTCAGAAGCAAAGGGTGGATGCGGAGGGGAGGATCTGGAGGGAGGGAGTAAGAGGAAGGAGGAGAATCAGGAGAGAGAAGTTTCAGACGACCTGGGGAGAGAGATACGAATAGAGTACAGTTCAGATCGTTAAAATCAAACTCTTATGAGAGATGAGAGGGATGAGAGAAGGGGAGAAGGGGAGGAAGTCGCGATGGAGGAGAGGAGAAGAGAGGGAGAAGAGGCGAGGAGAGGAGGAGAAAGAGACTTGAGCCCGGGAGAAACTAGATCAGGATAGTATAGATTAATAGACGAGAGCGAGAGAGACGAACAACGAAGAGATCATCTAATGGAGCGACTCGAGGGGGCCGAGAGAAGAGGGATGAAGAGAATGAGACCACATTTCTTAAAATCTAAACTTTTTACAGGAGAGAAGGGGATAGACTGGATGGGAGTTCTAACATCAGAGAGAGAGAGAGAGAGGACCAGTCACGAGTACCCGACGTTAGAGTGACTTGATGTAGCCGCGTCCAATGAGATTGTTTGTGGATCTGTTGGGGGAGCTCTGAGAGAAGAATAGAAGACGATAGTAGACGGCGGGAGACTGAGGAGAGAGAGAGAGAGAAGAGAACATTTCTAAAATCAAACTCCTACAGAGAGAACAGAGATAGACGGGAGGAGTTTCTAACATTCAAAATCCAGAGACGAGAAAGAGAGAGACAGGAAGAGAGAGAGAGAAGAGAGAGAGAAAGACGAAGAGTGATAGACGGATGGAGGTTTCTAACATTCAAAATCAGAGAGAGAGAGAGAGAGGAGAGAGTGGATGATAGACGGGATGGCGAGTTCTAGCATTCAAAAATAGAGAGAGAGAGAGAGAGAGACGAGAGAGAGAGAGTAGGAGGATAGTCGGGATGGGAGATTCTCTAACATTCAAAAATCAAGAGAGAGAGAAGAGAGAGAGAGAGAGTGATAGAGCTGGATCGGAGATTCTAAACATCAAAATCAGATGGAGAGAGAGAAAGAGAGAGAGGAGGAGTGATAGACTGATGGGAGATTTCTAACATTCAAAATCAGGAGAGAGAGGAGAGAGAGAGAGAGAGAGAGAGAGAGAGAGAGTGAGAGAGAAAGAGAGATGGAGGAGGAGGAGGAGGAGTGATAGAAGGAGGGTGGTTCCTAACTTTCAAAATCTATGATCTAGATGATAGAAAGGCATAGGCATGGAGAGAGTTTCTAAGATCTTTATGAGAGAGGAAAGAGGGAGAGAGACAGAGAGGGGGTAGTTTCTAACTTAACCGTATATAATCTTTGTATATGCGTATGTGGGCGTGTATGAGAGAAAGAGAGAGTGAGAGAAAGAGAGAGAGAATGTTTTAACGTTAAAATCGTCTACATTTAACAATGCAAATTTTATAACCTTAATCATCATCATGAGCAAGTACTACTGACAGCACAGATTCCCAAGACTCTCTCTCTCTCTCTCTCTTCTCTCTCTCTCTCTCTCTCTCTCTACCTATCTCTATATTATCTATCTATCTATCTCTCCATCCGTCCATCTGCCTCTGTCTCTCTCTTTCTCTATCTATCTATCTATCTATCTATCTCTCCATCTTTATTTATCTATCTATCTCTCCATCCGTCCATCTATCTCTGTCTCTGTCTCTCTCTCTCTATCTATCTATCTATCTATCTATCTCTATTTATCTATCTATCTCTCCATCTCTATTTATCTATCTATCTATCTCTCCATCCGTCCATCTGTCTCTGTCTGTCTGTCTCTCTGTCTGTCACTCTCTATCTATCTATCTATCTCCCATCTCTATTTATCTATCTATCTATATCTCCATCCGTCCATCTGTCTCTGTCTGTCTGTCTGTCTCTCTCTATCTATCTATCTATCTCTCCATCTCTATCTATCTATCTATCTCTCCATCCGTCCATCTGTCTCTGTCTGTCTGTCTGTCTGTCTCTCTCTATCTATCTATCTATCTCTCCATCTCTATTTATCTATCTATCTATCTATCTATCAGTCCCTTTCGGTTATCGCCCCCGGAAAGTCCATTGTTCGTAGATGATTGTACGTTTTGCTGTTTGACCAACACTGGTGTGTCCTAATGTAGGTGTACACAGAAAACGTCTCTTATGTGCTCGTCCTTACGCAAATTTGACATAAAGTGTTGGAATATTTTTTGTATATAAGCCGTGTTGCAATCCACCACTTAAATTTATAGAGGTCACGTGGTTTAAACCTCAGCTAATCAACAGCCCGAGTTCGTGGTTGTGTAACTACTTAATAGGCTGATATTGACAAACGTCCATTTGCATTCATTGACGAACGACCTGAACACTTAGGAGCACCAAGGAACAACCAAAGGATCATACCCAATATTAAGGGACACTAAGGAGCAACCAAAAGAGTATTTACTAAGGATCGCGTTCTGTTTAACACAAAGGATCTCCGCTGGACAGCGCTCTTGCTTGAAGCCTAAAGGATGGCCACACAAATTGTAACATTAGGCATATGTATTTTTCGAGTTGGATAAAATATATTGGTATGACTGACAGATTTTTTTTCTTTTTGTGAGATCTATTGTAGAAATTCGTATGCTCTCTGAGCCCTAACGGTGACAGGACATAGAATGAACCGACTGTATACTATGTAGGTAGGCGGAGTAGCCTATTGTCGGTATCTACCGGACAGCGAGGGAGTCTATACCCTTTTCACTAGCACTAGACTAGGGAGATTATTCTATACGCCTGAGTTGGAGCGCCGCACCTACCGTCACCTACCGCACAGAAGCTGCTAATACACTGAGTGGCGAGGGCCGGTATCGAGGCAGACGCTTAACCTCGAAAAAAAAATCACGCAAAAAGGTTTAATGCCCCACTAAGAAGGAGTGGCCTGGTAATGACACTATACTGCATCCTGTTCGCAGGGGCTGTAGAATACACCGAGCGCACATATGCAGAGGAATCTATGTCGTGGGGTGGCTTATAGTCGGTATCAGCAAGACAGCCAGTTAGTTTATCCCCGTTTTACTAGCGCTAAACCAAGAAGATTGTTTTGGCGTCTGAGGTGGAGCGCTATATCTACCATCAGCTTCTCACTTTACCGCACAGAGCCCTGTGCTACTCATACGCTAACTTGGCCAGGGCCGGTATCGAACCAGAAGACTTGTGGTTCCTAGTCCGACACTCTACCGACTGAGCTAAACTGGCCCTCAGTCGGTGGTAAAATCACGGTACTCGTCAGCGACGGTTAGATCGACGACTATGACGACGGTAGAGGGTGCGGTGCAGAGTCTGGCGGCATTGCTAGCCACTACCATCGCGACAGTTAACCGGAGACATGGACACGCGGGACGTGTTCGTGTGAGGCGAGCCTGTCTGTTGGTTGCGGGTGGCGACCCGTGATGCTTAAAGACGGGACCCTGGTGGGAGAGCAGTCCATGACATGCAACACCCAACTTTGGCATTTACTTAGGCAAGACAGGCGGTGGGAACGCCCCCTCCGACCAAATCGTCACATCAATTCCTAGGATCTATATGATTGAACCAACCCTGTTATCCTTATGGTAAGCTCCCAATATGTTTATAATGTATGTGCTAGAAAGCGGTGAGTGAGGGTCTTATTGTCCTGGGTATAACGTTAAACTGCATCTAATGGTGAAATTCAAATTCTAGAGCTCTGAGAAGTGTGAGTGATCCTTCATTGCCATTACTCCCAGATCAACTTTGACCCGGATTGGTAGTATATGTCTATGGGTTAAATATAAAAATGATTGAGCTTAAGATAATTTGAATACCCTTCCAGAATGAATAAAACAAAAAATAACTTCGGCATAAGATAACCCAATACGGTTGACATGCCGTAAAATCTAACCTAAATAAAACAAAAATACCGCATCTGGTAGTGAGGTTCCAGTTCGGAAGTTTGGTTTGGTTTGGTTTGGTTTGGTTTGATTTCATTAAAGGGTTAAATAAATATATTTGAACATTATTCATATTCGATTGGGTCGTGGAAAAACTATCAAAGCAAAAACGAATACACAAACGTAAATATGAATGCCATAAATTCTAATGATATTGGGCTAGATCAGGGGTGACCAAACTACGGCTTGCGGACCGGGACCGGCTTACAAGGGCATTTTACCAGGCTGGTCGACGGTACTTAAATTTGTTTTTCTCAGAGCTTTCGTTCTGGCTAGCAAGTATTGAACACAATGATAATGTGGCTCGCTCTCGTTATTTTTTTCAATTGTCCGGCATACCGTGAAAAAAGTTTGGCTAACGGTTTAGCATCATACAATTCTATTGAGTGGGGCAAACTATCTTTGCCTGGACGACTGCAATATGAGTTTAGTAGAATTTACCACACTGCCGACATGGCGATTTTCAAAGTTGATATCTAGGGTTAAAATGCCACTAGAACACATAAATCAAACCTAATCTACAGAAGGGTTCCTGTTCCACCACACCCAGTAAGGTACTCTATCTCTCTACCTCTCTGTTTCCCCCCACTCTCTTTCTCCTTCTCCCCAAAAGATGTTATATTTTCAACGTTAGAACCCTCCTCCCACATTTCTCTCATAAGCATATTCTATATTGTTCATTATAATACTATTACAGGGGTCTTATTCCTCAGCTGGTAAATAGCGTAATCTCTGCCGCGTCTGTTATAGAAGTATGATGGACAATATAGAATATATTTATGAGAGAAATGTGGGAGGGGGGGTTCTAAAGTTGAAAAAAACAAAACACCCGGTACTTGAAAGTATTAGTATGAATATAAACAAAATATATTTATAAGAGAGAGAGAGAGAGAGAGAGAGAGAGAGAGAGAGAGAGAGAGAGAGAGAGTTTCCGACGTTAAAAATCTAAATTTCCTCAGAGACGGAGAGAGAGAGAGAGAGAGAGAGAGAGAGAAGAGTAAGTTTCCAACGTTAAAAATCTAAATTCCTTATGAGAGAGAGAGAGACAGACAGACAGACAGACAGAGAGAGAGAGAGGGGGGAGAAACACAGAGAGTAGAGACAGAGAGACAGAGATTTTCTAACGTTAAGAACTGAGATCTTTATGATATAAAGAGAGAGATACTGGAAACAGACAGAGACAGAGACAGAGAAACAGAGAGAGAGATAGAAAGTTTCTAAGATCTTTGTGTATGAGAGAGAGGGGGAGAAACAGAGACAGAGATATATATAAAGTGTCTATTTTTATGAGAGAGAGGGGGAAACAGAGAAACTAGGTATTCGCCTCTCATACCACTTATGAGGGCGTGACACAAGGACATTTTATGTGGGCCCACCCACAAGCCGAAGCTCATGGTTGTTAGACACAAAAAAGCGTCGATCTCGTCGGCATTCCCTCTCAAGGAGGGGGGGGCTCAGGCGCTGGACAATAAACCCAGCCCTGTCCCTTTAAGTCAAGGAGGCAGGTTTTGCCTGGGGAAGCCCCCTGGGATCGACGCTATTAATTGTACTTTACTGTTCCAGTGGCCGATCTCACTGGACCCCGAGGGGAAGGAAAGGGTATTTGCCGTTCATCCCACTTATGAGGGCTAGACACAAGGTCTCATTTTTATGTGGGTGCATAAAAATTGCGTCGATCCCGTCGGCAATCCCCCACAAGGGGGCGCATCAGACGCTGGGCAATAAACCCAGCCCTGCCCCGTTAAATCAAGGGAGCAGGTATTGCCTGGGGGGAGAGCCCCCTGGGATCGACGCTAATAATTTTACTTTACCGGTCCAGTGGCCGAAGCTCACTGGAACCTCCGAGGGAAAGGAAAGTACGTTTCTAATGTTAAGAGTTTAGCTTTAACGTTTTCTAAAGTCGTACAGTAGTATGGGGAACTATATTCGCCTGGACGACTCTTAAATGAGGGGTGGTAGGTTATGCCACAATTCCTTCACCTGTAGACATAAATTAAATTTAGACAGGTTAAAATACTGTTATTATTAATCATCTATTGTCATATAACGCTATCTTAAAACTTAGAAATAGAATAAAAACAAATAACTGTTTACAGAATATTTCTTGCACGAAGTCATTTTTATAAAATGCAAGAACTATTAAATAAAAGTTCACCCTTTTCCTACTCCGCGATAAAAAAAAATAAAAATAAAATAAAATAAAGCAGTTAAAATTCTTCAATTTTCTTTCTTGCTTAGCAATTACCAATTTCTCTGAACTTAAAGAGGATGTCATGCTGCAAAATGTAATTCTGAAACTCCTCACCTGCAGCGGTAAAGATATCTCCATTGTCTGTTGCTACTTGAATGTTCAGCTATCTAACCGTTTCGGATATTTCTCTTTTAATTGGTAGCGATTTACAGGAAAATAATTTCTTAAATAAATCTGAAATCGTAAACAATCTTCGCTAATACAGTTCATGCAAAAAAATGTATCCATGTTTGCGCACGCGTGGCATTTTTTTTTTTTCTGTTCAGATCATTTACGTCACTGGGTGGTTCTGTTTATCTAGTTGCAGATCACGGGCTTAAAAAAATAAAATAAAGAAAATACCCGTCAAGCCGTCAGAGTTTGCACAGTAAATTAATACCAGCGACTGACAGAGATCACTCGGATTACGCAATAGGGGATTCCTGCAATTAGAATCATCGCTGTGTGTAGTTTGCAAGAGTTAGCCAAAATGAAACGAAATAAAGAAAGAGAAAAGAGAAAGAAAAGAAAATAAAACATTAATTTTTAATGGTTTTCTGATAGTTACAATACTACGTCTTTCATTTGGGTGTCCCATCGTGGTTAAGGTTTAGCAAGCTAGTTCTGCAGATCTATTATACCCTCACTTAATAGAAGTGTCCTGCGAATGACACTAAACTGGATCAGGGAGTGATTCTTCTGTTATGGAGGTCTGTGGAGTGTGGAGTACCTCTTTCTTGACATTACTACTAGATTAATTCACAGATGGAGTGGTAGTAACTGTTCGAGTCTCATCAATGGGACAAAGAAATACGTTTAAAAATTATTCCTATTTGATAAGACCGTGAGAAAAAGAAAGAAAAAGGCAACCTGTGATGCTAAAGGACGGAATCCTGGTGAATGAGCAGTACGACATGCAACACTTCATTTGGTCCTTAATTAGACTAGACAGTTGGTGGGAGAGGCTCGCTTTGATCCATCGACTGGTCACGTCAAGCCTTAGCACGAATATGATTGTCCCAAACCTTTTGCACTTGTGTTTAAAAAAAATGAGTTTATTTTTTTAAAAATTCAATACATATCAAGAATGAATAAAACGAAATGACTTATGTGTAGAATAATCCAACTGGAGTTGGTATCCCGTAAAATACAACCAACCAAACAAACAAACAAACAAACAACCAACCAACCAACCAACCAATCCTCACCTCTATACAAAAATAAACTTAGACAGCATCCCATTTCGATTAAGACAAGATGATTCCCGAGTTCGAATAGAAGGTTCCCGAGTCCGAGAATGTTTCCGAGTCCGACAAGAAATACCTGAAGAAGACCGGGGGCACATCGGCCAAAACGTTGTACAGATAACAATGAAGATGAGGACAATAGTCCGAATAATCCAAATAATACTAATCAGACATGTACATCTAATCTTTTTCAGAACAAAACAAATATCGACAGACATTTCCTACAAAAAGCCCATACAACGTATAAAACATTGCATACCACCTTCCTTCAAACAGAATCACCATTTTTTAAAAATATTGTTATAACTTGTATCTCTTATTAAATAAAAATATCAACAGTCGATATTTTATGTCCTGAAGAATATGAAGATGCATATCTGATATATATTATATTAAATGTATATTCGATACTGTACAGTATCAATTGAAACACCAAGTGACAATACACACACACACACACACACACACACACACACATATATATATATAATATATATATATATATATATTATATATATAAAATCTATATATTAATTATTTGTTCGATCGTTATTAACTTGCAACGCCCTTTGCTTAAAAATGATACCGTCAAAATTTTCTAAGAAGAAATGCAAACATGTAAATCCTTTTAATCTGGTGTTCTTATCCGCCGAATTCTTATTTCTTATACGTGTCGTCACCTAAAAAGAAAGGGAAGAAAAAGGACATGCTACACAGAAAAATATGAGAAGAAAGAAAGAAAGTTAGTAGGGTAAAGATAGAGAGAGGGGGTGAGGGATGGAAGTGATAACGCTAATCTCTTTCAATCGAAAATTATAAAAAGAAGGAAAGAAAGAAAAAAGAGTGAAAGATAGAATTAAATCAATATATAATTTTTTATGAATTGAACTATTGCAATAGCTCACAAGTAAACATATCAAACGTTGTAATAAATAAATTATCATACTGATGTATATCTACGTGCCCTGCTAGTAATTATAAATCATCCTCACTATTCCTATTTTTCACGCTCACTTACTCTCCATTCAGAATATATATATATATATATATATATATATATATATAATATATATATATATATATATATATATAGGATGTTCGGGATAAATTTGACATCTTCATAAGAAAAAAGTAAAAGTGCTTGGTAACTACAAAATTTAATGGATTGTAAAGAGTCCTCCAACACTCTTTTCTGCAGACTTTCGAGGTATTCTGCTGTACGAACGCAATTAGATCGTCTGTTATGTTGCCGTCTTCTAGCCACAACCTCGTAGTCTCCATTGCAATTTTCCAGTTCATGCCTGATTGTTTTTTCACAGTGTTCACGGAGCATTGGGCAGCAACCATAATCTCCTTATTTTGATGGCCGGCGCAGATCATCATGATACAAGTTATTATCTCCCATGATTCAGGTGGGTTCCAATCATCCATTCTATTTGTCATCAAATGAATGAAGAAGGGTCCAAGCTTTTAAATGATGCGTAGCGTGCGTTAATACCTCCAGCCTACGGAGAAAAATAACCAAATATATGCATGTCAAATTTATCCTGTATATATATATATATATATATATATATATATATATATAATATATAATATATATAAACATTTACATCTAAAAACATACCTAATTATCATTATGCCCTGATGATGATTTTTTTATAAATCGAATATTGTCAATATCAGCAATGAAAACAGATATATGAATATATTCATTTTAACAACCAAGTGTGTTTTTCATACCCTTTATCTCTCTCTCTCTCTCTCTCTCTCTCTCTCTCTCTCATATATATATATATATATATATATATATATATATATATATATATATATATATGAATATGATATAATGAAAAAATTCTTATTTTTGTTGATGACCGACCCACGTGCGGTCGATGCATTATATTGCGAAGGGTCCTCATATCAGTGAGGATGGGCCGGTTTTGCTTTTTAAACCGTCGAGAGATAGGCCCCGAAACGGTTTGCACACTTCTCTCCTGATGAGCCCATGCAGTTGTAAACATCTTTTGTTTTTTCATTATATCATATTCATACTGTCGGATTAATTTCCATTTTATTTTCACATATCTAGATATATATAAATGATGCGTAGTGTATGCAAATACCTCTAAATGACGGATAAAAATAACCAAATATATGTATGTCAAATTTATTTTGTATATATATATATATATATATATATATATATATATATATATATATATATATATGTGTGTGTGTGTGTGTGTGTGTGTGTGTGTGTGTACGTATACATATATATATGCGTGTATGTATGTGTCTGTGTGTGTGTGTGTGTGTGTCTGTGTGTGTGTTTCCTAAAAACTGCAGTGTTCGAAACGAAATAATTCAAAATTGACGTTTTGTCGAGAATGAAAAGAGATTGCAATGTGATCTGTCAAGTTATTTCTTATTTAAATTCCATAAAACGTAAGAATCCAGGAGAATTAAAAAAAAAAAAAGAATTATGACTTCAATTTGATTCTGTTCTTAAGATCCAGTTAAATTGCATTCAGTTGAATGATGTCAAATTCAGCAATTAATTCTTTAACAAAATATGTTTTCTTTTGAACTCGGCGGAAATCACTGTTTATGCTAAAAACGCCCTGTACGCCTGCTGACCCCAGTACATTTTTTAAAAGAACCTTATTGAATTCTGATTGGATATCTGACATTTTATTCTTTAATCTTTAGATCAGAGGCCGTTTGGTCAGACATGTTTGACAAAATTGTATATATATATATATATATATATATATATATATATAGAGAGAGAGAGAGAGAGAGAGTGAGAGACAGAGACAGAGACAGAGAGACAGAGAGAGACAGTCAGAGAGAGAGAGAGAGAGAGAGAGAGAGAGAGGTTCCTTAAAATAATGGCGCATTTCTATCTGGTCAAATTCCCGGTTGAATCAAATTGGTATGCATACATCATCATCATCATCATCATCATCATCATCATCATCATCATCTTCATCATCATCTCCATCATCATTCTGCCCTATCGACTGGGCTGTATAATACCTCTGTAATGTGGTATACCTCTTTACTCGATATAATATATATATATATATATATATATATTATATATATATATATATATAGTATCCAATTTCGCTTTCCGTTGCAGTGGCATCAGGAAATAATCCAAAAGTGCTCAATATATTAAAACCATAGAGTAATATATATATATATATATATATATATATATATATATATGCACTATATATATATATATATACATATATATATATATATATATATATATATATATATATATATATTATTGGTTTGCTGTGTGGTTTTGAAGGCTAGCATAATGCAAATGTAAAGAAAATTAAGATAACTATGTTATTGTTTGTTAACCTTCAATTTTATTCTTAAGATACAAATCTCTTCGACAGAAGATTTCTGAAACTGTTTCTGATTTACCATTCCGCTCTGTGTCTTATATCTTCCAAAGTATGTGTGTGTGTGTGTGTGTGTGTGTGTGTGTGTGTGTGTGTGTGTGTGTGTGTGTGTGTGTGTATGTATGTGTGTATGTGTATGTATGTTTATGTATGTGACTGTTCAACAATGTCTGATTATCATTCCAGGTTTGGCCCACTATTTTTGTTTTATTATTAAGCAGAATGCTTCACAATGCTCAAGCAAATTATTAAACATATATATATATATATATATATATATATATATATATATATATATAATGTGCATATGCGCGTGTGCGTATGTATGTGTGTGTGACGTGTAAGGGATCAATATTCACGTTAACACTCTCCTGTTTTAATTAGAGAAAGCAATAGTGTAAATGATTATAATACTGTTTAATTAGGATTTAATGTTCATTAACATGATACGAATCTCTGGTGAATTTGTGAAATGCAGAGAAAATTGGATTCCTGAATTTTATAATTATTTTGAATCTGTACATTCTCGTTATAAATTAAGCAAATATGAAAAAAAAAAAAACAACACACGCGTTTCTTCCTGATTATTAGCTGCAAATAAACAGTCTCTTGATATTCATTCATGCTACGAAGAAGGGGTTGGGTGGTGCACTTAAGAAATGTGTTTAATCACACTGTTTTAAAATACTAATTTAGCACGAATTTTAACTTCAGATACAGAGATATTCAAGAATAACAGAGATTAAAAATTAGCTGCAGAATTATTTTCTTACACATGTCATATCATTGTGAAAATCTGTATTGTTTAGTTATAAATATAATGTGTGTGTGTGAATGTGTGTTCATCTTTGTGAAAATCTATGCATCTACATAACACATGCACACACACACACTATATATATATATATTATATATATAATATATAATATATATATTATATATATATATATATTAAAATCTAATAAGTCAGATGAACCTACTAAGAGTTTCACTTAATGCTCTTCAGGGTTAAGATCTGACTCCCCGGGTAATGTTTGGTAGTATATTTTCACAATCAAACTATTTGCTGTTTTTTTTCTCACCGCGAGGATTTACCAACAAGTTTGGTATATTAAATTCAGAGTTACCTGGCGTTTCACAGAATTTGAAAGATTCATAATAAATAACTCTCTCTCTCTCTCTTTCTCTCTCTCTCTCTCTCTCTCTCTCTCTCTCTCTCTATATATATATATATATATATATATATATATATATATATAATTTATCTATCTATCTATCTATCTTTATATTTTGTATTTATATATAAAGGTTGGCTTACCGGTGAATATGGGCACGATCGTTGGAGGTGCACAGGATCCCGGGGTTAAGTCCGTGATAAAACAAATACAAAGTGCTCAATACAAAGTAGAGCAAATTTATTGAAGAAATGGATACAATAGAAACCTATTTCTATTGTATGCATTTCTTCAATATCTATCTATCTATCTATATATATATATATATATATATATATATATATATATATATATATATATAAAGTGTTTTTATAATTTGATTGAAGCCTTGTGATTATGGTGATTTGGTGGTTGGTTTTGAAGGCTATC
The DNA here is from genome assembly GCA_023376005.1 of Doryteuthis pealeii. Classification (NCBI taxonomy): domain Eukaryota; kingdom Metazoa; phylum Mollusca; class Cephalopoda; order Myopsida; family Loliginidae; genus Doryteuthis; species Doryteuthis pealeii. The sequence goes on along the minus strand of CM042155.1, from coordinate 84,522,322 downwards.
GCAGTGCAAGAGTAAAGAAAATAGGGTAACTATGGTGTTGTTTGTTAACCTTGAATTTATTCTTAATATTTCGAGATAAAAATCAGACATTGTTGAACACACACACACACACACACACACACACACACACACACACACACACATAAACACAACCTCACCTAGAGAATTTGCAATATATAAGAGACAAGCAGAATGGACGATCACTATCAGTTTCAGAAATCTTCTGTCGAAGAGATTTTCATCTCGAAATATTAAGAATAAATTTAAAGGTTAACAAAAACACCATAGTACCTTATGTTTCTTTACACGTGCATTGTGATAACTTCCAAACCAAACACCGAACCATATATATATATATATATATATATATATATATATATATATATATATATATTATATTTGTGTGTGTGTGTGTGTGTGTGTGTGTGTGTGTGTGTGTGAAATTTCATTTAAAAAAAATAAGGATTTACTCTGAGGAAGGTCGATGTTTCTTTGTTGTGCTGAACATTTCTATATTTTTTCTACTATTATTATTTTATTTCATTTTGTTATTTAAAAATATAATAGATAGAATAATGTACACATGGATAAACTCCTGACCGAAACACGTGTAAGTTAGATTAATTAAAATAATCCTATTTTATCCATTCAATACTTTCTTTACTTTACTTTATTTCTCTTTTCAACATCGTACATGTCGATATCTGGATTTCCTCTGATGTAATTTCATGTGATACGTTTGCTATTTTCAGCCACATGTCGTCGTTTCTAAATCGGTATCCATTCTCATACACACGTTGTGTCAGAATGCTTCTCAATTTTTCAATTGGGTTTAAGTCCGGGGAATTTGTCGCACAGTTCATCTTCTGAGGTCCACAGAAAGTTAATTTTTACAGGTACTCCGTCGCTTTATGTGCTGAATGTGAAGGGGCATAAATATCTTGGTTCTTCTGAAGATGATTCTTTGCTTTTTTTTTTAGTCAAGATTCCCCGTGCTCATTGTTACATAATTATTAGATACCTAATATTTATGTGCAATAGTGTAGAAATCAAAATGGCCGTTATAAGCTGTAGTCCATGGCCTTGAAGGTTTTGAATGACAAAGCTTGACCTGTCCTAATCCTTCCTTCCGGTGGATACCGTGTAGAGAAGACCCTTCCGGTTTAGATTAGATATATATTTTAGTCAGTCGGTGAGAAACCACGACGGTGGTGAGTCGTGTTATACACGCTCCTACTCGATCTGCGCAGGTAGTCTGGTGGGGGATTTCGAGAATAAAATATGATCAAAGTAAATCGAAGTCTTGTGTTATTATCTAAAAACTAACAATGACACAGGGCTTCTGATAAAGAGAAATCGCCAATGGAAGACCAGACACGAAGTCCCCAAGAGAAGTCCAGACGTTAGAAGAGACCTAGAAGAACTTAAGATATCAAGACCCCAGAAGAAGTAAAGTAAAGAAGTAAGTAAATGAGAAGGGTATACAACACTTTGAGGAAGGCTATATAAGCATCTACGGCTATTTTCTTATCGTCAGCCACTCTCCGCGAACCAACCATGATACGTCAAATAGTATCAGCCCAAATCATAATACCTCCTCCTTTTTGGCACCTCAAGCTTTCATGACTGTCTCGTACACTTACGACCCAGCTTTTGCTCAAACCATCAGGGCCACCAAGTGTTGCACAAGTTCCATTTGTCTAGCCCAAGTAAGGGCCAAAGTGGAGTGTTGCATGTTATGGATTGCTCTGCTACAAAGATTCCGTCGTTAAGCATTACCGGTCACTACCCAGGGCTAATTGATGGCCCATTGAGGATATTTCATCCCCTGAAGAGGTGCAGTCAGTGTATACTTCTGCCCTAGCTACCAGGGCGTATTGAACTTTGATCTTTGCTGGCCCTCTCCACCAATCTTCATTCATAAAAAGACGTGCAGACGGTCGTTGTACAAACATACATACAGACATACATACAGATATACATATATACAATTTTTATTTTATTTTATAAGTTCACTCTTTTTTAATATAATATGCAGAGAAGCTACCTCATCGATGATAACTCGCTTGTTCGCCTTTACCATCTCTCGATATTATTGAATCTATCTATCTATCTATCTATCTATATATATATATATATATATATATATATATATATTATATATATATAGGTGTGTGTGAGTGTGTGTGTGTGTGTGTGTGTGTGTGTAATATTATGAAAAAATTGAAAAACACAAGTTCTTAAACGTGTAATCTTTATTTTGCGTACGCTGTAGTGTTTCGATCTGTTTCAATAAACAATTGAAACAGGTCGATAAAGGTTTTACATATCTATTTATTAGGTGACAAAGGAACATTCACGACCATATTGGTTTCATGCGAAACAAGAACAAATAAATAGATATGTAAAACCTTTAAATATTTATTTTATTATATTATATAACAGCTCTATTTTATATTGAGTACTCTACCAATAATATAGTAGGCCATTCCAGCAAAAGCCGAAACAGTGACCATCCACACACACACACACTATATATATATATATATATATATATATATAAAGTCCATGAACGTGTAATATATCTTATTATAATGGAGATTGTGTGTTTTTCTGTCTGTAACCGAAACTAAATCACTACTCAAGTCACAATTCCCTTAGTTATTGACGTCACATTCACCATGAATGTATCCTTATTTAAACCTCAATTATTAATAAAATTGTTTTACATTATTAATACTGTTAACCATATCTACATACTAACAACATGCAATTGTATTTATATATACAACAAAATAGCGGTTTACAGTGTGAACTAGAAGGCTTATTTGCATATTGATATTAAAAATGTAATTTTAATAAATATATGCTTAGTATTATTGGTTTCTAACTGTTTGGTTTTATTTTAATGAATATATAAGCAAAATCTCTTCATGAATCTTAAATGAAATCCATTAACAAGAAAAGATAACTGTCATTTTATTCTTTACTTCCTAATTTGACTAAATACTTAAATTAGAAAAAATAATAATGAAAGACGAGAGTGATGGAAGAGTAAATTTCAGTTGCTCTGTTTTTTATTATACTTCCCATCTGTTTCCAATCTTTTTATCTGCATTCTTATTTAATTCATTAGCCTTTCTAATTTAATACGATATTTCATTACATCAAAACTTAAATACTTGCACCGGAGGGTGCATATATTTTGCTAGTATATAGAATGTATAAGGATATAAAGGATGCCAATAACTCTCTCTCTTTCTCTCTTTTCTTTCTCCTCCCTCCCCCCTCTCTCTCTCTCTCTCTCTCTCTCGCCCCGTCCCGACCAGTCAACGCTCCTGTCAAGACCTTCTCGCGACTTCCGCACAGAGCTGATCAATGTTAGTCTCTGCTGATCAGTCCATTCTAGTGTGTCAATGTGTAGATGCCCACAGGAAAACACCAGTTATGAATTCATCATTACTTCTCCACCAGTTTAGTGCATGTCTTATTCGTCTTACTTGAACATATTAAGCGATAGAAGGTGCGAGGCCGTACGGCTGCTTTCTTGTGGGTTAGTGATTCCAGGCTTCTTTCTGGAAAGCACTTAACATCCTGGTGTATTCCCATCTAATATATATATATATATATATATATATATATATATATATATAATATATATATATATCAATGAGAAATCAAAACAAATAAAAGTTTTTGCTTTTATTTATTTAATTACGGAACGGTATTACAACCAGCGGTTTCTTGCTGAAAGCATTCATCAGGTAAGACGAAACGGTTCCTTTGAAAATGACAGAAATGGTGTAAATGGTCAAATGTGTGCGTTTTTGTTAACTGTATTCTGCGTGTTTGCGTGTTTACGTGGTGCGAATGTTTTTTTTTTTTGCTTGTACGTATGCGTATTTTTGTTTGTGCGTATGTGTATGATGTCATACGCGTGTGCATGGAAATGCGTGAAAGGCTGTGATGATATAATTGTCTCCACGCGTGTGTGTGCGTATAAATATGCGTATTTGTGTTTGGTATTCTTGGTTACGTATGTTATGTGCAAATTAATATAATGTATTTTTTAAATGTATTTTTTTAAAATATGCTGTTAATAATAATGACCGTGTTATTTATTGCGTTGGTGATGCAATGTGGACGTTACATTTGTATGATATTATTGTACAATGTATATAGGTAGAGGGAAAGATACTTACAGTTTGGCGGATCTGTTGTAGTGTTTACAAATTATATTACTATTTTATATATATATATATAATATATATATATATATATATATATATATTATATATTGTAGGAAATAGTGAATTATATATTATATATATTGTAGTAAATAGTGAATTAAATTTAAATATACAAAATAGAAAAACATATCTACCCTTACCACGTAATAATTTCTTCCATCTCCAGTTTTAATGAAGCCTTTTTAAAAAAAACAGAAACTTTATAACTTTGACTTCACTATGCAGAATAAATTCATCTTTTTGGGAATATTTTATGTTTTTTCTTTTTTATTCATAGAAACATATTAGGTTAAGTAAACAAACAAATGTGTTTATTTTTAAGATAATTCCCTCCTGGAATTTGGAATAGGAGAGTTGGGGGGGGGGAGGTCTTTTTGGCCATGAAATATGGAAATTTTTTTTGTCATGCTTAATCCTTAATCATAATAATGGAGACAAAATAATATTTTTGATATTATCTGACTCAATATTGTGTCAATTTCTGTTATATCCCAACATCGGTAGACTGTGAATTGAGGGCTGTAAATTTTTACCATAGTCTACTGAACAGATATTAGTAGAACTAGCAAATTTATGCACCCTCTGGGTGCAAGTTTTTATGTTTTAATATAATGAAATATCATGTTAAATTAGAAAGGCTAATAAAACTAAATAAGAATGCAGATAAAAAGATTTGGAACAGAGGGGGTATTATCGAAAAATGGAACAGCTTTGAAACTAACTCTTCCATCATTTTCCATTACTCCCGTCTTTCATTGGTAAATTTTCCTAATTTAACTCTTTACTTAAAATAGGAAGTAAAGGATAATATTACAGTTATTTCTTCTTCTTAATGAATTTCTTTTAAGATTTTATCCAGAGATTTTTGCTCATATTCAATAAGATAAAAACCAAACAATTAGAAATCAATAATACTTAGCAGATATTTATTAAAATCAATTTTTTAAGATCAATATGCAAATTAGCCTTCCCATTCACACTGTAAACCACTATTTTGTTGTATATATAAATATAATTGCGTATTATTAGTATGTAGATATGGTCAACAGTCTTAATAATGTAAAACAATTTTATTATCATTGAGGTTTAAATAAAAATAAAATCATGGAGAATGTGATGTAAATAACTAAGGGAACTGTGAATTGAGTAGTAATATAGTTTCTGTTACAGACAGACAAACACACAATCTCCATTATAATAAGATATGAAATGAAGTCCAATGTATATATTTTTAATTTCTCAACTGGGATTAATACTTTTAATAAAAAATAAAACTCTAAAGAAAAGATAACTTTAATTCATTTATAAGTTGTTAAAAAAATCAAACAGCATTAATTGATGTTGTATAGATTTAAAGTGGTTGCATAGTCATTCAGTTATACACTTTTTAATTTCATTAAAATTATACCCTTATGTATTTTTGAAAAACTTTTTGGGATTGTTGTCCTCATCTTTATTGTTATATACACAACATTTTAGATTATTTTTATTATTATAATTATTAATATATCTACATAGGTATAAATTATGTATGAGACTGCTATACATAATGATCCGTAGAAAAGTGCAGTGTATAGAAAAGTTGCCTCTGTCCGGACAGATTGTTGTAATTAATGTATGTATAATCATTATATATTAATGCAACAATCTGTCCGGATAGAGGCAACTTTTAGTAAAAAATAGTTAATATTAAAGCTATATTATTATAGTATATATAATTAATTTAATGCTATATTATGCTATAATAATATAGTATTGATATTTAGTATTTTTTTTTAAATAACATAAAATGAAAATAAAAAAAAAACCCTGATATATATATATATTAATAATATTATATATTAATATATATACCTGTGAAGTAATATTCGTACGATTATGAACTCCTGAGCATTTTCTAAAAAATTAATCTTTATTAATTTTTTATTATTGTCAAAATAAATAGCATTATGGTGATTTTCTCGGACTGGAAAGATTCTTGTATTAATGTGTGCATATTGTATAATGATATAGAATTAATATTTACTATTTTTAAAAAATAAATAACAGATAAAATGGAATTAATTTTTAAAAAATCCCGATTATATATATTTATACACCTGTGGAGTAATATTCGTACGATTTTGAATTCATAAACATTTTCTTAAAATTTAATAAATTTAAGATTTAATTTAATCCAACGCCTATATCCACTACACTATTGGACACATAGTGTAGTGGATATAGGCGTAGGGTTAAGACAGTTCTATGTGACGGTTATCTCCGGGCTGCAGGTTTAATACTAGTCAAGGTTTAAGCCGATAATTATATGCCCGCCTAAAAAAAAATCATTAATTATTAACTAATTAATTTTCTAAATTAGGTACGACTTCAATTAAGCACATAGAAACATATATATATATATAGTTGTGTGTGTGTGTGTGTTTGTTTGTTTGTGTGTGTTGTGTGTGTGTTTGTTGTGTGTGTGTGTTGTTTGTTTGTTTGTTTGAGTGTGTGTGTGTGTGTGTGTGTGTGTGTGTGTGCGTGTGTGCGAGTGTGTGTGTGTGTGTATGCGCGCGAAGAGGGGCTCAAAATCTTCCAGTAAGATCTGAGTGTCCTGAAAAAGGTTGAAAAACCGAAACGTTATAGTCTTAAGATTATTATCAGGAATGCACATTCATCCTTTGGAACACTTCATGTTTTGTCTATATTTTTCCCATACTCCGGATTGTTTCCCCATATTACACGCGCATATATATATATATAATATATATATATATATATATATATATATATATATATATATTTGTTGAATTTTTTAAATATAAAGTTTTTTTTATAAGCAACTACCCAGGTTTCAGGTTATTTCACCATCGTCAGGTTGCTAAATCTTCTGGTGTTTATTTGAATACATTTCTTGCTATTATGTTTTTGGACCGCAAATTACGTCGGTTGATTATTGCGGACGCTCTTTATGTATTCGATTATATTTTTGAATTTTTGAATTCCTGTATTATTATATTATATATATATAATATATATATTATATATATATATATATATACCGTTGTAAGCGATGAGGGTCAGTAAAGATTCAGTGTTATTTGGGTTTCATTTTGTGGCTACCGTCCAGAACCTATTTTCAAATTTCAAGTCCACGTCTTCCATTGACACCCATCACCTGCTCTTGGCAGTATCTCCTCATGACCAGAGTGGATTTGGCGATAGATTTATCTGATTTACCAGTGACCGGCACAAAATATTTGTTTAATGTGTTCAGTTGCTCTATATATATTTAAAAGTAATTGGAAGAAAAATATATCCACTTTGGAATGGATGAAATTTACTAATATTATTTGTCAACACGTGTTTCGATCAAAAATCACTTGCATACACAGTATTCTAATTATAATTATTCTAAATATAAAATAATTGTTTTCAACAAAAATTGAGTTGATATCAAAATATAATATATATATATATATATATATATATATATATATATATTTTATATATACTATTTAAAATAAAGATATATAAGATACTAACATATATATATATATAATGAATAAGTAATCCACGTGTTTCGAGGTTTCACCTCTCATTAGTGTGGTTATACTTTAACAGCTACCCCTGGCCGGGTTTGGGACCCGAATGAACTTTCGTTCGCTAAGCCTCTTACCCATGCAGCTGTCAAATATAGGAGAATATTTAATTGATACATTTCTAAGCGGAAATGAATTCATTAGAGTCCTCAAACTTTTGTAAACAAAGTGAGGGTTAGCTACACGCCAGAACGGTGAATTTTACAATTAAATTCCCTATTTAGAGAACTCAACCAAATTGGGAGTATATATATAATAAATAAGTAATCCACAGACACGTGTTTCGAGGTTTCACCTCTCATCAGTGTGGTTAAGGGGTGTATTAGTAGTAGTGTAGTACATTCGAACAGGCGCGGCGTCGTAATAGTGGGTATAGTTGTAGTCGTAGTAGGCAATTTGTACCTCTACTTTGTTCAGTATTTGTGGATGACAGTAGCCAATCATATTACTGTGAGGTATATAAATATTCATTATATATATATATATATATATATATATATAGAGTGTCCCAAAATAAAAAGTTTATACATCATTTTGGGACAACATATATATATATATTATATATATATATATATATATATATATATATATATATATATATATATAAGTAAGGGATGATTCTAAATGGGATCTTCAAAATCTCACTGTATAATTATTGCATGTTTTAGTAGGTGCAAATACAAGAACTTTTATTAATCCCTAAACAAAGCTCAATGTATAATTATCTATTTTAGATTAAATACAGAGCAATATTTACCTTTGAAAGGAAGGACAATCTCATTAAACCGTTATCCTGTAATAGATTCATCTCGCCAAAAACTTAATATGTTTTTAGAAATTTAGATAAATTTCTAAAACTCCTAAAACTTTCAGTCTCGTCAGTCAGGTGTCACAGATAAAAAAAAAAGAAGAAGAAAAACAGTGTTTTATATACATATATAATCCAAAATCCGTAGAAGAAATCTTCCTTACAACATAGAAGATCTTAAAATGTGTCGCAGTTTGTGGTGCTCAATGTGTGCTCTTATTGTCAGCCACAGAGCAACATTATCTTATTATAATGGAGATTGTGTGTTTTTTCTGTCTGTAACCGAAACTATATCACTACTCACGTCATAATTCCCTTAGTTATTGACTTCACATTTTCAATGATATTATTTTTATTTAAACCTCAATTTTAATAAAATTGTTTTACATTATTAATACTGTTAACTATATCAACATACTAACAACATGTAATTATATTTATATATACAACAAAATAGCGGTTTACAGTGTGAACGGGAAGGCTAATTTGCATATTGATATTAAAAATGTGATTTTAATAAATATGTGCTTAGTATTATTGATTTCTAATTGTTTGGTTTTATTTTAATGAATATAAGCAAAAATCTCTTCAATAGATCTTAAATGGAATCCATTAATAAGAAAAAAATAACTGTCATTTTATTCTTTACTTCCTCTTTTAACTAAATACTTAAATTAGAAAAAATAACAATGAAAGATGAGAGTGATTGAAATGTAAGTTTCAGTTGTCTATTTTTCGATTATACCCACCTCTGTTTCAAATCTTTTTATCTGCATTCTTATTCAGTTTCATTAGCCATTCTAATTTAATATAATATTTTATTACATTAAAACTTTCAGGAAGCCTAGACCAAGAGTCTAAGGATCCAAATTATCAGATGCGAATGATGAATTCTTTATTAATTTTATGGCAGTTGAAAACAGATACAAAAAAATATAATCGAAAACATAAAGAGTGTCCATAATAATCAACCGCCGTAATTTGCGGTCCAAAAACATAACAGAAAGAAATGTTTAAAAAAAAACACCAGAATATTTAGCAGCCTGACGATGGTGAAATAACCTGAAACCTGGGTAGTTGCTTATGAAAAACATTTATATTTTTAAAAAATTCAACAAATAGATAAATAAAGCTCCTACAAATTTGTGGTTGAGCACTGTGATTTCTTTGTTTCATCCGCCCCCAAAATTAATATATATATATATATATATATATATATATATATAATATATATAATATATATAGTATAGAATGAATAAAGAATAACGAGAAAAGTATTGGCATAAAAAGGTGCTCAAGGCTAATAAAGCAGAGCAGATTTACAATCAATAATAATGATATCAAGGATATTATAAACTCATAACTATAATGATGCTTACGCAATCTTCAGATGAGTCAAATGGTTGAGATTTAAAAAAAAACAGTAGTTTTTTAGCGTTTATATAAACGTGAAGCGTGTTTCCCGAGATGGAATGATATAATGCTAAAGTTTTTGCTTTTAAAACTGTGGCTTGTTCAGCGTTTATATGACGTGAAGCCACAGTTTTAAAAAAACAAAACTTTAGCATTATAACATTCCATCGCGTGAACACGCTTCATGTTTATATAAACGCTAAAAAATTACTGGTTTTTAAAATCTCAACCATTTGGCTCATCTGAAGATTGCGTAAGCATCAAACTTATAGTTATGAGTTTATAATATCCACAATATCATTATTATTGATTATATAATATATATATAATATATTATAATATATATATATATATATAAGGTTAAGTAAACAAACAAATCTGTTTATTTTTATATGGCTTTAAGCCGACAATTCTTGGAGGATATGTGCTTAATTGAAGTCATACCTGATTTTGAAAATTAATTTGTTAATAGTCAATGAATTTAGACGGGCATATATGTTCAAATGTAAGGTTGACATCTTCTCGATTTGTTTTGCCTTACATTTGAACATATATGCCTGCCTAAATTCATTGATTATTAACTAATTTTTTGTTTGTTTGTTTTGTTTTACGGAATATCAACCTCAGTGGGTCATTTAATGCCGATAAAGTTTTGAAATAAATCAATTCTTAATGGATAATACAATTTTTTTATAAATATATTTTTCTATCTAACCCATAGATGGGACCCTAACAGGTACTACCACTCCGGGCCAAAGTGGACCAGGGAGCAATGGTGATGAAGGGGTGCTCCACATTCCCCAAACCTCCAAAACTGGAACCTCACCATCAGATAAAGTTTAACGTCATTCCCAGGACATGCAGACCCGCAGCCACCGCCTTCTAGTACCCATATGATAAAAAGGGGTTGGGGCTTGCCATAAGGGCAATAGGGTTGGGAAAATCATATAGGTGCTAGGGCTTGACGTGACCAGCCGATTGATCGGAGGGGGCCTCTCCGACCGTCCGTCTAGCCCAAGATAGGGCCAAAGTGGAGTATTGCAAGTCATGAACAGCTCATCCACCTGGGCTCTATCCTCAAGCATCACGGGTCGCCACCCACGGCCAACAGGTGGCCCCATTGGGGGATTCTGAAGAGGTGCAGTCGGTGCATTCTAACACCCCACCGACAGGGCGATATTAACTAATTAATTTTCAAAATAAGGTATGACTTCAATTAAGCACATATCCTCCAATATATATATATATATATATATATATATCTATACACGTCATAGCTGTAGAAGCCGAAAAGAAGACCGATGCAAGTAGGAATACGATTCAATAGAAACACATAACACGAAAGCAGCTGATGAAATCCGCTGCCAAGGCAACTGTACATATTGAATATCTATTTCTCTATTCTGCTTCTGCCTTTATATTTTACGGAGATCCATGCGAGTGGAATAGCAATCGAGGAGCATAGCCGTTTTTGCATGTAAGATATTGGACATCGACGTTCAAAAGAGAACTTATTTTGTGTCCTTTATATCCAAGCTGATGCCGATTAAAAGCTATTGATCAATTATGGACAAACTGCTGTCGGCGGGCCACATGCGGCCCGCAGTGCATTCTGAATGGCCCGCGTAAGATTCCAATTTATAGAATTTATAGAAAAGATATTTTTACAAAATAGAAAAAAATCCACTTTTTTTACATTTCTAAGGCAGATGCTCACGAGTATTGTCTTCTGAGGTGAATATCGTGTTGGTGCCTTCAACCGTAAAATTTATACCGAACATCCTTTCAAGCCCTAGCACACACACACACACACACACACACACACACACATATATATATATATATATATATATATATATATATATATATATATATATATATATGGCTGCACCACTTGGACCATAACAAAGCGCCTCGAGAATAAGCTAGATGGGAGCTGCACAGGAATGCTGCGTTCAGTCTTGAACAAGTCGTGGAAACAGCACCCCACAAGAAAGCAGCTGTATGGCTACCTGCCTCCCATCTCGCAAACCATCCGAGTGAGAGAAGCAAGGATGAGCTCAGAAGCAACGTTCTCCTGTGGAAGGCAACACATGAACATGCAAGTGTGGGGCGCCCAGCAAGGACCTATATAGACCAAATATGCGAGGATGCTGGTTGCTGCGCAGAAGACCTCCCTGGGCAATGAGTGATAGGGAAGTTAGCGAGAGATTGTCATGGATATCCGTGCTGTGTGCGCGACATGATGATGATGATGATATATATATATTATATATATATATATATATTATATATATATAGACAATATATATATATATATATATATATAATATAGACAAAAAACATATTTTGGTTTTTATTTTTTATATGCATTGTAATTTCCTTCAAATCATTAATATATAATAACATACTTAACAATGCTTCAAGCAAATTACCAATTACTTATTGATACATACTTACAGGATATTGAAAAAATGATTGAGCCATTCCGACAAAGAGAGGGTAAAGTACCAAACGATTTAACACACCTCTCCATTCCGACAAAAGGATCGTGCAATCCAACAGAAAACTGGATTGAGTTTTAGATATAAAAAAGAAAGTAACTTACCACTTAGAAGATTTCGCTGTTCCAATGGATCAATTAGTTAAACGAATAGAAAAACTGGATTTTACCAGAGAGCTTGTAAATCTATGTGTTACGTAATTGATAGGTTACCTATAATTCGTGTATGGTAGTGTAGTTAGTGGAAGTTAGTTGTCACTGCTATAATACTGTCCTATACATTTTAAGTAAGAGATTGTATCGTAAAAAAATTAATCTGATTAGAAAAAATGGTTATGATTTGTGAATTCAGCGTGAAAAAACTGTCATATAATCAGCTATTTATATATTTACGTATCCCATTTAAATATGGAGTTCCGCGCGTCTGATTGGCTGGTTCTAACAACCAATCGGAAGCGCGGTGCTTTGTATTTGATGTGGATGAGGTCAACAACCGTCCAGTATAAAAAAAAAAGATTTTTCCCCATCATGTCTTTTTAGCGGTTAAGAAAAGGTGGTTGCACCAGAGTTAGATCGCCTCTGGTGGGGTCTGCAATGCGAGGGATGTATGATGTTGTAAGACCCGAAACATCCCAATGAACTTTGCATAAAAACATCACTGAAGACAACCACCGGCGCCCAAAAAGAAATGAGCGTATGTTTAAAGTATTTGACCTTGAAAACATGGCAGACCAGTATTTCATGGGAAAATAACTTGCTGTAAATGGTTATTCGGCATGAACACAACATTAAGGGAAATTGGAATGACACACCCACAAAACCACGCATAAACGCACATAACATTTGCAGGCGTAAGTAAGGACTTACACACTTTAGGATACATCATACAATGAACAGTTATATCTATAGTTTTTTTTAAATACTTGTGAAAAGACGAGAGAGAGAGAGAGAGAGAGAGAGAGAGAGAGAGAGAGGTAGGAGAGGTGTATATGTGTATATTCACGAGAGAGAGAGAGAGAGACATACAGACAGACAAAGAAGAGAGAGACGAGAGAGAGAGAGAGAGAGAGGGAGAGAGAAAGAGAGAGAGAGAGAAAAGTATTACGTGTGTATTCACTCAGAAATATCTTACGGGTAAGGATATATAATCCAATAAAAACTCATATCTTTATTAATTTAACACACACACGCACACGCACACACACCCACGCACACGCACACATACACACAAACGCACGCACGCACACACAAAGAAAGAAGAAAACAAAGTTTCACTCTGAAATATATTGTATGTCGATGGATTTACCTACACTTTAGAGAGAGAGACTGTTGTTGATTATTTAGTCGTGAAAAGCACAAAAAAACAGAGAGAGAGAGAGAGAGACCGGAGAGAGAGATGATGAGAGAGAGAGAGATGAGAGTTAGGGAGTGAGAGAGAGTCGTGAGAGGTGCATGGTGTATATTCACTCAGAAATATCTGTTATTGGCGATGATTTACCTACATTTAGAGACAGACTGTTGTATTATCTTTATAGTCGCTGAAAAGCACCAAAACAGAGAGAGAGAGAGATGACGAGAGAGAGAGAGAGATTACGAGAGAGGAGAGAGAGAGAGATGAGGAGAGTAGGAGAGGGTGCATAGTGTATATTTCACTCAGAAAAATCTTGTATGACAATGGATTTATTTACCACTTAGAGAGAGACAGGACTGTTGTTATTTATAGTCGGTGAAAAAAGCACAAACACATCACACACACACACACACACACCACACACACACATATATATATATATATATATATTATATATATATATATTATATATAGAAAGAGAGAAGAAAGAAAAGGTGAGAAGAGAATAGGGAGAGAGAGAGTAGGGAGAGGGTGCATATATGTATATTCACTCAGAAATATCTTGTTATGACATAGATGGATTTATCTACACTTAGAGAGAGACAGACTGTTGTTATTTTTAGTCGTGCAAAAAGCAACACACACACACACACACACACAACACACACACACACCCACATCATATATATATATATATATATATATATTATATATATATATATAAGGAAAGAGAGAGATGAGAGAGAGAGAAGAGAGAGAAGAGAAGAGTGGAGAGTGAATAGGGATAGAGAGAGTAGGGAAGAGGTCCTGTGTCTCTTTATCTTACTTATAGTTTATTTTTGTTTTTTTATTATTTTCATGCATTTTTTAACAATGAGTGAGTACCTTATGTATATTCACTCAGAAACTATCTTGTTATGACCATGGAGTTCACCCATATTCACGCTTTCAGAAATAAATTCAAAAAGACACACATTACCATACCAAAATACGCAAACACACAGAAGCGGCCATTATTAGAAAAATAATCTCATTTCTACGGATTTTGTACGTGATTAAAACTGCCCGAATAATTCTAAAAGACTTCTCTACTCTTACGGTGAAATTATTTAACAAGCAACCTGGATAAAGAAAACCATCGACAAAAAATTCCTAAGAAAAATATGCAGCGTCCCCCAACATTAGAAAACAGTCATTTAGTTATACTAGTAAAAGTACCCGTCTATGTGCACCCGACGAAAAAATTTTAGGGACATCAGGGAGTTTCATAAAAAGTGGTATTGACATTTGTAGGGACCCTTGTTGTTTTTGGAGATTGTGTGTTGATGAGTGAAGATCCGAGTATGCGGTCCCTACAATTTATATGATAAGGCTACGGAAATGTAGTTTCCATAGGTAACAAAAGAAGAAGACATTGATAAAGGAAACAAACTTTATATACATAAATACATTAATATAGTTTCATTTTCTTTCAGTGTGTTGCAGTCTGATTGTGTCTGTGTTATAGTTGTGTGTGAACATGGTGTTTATATTAGTGTGATTGCTTGTGTCAACATATTAGTTAGTTTGTCTGTGATTGGAACTTGTGATTTGAAACGTTGTTGTTGGTTGATCGAGAGAGAGAGAGAGAGAGAGAGAGAGAGAGAGAGAGAGAGAGAGAGAAATAGGAGACGAAAAGATAGACGGACCTGTTGAGTGTATTTTGATGTTTTGGACGTTCCCACTGTTCGAGTTAGGAGCATCCTCTCCAAACTCTGTTGATGTCAGGAAGAGCAAAAGCTCCTCACTGTCTCTGTGTCTCCTTATCTGAAGTTTTTCCAGCTCTATGGCCTTTTATAATTTAATTATTCATTGTCTACGTGTTCCTTAAGCTAAAATATTCCTCAAATATCAGGTGGATTTGCAATGATGCAATATTGAATGATTTTGGTATCTGTGGAATTCTGGTGACGTAAATTTATTAAATCGGATGAATTTAAACCATTGTTTCTATTGTTCTAAAATTATTTCTAAACTAATATTCATTCGATTCTCTTTTGTTTACTTAATTCTAAAAACAATTATCTAAACATACCATTGTAAATCTATTATTTAAGAAAACTTAATTATTTTAATATTGGTCAATCCACATTCCGTAAAAAATATAGGGGCCGATCCCCCTTATACATTAAAGTTGCAATCCATTGGTCTGACACACACAATGACTACATCACTGGAAGAAGCTCTGGGAAAATATGGAGCAACTAACTCCATCATTTTGACCATATTATCGATCCAGACAACTCCAACAGGTACCTCCGTACTGATTCAGGACCCATTTCTACCCTGGACGTATTGAGTAGCAGATTAAGAAATGAATTTTTATATTAGCGCGAAACAGATCACACTTTAACGGTTAAAAACATTATATATTTAAGTATGAAAACAAAGCTAAAATAAAATATTGTGTATTATAATATTAAGTTTAAATATTATAAAAGGAGAAATTGTTTCCTCTTTTTTGATTGATATTATATAATCATCTAATTGAAAATTAGGTTCTAGACCAGAAAATCCTTTTTTTATATCGCGAGGCGAAAGACAGGGCCAGGCATATATATTGCCGCCCCGATTAGTATTATCTACGGTTATTCGGACTATTGTTCCCATTCTGTCATTTGTTATTTGATACAACGTTCGGCCGATATGCCCTCCGGACCTTCTTCATGTATTTCTTGTCGGACTCCGGGAACCTTCTCGGCACCCGGGAACCTTCTTTCCGAACCTCGGTAACTTTCATGTCGTATTCGGGGAGCCATCACGGAACTTTGACCTAACCCTTTAATTTATTCCACGGGGTATCTCAATAATCTCATCCAAGCTAAACCATAGCTGGGGTTAGGAA
>CM042155.1:84488375-84505429 GCA_023376005.1 Doryteuthis pealeii | reverse complement strand
TATTCCCTCTCTCCCTCTGGTCTGTGTCTCTTTCTCACTATATATAATATATATATATATATATTATATATATATATATATATATATTTGTGTGTGTGTGAGGAGAGAGGGAAGAGAGAGAGAGAGAGGGGAGGAGAGAGTGTGTGTGTGCGTACGAATTTGTGTGTATGAGCCCTCTGTGTGAGTCGGTCTCTCTCTCTCTGTCTCTCTGTCTCTCTCTCCATATACATATGTGTGTCTATTTGTGTGTATGTGAATATATATATATATATACATATATAATTATATATAGAGAGAGAGGGAGAGAGAGGGAGAGACAGAGACAGACAGACTGATAGATCGACACAAAAGGCATACATACGTACACATATATTATATATATATATATTCTTTCTCTCTCTCTCTCTCTCTCTCTCTCTCTCTCTCCTCTCTCTCTCTCTCTGTGTATAAACGAATCAAAATAAAATTAGAGACGTGTACTCAAGAGGAGAGAGAGAGAGAGAGAGAGAGAGAGAGAGAGAGAGAGAGAGAGAATTATAAACAGACAGACCGACCGACAAACAAACAGAAATAAAGACAGAAAAAAAAACAAGTTTCGGGAACAATTTAACATAAATTTATCGACATATACAAAGATGTGTTGCACTCAAACATTGTATGAATCTATGCGAGAATTGGTCAAACACAATTATTGGTTGGAATCTGATATGAAATAATCACTGACTGAAGCTGGGCATATGTAATTAATCGAGCTGCGTCGACCTATGTGCAATAATATGGAAAGAGATGAGGTGAAAAAGTAATATGGCCTCTAATAAATTATTTTCATAATATTCACCCACATAATATGTCATGGGAGAACAGGTTTAGTTTCATATTAGAATTACATAGTAAACGAAAATTTTTCCCTGTAAAACACTTATGACATTTCAGATCGACGGTATAATTTCTAAGTTCAAATCTAAATCATTTGAATATATCTTATTCCAAAACCCATGTCTAAGATGCATTAATAAAGCCGAGGTGAATACGTTAATTTTTGTAATATATTATATATATATATATATATATTATATATATATATATATATATATATATAGGGTGTTCGGGATAAATTTGACCTATTATATTTGGTTATTTTTCTCCGTAGGTTGGAGGTACTGACGCATCATTTAAAACCTTGGACTCTTCTTCATTCTTTCTGATGACAGATAGAATGGATGGTAGGAACCCACATGACCCAGGACGATCTGATTACGTTTTTACAGCAGAATTCCTCGAACACCAGCAGAAAAAGTTCTGGGGGACCCTCAGATGCCTACGTAAATTCAATCCCTGGATAACAAGGGTAGTCAATGGTAGGCCATACGTATGGCATCAGGATTCGACCTCCTGACACACCTCTGGGAAAAGTCAAAAATCGTTTTTCGGCGGATTTTACGACTACACCAATCCCAATGTTTGGCCTCCGAACTCGCCAGATCTTAACCTCATAGATTATGATGCATGTGGCGCTGTTGAGAAAGACACTATATATATATATATATATAATATATATATATATATATATATATATATATATATATATAGTGTGAACAAAAATTATTATTAAGACAATCAGGAATATTTCTTGTATGTTGTTTAATCTCAACTAGTTTCGACCTTCGGTCATCTTCAGGAGAAAATTTATTATTTGAAGAAATTGTTGATACATTATTAGAAAGGGAGCATTATAGAAGAGTTATAAATGTTCAAGTGTTATAGTGGGTTTAACATGCTGTTAAAATCCGGGTAGGCGATTGTGTTTGATAGTAGCATGTTCATTCGTTCTGTGAAGAACCTCTTTGAGGTAGTTTGTTTTTTGGATGCTCTTATATATGTGAGGGAGGGGTTCATGGGCGTTGTGTGTATGACTGTATGTGTATACATGTATATGACTGTATGTGTATACATGTATATGTATGTGTGTGTTTACATATACTGTGTGGGTGTGTGCGTATGTGTGTGTATACATGTATATGTATGTGTGTGTTTACATATACTGTGTGGGTGTGGGCACGTGTCTGTATCACAGTACTGTGCGTGTGACTTCTAGAATTTTAATTGGGTCAGGAGTGGCTTGTTTGATGTTTGATGTGTGGTGGTCAGTGTTTGTTTATTTCGGTGACCTCGGCCACCCTCGTAGGTGTAGACAGTTTTATTATCCACTGTTAAAGAGGACTTGTTTTATGATTAAAGCCGTATGGATGAAAGGTTTTTAATGTTTGTATCCATCTGTATTCGTGCTTCTCTATTACCGTTCTTTCAATGAGCGTTAATATATATATAATATATATATATATATATATATATATATATATATATATGGGAGTAAATATGGAAATTAAATCCGACAATATAAAGAAAATTTGAAAAAACAAGTATTCCGAAATTGGGGATGAATTTAATAATCGATGTTTAAAACATTTCGGTTACATTGAACCTTCATCAGGATGTCTCTTGGGGTGAAGAAAATGATGGATGTTCTTATATGTGACAGGAGATGAAAATCTTTTTAGTTATGTAACTGTATTTGATCAGCGTTTTAATTTTGAAAGGCAAGTCGCGATCTACTCACGCGAAGGTGTCATGACGCGTGACGCCACTCGAAGAAATGCAAAAGACGAGAAAAAGTATTAATGGACTGATTATTTTTAAGAGAACATAGGGAAACAAAGTTGGAATGATAACTAAATAAATAATTAAATGAAGCCTGGTATTTAGTAATTATTTAACACTATTTAACTAGAAACGGAGATATAATAAATAATACATGTCGGTTATTAAGGGAACAAAGTGGGAATGATAACTAGATCGCGACTTGCCTTTCAAAATTAAAACGCTGATCAAATACAGTTACATAACTAAAAAGATTTTCATCTCCTGTCACATATAAGAACATCCATCATTTTCTTCACCCCAAGAGACATCCTGATGAAGGTTCAATGTAACCGAAATGTTTTAAACATCGATTATTAAATTCATCCCAATTTCGGAATACTTGTTTTTTCAAATTTTCTTTATATATATATATATATATATGTTTGTGTTTGTGGGGGGTGTATTTGTGCAGCATTCTTTAATTTATACATATAGATTTAAACAAATTGGGTACTGTTGCGGTTCATTCAAATTTTACACAGTGAATCTGTCAACTAACACCGCGTGCTAGTCTTCACCAATTGCCACTATATTTTCCTAGTGTAATTTGAATATGAGTGGTGGCTCCGGGCTCATATTTTAACATAATTTCCTACACACACACATATATATATATATATATATATATATATATATATATATATATATATATATACCGCTGATACTTGGCAGTTGACCATTCCCTTTATATGATGCGTTTTACGAAGTGAATTCATTTAAGCTCGGTTGAACGCCTTTCTTAATAACCACTAGAATATTCGATGTTAATCGCTCATTCCCTGGGTCAGCGGAACGAATCAAAAACCACACACACACGCACACACACACACACACACACACACACACACACACAACACACATTTTAATACTCGCGTTCCTTAAAAGTACGACCGTTTTCATCTTTCACCACTCTCTAAAATGAGACCATACAAGATGAAATGCAAAAATGAAAATCCTGATTAATTGGTGTTGCTTATCCGCCCAAATCTTATATCTTATGTCTGTCGTCACCTCAGCTAAATAATAGACTATTACTTATTATTGAACAAGTAAGAGGATGTATACAAAACGTCAGTAGATGTAAGGTAATCATTCTCTTGAACAGCTCGAAGGAATCCTGAAGGAATCCTGAAGAAATAGGGAGTGTATGATAAGAATGCTTAATAAAATGTCAGCGAGACAAAAAGTACGAACAAAGTCGAACAACGCTTCTTCTTCTGATATAATCTGATATAGATAGATAGATAGATAGATAGATAGATACATACATACATATTGATAGATAGATATTGATAGTTAGATATAGTCTGATATAGACATATAGATACACTGTTGTTGATAGATACATAGATTCATAAATATAATCTTAGATAAATAGATAGATACAAACAAACTTAGATAGACTGATAGGTAGCTTACAAAATGTCTAGCCACACTGAGGAGACTTGATAAGTCAAAACACGTGTCTGTGGATGACCCTATATATATATATATATATATATATATATATATATATATATATATAAAGTAAAGTCGTCGGGGCGGCCTAAAGTTGGTATCAGCGAGTGAGTCTATCCCCTTTTCAATAGCGCTAGACCAAGGAGATTGTCTTGGCATCGGAGGTGGAGCGCCAGACCTACCATCAGCTCCTTACTCTACCGCACAGATCTCTGTGCTACTTATACGCTGGGTTGGCGAGGACCGGAATCGAACCAGAAACTATGTGGTTTCTAGCCGAACGCTCTACCAACTGAGCTATCCCGGCCCTCATCTTTCGCATATAGCACGGATATCCATGACAATCTCTCACCAACCTTCCCTATCATTCATTGCCCCTGGGGGGTCTTCTGCGCAGCAACCAGCATCCTCGCATGGTTGGTCAATGTAGGTCCTTGGTGGGCGCCCAACGTTTGCATCTCCATGTGTTGGCTTCCACAGGAGAACGTCGCTTATGAGCTCCTTCTTGCTTCTCCAGCAGTGTCCTGCGTGCCTTGTCCGTCTCACTCGGATGGTTTGTGAGATGGGGGGCAAGTGGCCGTACAGCGGCTTCCTTAAAGAGAGAAAGAATGAAACGAATAAACCAAACGTTTTTGAACATACCTTGTACGAATATGTGTATTTCTAAAAAAAAAAAAAGAAAAAAGAAAAAGAAAGAAAACATTTAAGGAAGAATTTGACGATAAGGAATTAATAAAAGCAGATGTAAAAGCCATTAAGGAGAAGCTGATTTTCATTTTACAGGCTGAAACGACACGACAAAAAAGCGCCAGAAGAAAGCAAAAAAAAAAAAAAAAAAGAAAAGAAAAGAAAGATAAAGAAAAAAAAGCTGGGTGCGCTTTTGATAAAGACATGTAAAGCTTAACACAATGAAATTGCTTGTATAGAACAAAGAGCGAAGTCCTTCATATACAGAACAAAAAGTTTGGAAGTTCACCTTAACAAAAAGATCTCCCCATTCACAAGTCCATGATCCTCTGAGCAACTTCAATCCACTCAACCCACCCTGTCAGCTGAGGTGTTAGAATACATCGAGTGTACCGCTGTAGAGGAGCATCCTTTCATCACCATTGCTCCCAGGTCCACTCTGACTCGAGTGGTCATACTCGTTAGGGTCTAATCTATGGGTTAAATAGAAAAAATGTTTATATTAAAAAATTGAGAATGAATTTATTTCAAAACATTATCGCCATTAAATGACCCACTGAGGTTGATATGCCGTAAAACAAAACAAAACAAACAAAATCACTCGACTCAACAGGTCACATTCATCTCAATTAACGTTCGATATTTCACCGATAAAATTACGTTAAGGGGATTATTTTACTCTGTGGTTTTTGTATATAATTAGCTTCTAGAATATCAGTGAAAAAATTATACATCGATATTTCTTTGGTCAAAAGGGGGGGGGTACCTTTTCAATTGAGTTTTCTCGAAAGATTATTACATAACAATTGTAAAGTAGACTCTTTATTAGATAAAGATTTGTTTTTAGAATCTAAAAATATGAAATTTGAAACTTAAAATTAAGCGACTTATATTTTAAATGAATTTTATCTATTAATTAGGTATATAAATTCTTTGTGCTTTGGTAGATAGAAATGGTAATATTTATTTTAAAGAATTTCGATTTATTTCCATTGAACCAGTTTGATTGGAACGATTCAGTTATAAAAAAAAATTATTTTACCGCGAATGCAGGATAAAAAAATACAGTACATAGCTGATGGTAGGTGTGGCGCTTCACCTCAAATGCTAAAACAATCACTTTGGTCTAGCGCTATTGAAAAGGGGATATATACTCCCTCGCTGACTGGCTGATACCGACTTTAGGCCGCCCCGTCGACTTTACTTTTTTTTATATATAAAGAAAAACTAGCTGTGGATGTAACACTGTATTATAATTTAATCATTACAACGTTTATATATATATTTACGTAAGAGTTATTGCAGTTAATTGAATATGCAAAAAATGTTGGATTATTTTTAGGTATAAGGTGTGCTAAAGACCACAATTTATGTTTATGTTTATAGACTGTTCCAAAACAGTGGTGGCGGAATTATCCAATCAAAAATGCTCCAGCATTTAATTAATTTTCTATTTAAAGGCGTTGATAAATTGTATTAAAATTACTCGCTGGGCTGACTCCTTAAAGAAATGACAAACAGGATCAACTCCCAAATAACTTCTACTTTGAAGACAGCTCAACAGACAAGGATTAAAACTGATACTACATCTTTCTACTTCAAGAAAGTCTCAAACTTTATGTAACAAAGAATCTCCACGGTAAAACTGCCTTCAACTACTGCCCTACAATGAATCGTAACAAAATCATAATAATCTTGATTAAACTTTTTCTCACTCTTTTTTTCCTTTCTTTGCTTCTTTTCATTTTTAAATTATGTTCGATCGAAACAGATTAGAGCTATCGCTTCCGCGCGCTCACTCCATCTCTCTATATTTTCCTCACTCACTTTCTGTCTTTTTTCTTTCTTTCTTATTATGTTTATTTCTGTGTAGCATATACTTTTTCTTCGCTTTCTTTCTCTATGATAAAAACGGAATGGTCCATTATTTAGCTCATAAGAAATAAGAATTCGGCAGATGAGCAACATCAGATGATAAGGATTTATATTTTTGCATTTCATCTTGGACGATTTGGACGGTCTCATTTTTTCAGCAGCGGGTGTTTCAAGATGATAACGGTCGTACTTTTAAGGAACCTGGGTATTAACATATAGAATTATGTTTTCAAATTAGAAATGTCCCAATGATACAGATGTAGCAAGATTGCATTCGGCAAGGACTACTAATGGAAGGGGGAGGAAGAAAGAAATAAGTGAGAGAGTAAAGGTTTAAAAAATAGTGATGAGCATAAAACAGGATGAACGATGATTTGACCAGGGCGTGACCCCCAAATGGAGAATTGAGTGTCAATCGGAAGTTTCGGGTGTTGACCAGAACCGGAAGTCATGTGGTGACGTGGAACAACGAAGAAAGGTACCGGTCTCTTTTTGCTTTTTCACGCGTAGGGGAACGGACGGGCCTCTGGTGCCAAGTATGGGGTCACAGTAATTTAACAGTGTTCTCTCTCTCTCTCTCTCTTTCTCTCTGCCTTTCCTCCTCCCCAATTCAGCCCACGAGACGAGCCCTGGAAATAAAAGCTCAACCAGCTTGTGAAGATATATTTCTCGCGTTGTACTTTTTTGTCAACAAGATGACCGCCACGTGCAGAAGACATTTGTAGCATAATGGACCTAGGAACACCATATTTGTGGCCTTGTGCCAGACACGGAGAAACCTTAATAGGATGTATCATGATTCTCAGACCTTACGGGAGTGGGGAAGCAATGTAAAACTAATTAGCACCTTTGAGTCTATTCGGAGCCATTAAGTCTGGGATTATGCTAGTAAATTTAGTTTAATCGGTTTGTCAGAAGAAGGGATGGTTGACCCGTCGACCTCTTAAGTGACACGTGTAATTTGGTAAAACAGTTAGTACGTTCGAAAGGTTCGAGAAGATTCTAGAAGATTCCACTTCGATTTCTATTTAATGAGGGAACCTTTAGATTTTGAATCAGTTGAGTTCCGGGGGACCGAGAGGGTGAGTTAAGTCCTGGAGACCGAGAGAGTAAGGTCAGTTGAGTTTGGTTTGACCGAGCTGGTGAGAGGCGAGCGACTGGGTCCTGGAATGCAGATATGGTGTCGCTGTGTGAAACCTGAGATGTAATATTGTACACTGCACGAAGTAAAAACATACCTAAGCCTGATAATTGGTACTGACCGTTGGAACGAAGTTAAGAGCATCATTAGAAACATATGTAAGGAAGCTGACTATCTCTCTCCATCAATAACTTTCATTAAGGAAATAAATTCATGAAAAATAAGAGGTACTGTTTATCACCTTTATTTACTACACGCCAAAGAAATCGTAATGGGATTCATGAATGAAAGCCATTAAACAAACAAACGGGAACAGATACTTGAGTGGAGATATATACTTGTCAACAAGTCAAATTGGCCGTAACGAGGAGCACGCGGCCTGCGTAAGTGATATCTTTCGCTTGACCATAAACGAAAGAAGTGGAGAAGGATTTTGGGGCCACAGACGAGAACTACTAGATTCTGCGAGTGTGTGGAGTTGTAAACAACCCCAAGAAGTTCCACACCCTATGAGAAAGACGACGGCCACATAACTTATATACGAAGTAGTGCCGTAAAAGAAACAAAACCCGCTACGTTACACATTTTTAGTACGGTGAATATATCGCCACCACCGCTACGTTACTTATATCATTTTGGGTACTGTGAAAATACCACAACGTTACACAGATTCAATAATTTAAATACAGTAATGAATATTCTCAATAACCTGTTCTTCACTCCACAAATTAGTATTAAAAATCCCAGAGCTAGAATATCTAATTGAAAACTGTTTATTATAAAAAAAAAAAAAAAAACAGAAAAGGGAACCGTACAAACTTAGCAAACTGGATTCTGAATGCACGTGTAAATTTAATTAAACCAATTATTAATACACAATATTAATGAGAATGGCTTAAACTCCTTCGGCTCTGTATCGTCGACTGTCATCTCGACGACATGTCGTTCGGTATTGCAGTTTCTCTGAGGCAAAGTGCAGACATGTGCACTGAGCAGGACAGAGGATGTTGAGTGTTGTGGACAGTAAGAGACCCCACCCGCTTTCCTGCATTAAAAGTTCCGGTTCTTTTCATCACCACTGCAATTTCAGTAAAAACATCCGGAAGTC
This sequence comes from Doryteuthis pealeii, assembly GCA_023376005.1. Classification (NCBI taxonomy): domain Eukaryota; kingdom Metazoa; phylum Mollusca; class Cephalopoda; order Myopsida; family Loliginidae; genus Doryteuthis; species Doryteuthis pealeii. The sequence goes on along the minus strand of CM042155.1, from coordinate 84,496,460 downwards.
ACTGACGAGGTCGAAATAGCCGTCCATTAATTAGCTGTCCCGACTTGATGACGGCCTGGGAAAACAAATAGAAGTTATAATATAATATTACCGTTTTTTTTTTTTTAGTTTAGTAATAGCAATGTAAAATATATGATGAAAATAAAAAATGTTAATTATACGTTATGTAATTGTGGAAAATTGTTCAGAATTTTGGGATGACGTGTGAAATGCTAACTGTTGGTTTCTGATTGCTCAGCACAATGTGACAAGGTGAGTGAGATCAAGAGAGAATGAATTGGCATACTGGGCTGCGTTTTTGAAGAGAACAGTCGTAAGATGATTCTGTGTTCTCAAAGGCAATTTCACCTGGGGTGTTGCCTAGAGAACAAGTTGTAGCAGTAGTCGTCAGTAGTAGTAGTAGCCGTCGTTAGTTCAGAGTAACAACATACTGTTACATAATCTATGCATAGATTATTGTCAACCCCCTGTATTTCTGAAGGGATGACCCCTTTTCATATCACGGTCGGGACTTTCCATGGAATATTACAGCAAGCCCGCGAAATATGTGAAGTCAAGTGGGACCTGGTTGGCTCTCAGTTTCAGCTTGGACGTCAGGCAGGTAAGATGTATCTGCTTTAGCTGGAGCTCACTGCACACGCGCGTTGTGTTTAGCTAGAGAAATATGTTTAGTTAAGTAAATAAAAGCGTACGAACATAGATAATATGGTTTTGTGGTTGATGAATGTCTTGGCAACAAGACTGACCTAGAAGAAGAAATGAATCAAGGACGACCAACCAGCAAGAACAGAGTAATAGAAGTCCAGACGCTAGAAGAAGAATGTAAGATACCAAAGATGAGCAGAAGATGAGAAGTAAAGAAAGAGAGTATATACAACAATACGAAAGTCCTATGGTCAAAAAGGGTTGTTTATTTCTTTCTAAGCTCGTGGGTTCTTTTTCAGAGAGAGAGAGAGAGAGAGGAGAGAGAGAGAGAGAGAGAGAGAGAGAGAGAGAGAGAGAGAGAGAGAGAGAGAGAGAGAGAGAGAGAGAGAGAGAGAGAGAGTAATGTCAAGCTGTTCTATCGTAATGACGTTCGTTGCTATCTTTGACATATCACCGTATCTTTGACATGGCCACGTATCTTTGAGGCGTAATACAAAATTCTCAAAGATACGTGGTTCAAAGTTAACTGAACTGACCTGAAAAATATAAAAGTTTTTGAATAAAATAACGGTGTTTTATATCTTTTCTTCATAAATATATCAACACTGAAAAGTTCATTAAGTTCGATTTAACCAAAATTCACCTCATAGCATCTACTGACATCGACCACGACTCGACGCCTTGTCGGTAATCATGCTAAGTAGATCAAGCGTACGCAAAACGCAAGTCTCTCAGATCAAACTGAAATAATGACAAAGCTGTTGTTCTCATGTAATAATGTGAGTCTGACTTGCAAACCCTTTCACCACAATGGGATGCTATTAATACAAAAAAATGTAAACATCAAAATTCACACTCAATTGTCCAATTGGACACATCACCGAGTGGATAAGGCAGTTAGGTTAAGACAGTTCTAAGTGACAGTTATCTCTGGAACCCGAGTTCAATCCTGAGTGAAAACAGTTAGAAAAATAATTAATTAACACAACTCCTATCCAGCTATGGTTAGCAGAATGAGAACAGGATACCCCCGTGGAATAAATAAAGGGTTAGGTTCAAAGTTCCGTGATGACTCCCGAATACGACAAGAAAGTTCCCGAGTTCGAAAGAAGGTTCCCGGGTCCGAGAAGGTTCCCGAGTCCGACAAGAAATACATGGAGAAGGCCGGAGGGCATATCGGCCGAAACGTTGTACAAATAACAATGAAGATGGGAACAATAATCCGAATAACGTAGATAATACTAATCTTCAAGCCTCATCTCAAACATTCTGAGAAATAATCAAAAAGAGACTATTCCTAAAATAAACTAATATTATAATACACAAACTATTAGCTTTGTTTAATAAATAATAATATTTAACATTAAATAGATACTTTTCGCCCTAATGAAAATTAATTTCTTAATCTATTCAACCCATAGATGGGTTCCTAACAGGTACTACCACTCTGGATCAAAATGGCAAAGAGGGAGTATTCCATATTTCCCAGAGCTCCAAAATTAGTACTTCACCAATGGATGCACTTTAATGTATAGGGATCGGCCCCTATATTTTTACGGAATGTGGAATTGACCAAATTAAAATAATTAAGTTTTCTTAAATAACTAGATTTACAATGGTATGTCATGAGTTTAGAATTAAGTAAACAAAAGAGAATCGAATGAATATTAGTTTAGAAATATTTTAGAAACAATAGAAACAATGGTTTAAATTCATCCGATAATTTACGTCACCAGAATTCCACAGATACCAAAATCATTCAATATTGCATCATTGCAAATCACCTGATATTTGAGGAATATTTTAGCTTAAGGAACACGTAGACAATGAATAATTAAAATTAAAAAGGCCCATAGAGCTGGAAAAACTTCAGATAAGGAGACACAGAGAGACAGTGAGGAGCTTTTGCTCTTCCTGACTCAACAGAGTTGGAGAGGATGCTCCTAACTCGACAGTGGGAACGTCCGAAAACATCAAATACGACTCAACAGGTCCGTCTATCTTTTCGTCTCCTATTTCTCTCTCTCTCTCTCTCGATCAACAACAACAACTTTCAATCACAAGTTCCAATCACAGACAAACTACTAATATGTTGACACAAGCAATCACACTAATATAAACACCATGTCACACACAACTATACACAGACACAATCAGACTGCAACACCACTGAAAGAACAATGAAACTATATTAATTGTATTTATGTATATAAAGTTTGTTTCCTTTATCAATGTCTTCTTCTTTTGTTACCTATGGAAACTACATTTCCGTAGTCCTTATACATATAAATTGTAGGGACCCATAACTCGGATCTTCAACTCATCAACTACACAATCTCCAAAAACAACAAGGGTCCCTACAAATGTCATACCCTTTTTATGAACACTCCCTGATGTCCCTAAAATTTTCGTCGGGTCACATAGACCGGGTACTTTTACTAGTATAAACATAAATGACTGTTTTCTAATGTTGGGAGCTGCATATTTTTCTTAGGAATTTTTTTCGATGGTTTTCTTTATCCATGGTTGCTTGTTAAGTAATTTCACCGTAGAGTAGAGGAGTCTTTTAGAATTATTCGCAGTTTTATCACGTACAAATCCGTAGAATGAGATTATTTTTCTAATAATGGCCGCTACTGTGTGTTTGCGTATTTTGGTATGGTAATGTGTGTCTTTTGATTTATTTCTGAAAGCCTGAATATGGGTGAATCCATTGTCATACAAGATATATTCTGAGTGAATATACATATGCACCCTCTCCCTACTCCTCTCTCTCCCTATTCTCTCTCACCTTTCTCTCTCTCTCTCTCTCTCTCTCTCTCTTTCTATATATATTATATATATATATATACATATATATATATGTGTGTGTGTGTGTGTGTGTGTGTTTGTGCTTTTCACGACTATAAAATAACAACAGTCTGTCTCTCTCTAAGTGTAAATAAATCCATTGTCATACAAGATATTTCTGAGTGAATATACACATATGCACCCTCTCCCTACTCTCTCTCTCTCTCTCTCTCTCTCTCTCTCTCTCTCTCTCTTCTCTCTCTCTCTGTTTTTGTGCTTTTCACGACTATAAAATAACAACAGTCTCTCTCTCTCTCTAAGTGTAGGCAAATCCATCGGCATACAAGATATTTCAGAGTGAAACTTTGTTTTCTTCTTTCTTTGTGTGTGCGTGCGTTCGTTTGTGTGTATGTGTGCGTGTGCGTGGTGTGTGTGCGTGTGCGTGTGTGCGTGTGTGTTAAATTAATAAAGATATGAGTTTTTATTGGATTACATATTCTTAACCGTAAGATATTCCTGAGTGAATACACACGTATACTTCTCTCTCTCTCTTTCTCTCTCTCTCTCTCTCTCTCTCTCTTTCTTTATCTGTCTGTCTGTCTGTCTCTCTCGTGAATATACACATATGCACCTCTCCTCCTCTCTCTCTCTCTCTCGCTCTCTCTCTCTCTCTCTCTTCGTCTTTTCACAAGTATTTAAAAAAACTATAGATATAACTGTTCATTGTATGATGTATCCTTACGTGTGTAAGTCCTTACTTACGCCTGCAAATGTTATGTGCGTCGTTTATGCGTGGTTTTGTGGGTGTGTCATTCCAATTTCCTTAATGTTGTGTTCATGCCGAATAACCATTACCAGCAAGTTATTTCCCCATGAAATACTGGTCTGCGATGTTTTCAAGGTCAAATACTTTAAACATACGCTCATTTCTTTTTGGGCGCCGGTGGTTGTCTTCAGTGATGTTTTTATGCAAAGTTCATTGGGATGTTTCGGGTCTTACAACATCATACATCCCTCGCATTGCAGACCCCACCAGAGGCGATCTAACTCTGGTGCAACCACCTTTTCTTAACCGCTAAAAAGACATGATGGGGAAAATCTTTTTTTTTTATACTGGACGGTTGTTGACCTCATCCCAATCAAATACAAAGCACCGCGCTTCCGATTGGTTGTTAGAACCAGCCAATCAGACGCGCGGAACTCCATATTTAAATGGGATACGTAAATATATAATAGCTGATTATATGACAGTTTTTTCGCGCTGAATTCACAAATCATAACCATTTTTTCTAATCAGATCAATTTTTTTACGATACAAACTCTTACTTAAAATGTATAGGACAGTATTATAGCAGTGACAATAAACTTCCACTAACTACACTACCATACACAAATTATAGGTAACCTATCAATTACGTAACACACAGATTTACAAGTTCTCTGGTAAAATCCAGGTTTTCTATTCGTTTTACTAATTGATCAATTGGAACGGCGAAATCTTCTAAGTGGTAAGTTACTTTCTTTTTTATATCTAAAACTCAATCCAGTTTCCTGTTGGATTGCACGATCACTTTGTCGGAATGGAGAGGTGTGTTAAATCGTTTGGTACTTTACCCTCTCTTTGTCGGAATGGCTCAATCTTTTTTTCAATATCCTGTAAGTATGTATCAATAAGTAATTGGTAATTTGCTTGAAGCATTGTTAGGTATGTTATTATATATTAATGATTTGAAGGCAATTACAATGCATATAAAAAATAAAAACAAAAATATGTTTTTTGTCTATATATGTATATATATATATATGTGTGTGTGTATATTGTCTCTCTCTCTCTCTCTCTATATATATATATATATATATATATATATATCATCATCATCATCATCATGTCGCGCACGCAGCACGGATATCCATGACAATCTCTCGCTAAACTTCCCTATCACTCATTGCCCCAGGGAGGTCTTCTGCGCAGCAACCAGCATCCTCGCATATTTGGTCTATATAGGAACTTGCTGGGCGCCCCACACTTGCATGTTCATGTGTTGGCTTCCACAGGAGAACGTTGCTTCTGAGCTCATCCTTGCTTCTCTCACTCGGATGGTTTGCGAGATGGGAGGCAGGTAGCCATACAGCTGCTTTCTTGTGGGGTGCGGTTTCCACGACTTGTTCAAGACTGCACGCAGCATTCCTGTGCAGCTCCCATCTAGCTTATTCTCGGGGCGCTTTTGTTATGGTCCAAGTGATGCAGGCATATATATATATATATATATATATATATATATATATATGTGTGTGTGTGTGTGTGTGTGTGTGTGTGTGTGTGTGCTAGGGCTTGAAAGGATGTTCGGGATAATTTTATGTTGAAGGCACCAACACGATATTCACCTCAGAAGACAATACTCGTGAGCATCTGCCTTAGAAATGGAAAAAAAGTTGATTTTTTTCTATTTTGTAAAAATATCTTTTCTATAAATTCTATAAATTGGAATCTTACGCGGGCCATTCAGAATGCACTGCGGGCCGCATGTGGCCCGCCGTCAGCAGTTTGTCCATAATTGATCAATAGCTTTTAATCGGCATCAGCTTGGATATAAAGGACACAAAATAAGTTCTCTTTTGAACGTCGATGTCCAATATGTTACATGCAAAAACGGCTATGCTCCTCGATTGCTATTCCACTCGCATGGATCTCCGTAAAATATAAAGGCAGAAGCAGAATAGAGAAATAGATATTCAATATATACAGTTGCCTTGGCAGCGGATTTTATCAGCTGCTTTCGTGTTATTTGTTTCTATTGAATCGTATTCCTACTTGCATCGGTCTTCTTTTCGGCTTCTACAGCTATGACGTGTATATATATATATATATTATATATATATATATATATATTATATATTGGAGGATATGTGCTTAATTGAAGTCATACCTTATTTTGAAAATTAATTAGTTAATACCGCCCTGTCGGTGGGGTGTTAGAATGCACCGACTGCACCTCTTCAGAATCCCCCAATGGGGCCACCTGTTGGCCGTGGGTGGCGACCCGTGATGCTTGAGGATAGAGCCCAGGTGGATGAGCTGTTCATGACATGCAATACTCCACTTTGGCCCTATCTTGGGCTAGACGGGCGGTCAGAGAGGCCCCCTCCGATCAATCGGCTGGTCACGTCAAGCCCTAGCATCTATATGATTTTCCCAACCCTATTGCCCTTATGGCAAGCCCCAACCCCTTTTTATCATATGAGTGCTAAAAGGCGGTGGCTGCGGGTCTACATGTCCCGGGAATGACGTTAAACTCTATCTGATGGTGAGGTTCCAGTTTTGGAGGTTTGGGGAATTTGGAGCACCCCTTCATCACCATTGCTCCCTGGTCCACTCTGACCCGGAGTGGTAGTACCTGTTAGGGTCCCATCTATGGGTTGAATAGAAAAATATATTTATAAAAAAATTGTATTATCCATTAAGAATTGATTCATTTCAAAACTTTATCGGCATTAAATCACCCACTGAGGTTGATATTCCGTAAAACAAAACAAACAAAACAAAACAAATGTAAGGCAAAACAAATCGAGAAGATGTCAGCCTTACATTTGAACATATGTGCCCGTCTAAATTCATTGACTATTAACAAATTAATTTTCAAAATCAGGTATGACTTCAATTAAGCACATATCCTCCAAGAATTGTCGGCTTAAAGCCATATAAAAATAAACAGATTTGTTTGTTTACTTAACGTCATATATATATATATATATATATATATATATATATATATTATAAAATCAATAATAATGATATTGTGGATATTATAAACTCATAACTATAAGTTTGATGCTTACGCAATCTTCAGATGAGCCAAATGGTTGAGATTTTAAAAACCAGTAGTTTTTTAGCGTTTATATAAACATGAAGCGTGTTCACGCGATGGAATGTTATAATGCTAAAGTTTTTTTTTTTTTTAAAACTGTGGCTTCACATCATATAAACGCTGAACAAGCCACAGTTTTAAAAAGCAAAAAACTTTAGCATTATATCATTCCATCTCGGGAACACGCTTCACGTTTATATAAACGCTAAAAAACTTCTGTTTTTTTTCAATCTCAACCATTTGACTCATCTGAAGATTGGGTAAGCATCAAACTTATATTTATGAGTTTATAATATCCTTGATATCATTATTATTGATTGTAAATCTGCTCTGCTTTATTAGCCTTGAGCACCTTTTATGCCAATACTTTTCTCGTTTATTCTTTATTCATTCTATACTATTATATATATATATATATATATATATATATATATATATAATATTATATATATATATATATATATATTAAATTTGGGGGCGGATGAAACAAAGAAATCACAGTGCTCAACCACAAATTTGTAGGAGCTTTATTTATCTATTTGTTGAATTTTTTAAAATATAAATGTTTTTCATAAGCACCTACCCAGGTTTCAGGTTATTTCACCATCGTCAGCCTGCTAATAGATCTTCTGGTGGTTATTTGTTGTTGTTATGTTTTTGGACCGCAAATTACTTCGGTTGATTATTATGGACGCTCTTTATGTTTTCGATTATATTTTTTTGTATCTGTTTTCAACTGCCATAAAATTAATAAAGAATTCATCATTCGCATCTGACAATTTGG
>CM042155.1:84480875-84483375 GCA_023376005.1 Doryteuthis pealeii | reverse complement strand
TATATATAATATATAATATTAGATGGGAATACACCAGGATGTTAAGTGGCTTTCCAGAAAGAAGCCTGGAATCACTAACCCACAAGAATGCAGCCGTACGGCCTCGCACCTTCTATCGCTTAATATGTTCAAGTAAGACGAAAAGAATAAGACATGCACTAAACTGGTCGAGAAGTAATAGATGAATTCATTAACGGGGTTTCCTGTGGGCATCTACACATTGACACACTAGAATGGACTGATCAGCAGAGACTAACATTGATCAGCTCTGTGCGAAGTCGCGAGGAGGTCTGACAGGAGCGTTGACCTGTCGGACGGGGGCGAGAGAAAGAGAGAGAGAAGAGAGAGAGGAGAGAGAGAGAAGAGAGAGAGGGGGGAGAGGGAAAAAAAGAGAGAGAGAGTTAATTGGATCCTTTATATCATTTAACATTCATATATAATATTACACGTTCATGAATTTATATATATATATATATTATATATTATATGATAAGTTGTAAACACAGTATGTTGGAATGCTTTTTTGCCGACAATTTTTGGGAGAAAATGTGCTTAATTGGAGTCGTAATTAATTTTCAAAATTAGGTACGACTCCAATTAAGCACATATTCTCCAAAAATATATATTATGTATATTATATATATATATATATAATATTATATATTATATATATAGTGTGGTGTGGGGGGATGGTCACTGTTACGGATTTAATTTGCTGGAAATGGCCTTACCAAAGGCAGTATTATTGGGATTAGAGTGCTCAATAAAATAGAGCTGTTAAAATATGATAAAATAATATATAAAGGTTTTACATATCTATTTATTTGTCCTTGTTCCGCATGAAACCAATATTGTCGTGAATGTTCCTTTGTCACCTTAATAAAATAGATATGTAAAACCTTTATCGACCTGTTTCAATTGTTTATATGAAACAGATCGAAACACTACAGCGGTACGCAAATAAAGATTACACGTTTAAGAACTTGTGTTTTTTCAATTTTTCATAATATTAGCACACGACACACACACACACACACACACATAATACCATATAACTTTATATATATAATTTAAGATAGAAGAAATAGATAGATAGATAGATAGAAATAGATTCAATAAATGTTCGAGAGATGGTAAAGCGGAACAAGCGAGATTGATATCATCGAATGAGGTAGCTTCTCTGCATATTATATTTAAAAAGAGTAAATGTATAAAATTAAAATAAAATGAAATATATGTATATCTGTATGTATGTCTGTATGTAATGTGTTTGTACAACGACCGTCTGCAGTTCTGTTTATGAAGGAAGATTGGTGGAGAGCCCAGCAAAAGATCAAAGTTCAATACGCCCGGGTAGCGTAGGGCACAGAAGTATACACTGACTGCACCTCTTAGCGGGATGAAATATCCTCAATGGGCCCTGGGTAGTGAGCCGTAATGCTTAACGACGGAATTTCTTTGTAGCAGTGTGGAGCAATCTCCCATAAAACAATGTCAAACAACTCACTTTGGCCACTTAAACTTGGAGCAGACAAGATAGAAACTTGCGTTGACAACAATGGTGCCGCCCTGACTGTGCTCTATTGAGCAAAAGCTGGTCTGTAAGGACGAGACATCAGTCAACTGAAAGCTTAGATCGGTATGCGCCAAAAAGGAGGAGGCGGTATATGATTTGGGCTGATTAATTTGACACGTATTCATGGTTGGTTCGCGGAGAGTTGCTGACGATAAGAAAATAGCCGTAGATTGCTATATAGCCTATAACTGCAAGTGTTGTCATAACCCTCTTCACTCATTACACGTCACTTCTTTCACTTACTTACTGCTCTGAGCTCTTGCTCTCTTAAAGTTCTTCTAAATGGTCTCTTCTAAACGTCTTGGACTTCTCTTGGGGACGTTCGTTCTTGGTCATTCCAGCATATGTGGATTTTCTCTTTACAGAAGCCCTGTTCATTTGAGTTTTTAGAGGAGTGAATAACACAGACTTTCGATTTACTCTTATCATATTTTATATCTACGAGCGCAAATCCCCCCACCAGACTACTGCACTAGATCGAGTCGGAGCGTGATATATACAGCGAATCACCACACTCGGGATTTCTCGCCGACTGACTAAAATACTTTATATCTAATGGCTAAACCGGATTAAACACTTTTAAGAGGGGCTTGCTCTACACGTATACACCGAAAGTGAGGACTTAGGGACAGGTCAAGGCGTTGAGTCATTCAAATCCTTCAAGGCCTATGGGCTGTCGAGCTTTATTAATGGCCATTTTGATTGCTACACTATTGCACATAAATGATTCAGTTATCTAATTCATTTAATGTACACAAAAGATGCTACGGGCAAATCTTGAACTAAAAACCAAAAACAAAGAATCATCCTCTTCGAGAGATATCCACGATATATAAATGCCCTCCTTCAATCTTAATTGCCAGAACATAAAGCAGACGGAGAGCAAATAATAATGAAGGATCTGTTTTGAAAATGACCATAGAA
>CM042155.1:84463748-84480775 GCA_023376005.1 Doryteuthis pealeii | reverse complement strand
ACTGTCCTAACCTAAACTGCCTTATCCACTCGGTGATGTGTCCAATTGGACAATTGAGTGTGAATTTTGATGTTTACATTTTTTTGTATTAATAGCATCCCATTGTGGTGAAAGGGTTTGCAAGTTAGACTCACATTATTACATGAGAACAACAGCTTTGTCATTATTTCAGTTTGATCTGAGAGACTTGCGTTTTGCGTACGCTTGATCTACTTAGCATGATTACCGACAAGGCGTCGAGTCGTGGTCGATGTCAGTAGATGCTATGAGGTGAATTTTGGTTAAATCGAACTTAATGAACTTTTCAGTGTTGATATATTTATGAAGAAAAGATATAAAACACCAGTTATTTTATTCAAAAACTTTTATATTTTTTCAGGTCAGTTCAGTTAACTTTGAACCACGTATCTTTGAGAATTTGTATTACGCCTCAAAGATACGTGGCCATGTCAAAGATACGGTGATATGTCAAAGATAGCAACGAACGTCATTTACGATAGAACAGCTTGACATTACTCTCTCTCTCTCTCTCTCTCTCTCTCTCACTCTCTCTCTCTCTCTCTCTCTCTCTCTCTCTCTCTCTCTCTCTCTCTCTCTCTCTCTCCTTCTCTCTGAAAAATAACCCACGAGCTTAGAAAGAAATAAACAACCCCTTTTTGATTATAGGGCTTTCGTATTGTTGTATACTCTCTTTCCTTACTTCTCTCATTCTTCTGCTCATCTTTGGTATCTTACATTCTTCTTCTAGCGTCTGGACTTCTATTTCTCTGTTCTTGCTATTGGTCGTCCTTGATTCATTTCTTCTTCTAGGTCAGTCTTGTTGCCAAGACATTCATCAACCACAAAACCATATTATCTATGTTCATACGCTTTTATTTACTTAACTAAACATATTTCTCTAACTAAACACAACGCGCGTGTGCAGTGAGCTCCAGCTAAAGCAGATACATCTTACCTGCCTGACGTCCAAGCTGAAACTGAGAGCCAACCAGGTCCCACTTGACTTCACATATTTCGCGGGCTTGCTGTAATATTCCATGGAAAGTCCCGCCCGTGATACGAAAAGGGGTCATCCCTTCAGAAATACAGGGGGTTGACAATAATCTATGCATAGATTATGTAACAGTATGTTGTTACTCTGAACTAACGACGGCTACTACTACTAACGACTACTACTACAACTTGTTCTTTAGGCAACACCCCAGGTGAAATTGCCTTTGAGAACACAGAATCATCTTACGACTGTTCTCTTCAAAAACGCAGCCCAGTATGCCAATTCATTCTCTCTTGATCTCACTCACCTTGTCACATTGTGCTGACCAATCAGAAACCAACAGGTAGCATTTCACATGTCATCCCAAAATTCTGAACAATTTTCCACAATTACATAACGTATAATTAACATTTTGTTTATTTTCATCATATTATTTTACATTGCTATAACTAAACTAAAAAAAAAAAAAACGGTAATATTATATTATAACTTCTATTCGTTTTTCCAGGCCGTCATCAAGTCGGGACAGCTAATTAATGGACGGCTATTTCGACCTCGTCAGTGACTTCCGGATGTTTTTACTGAAATTGCAGTGGTGATGAAAAGAACCGGAACTTTTAATGCAGGAAAGCGGGTGGGGTCTCTTACTGTCCACAACACTCAACATCCTCTGTCCTGCTCAGTGCACATGTCTGCACTTTGCCCCAGAGAAACTGCAATACCGAACGACATGTCGTCGAGATGACAGTCGACGATACAGAGCCGAAGGAGTTTAAGCCATTCTCATTAATATTGTGTATTAATAATTGGTTTAATTAAATTTACACGTGCATTCAGAATCCAGTTTGCTAAGTTTGTACGGTTCCCTTTTCTGTTTTTTTGTTTTTTTTTATAATAAACAGTTTTCAATTAGATATTCTAGCTCTGGGATTTTTAATACTAATTTGTGGAGTGAAGAACAGGTTATTGAGAATATTCATTACTGTATTTAAATTATTGAATCTGTGTAACGTTGTGGTATTTTCACAGTGCCAAAATGATATAAGTAACGTAACGGTGGTGGCGATATATTCACCGTACTAAAAATGTGTAACGTAGCGGGTTTTGTTTCTTTCACGGCACTACTTCGTATATAAGTTATGTGGCCGTCGTCTTTCTCATAGGGTGTGGAACTTCTTGGGGTTGTTTACAACTCCACACACTCGCAGAATCTAGTAGTTCTCGTCTGTGGCCCCAAAATCCTTCTCCACTTCTTTCGTTTATGGTCAAGCGAAAGATATCACTTACGCAGGCCGCGTGCTCCTCGTTACGGCCAATTTGACTTGTTGACAAGTATATATCTCCAGTCAAGTATCTGTTCCCGTTTGTTTGTTTAATGGCTTTCATTCATGAATCCCATTACGATTTCTTTGGCGTGTAGTAAATAAAGGTGATAAACAGTACCTCTTATTTTTCATGAATTTATTTCCTTAATGAAAGTTATTGAGGGAGAGAGATAGTCAGCTTCCTTACATATGTTTCTAATGATGCTCTTAACTTCGTTCCAACGGTCAGTACCAATTATCAGGCTTAGGTATGTTTTTACTTCGTGCAGTGTACAATATTACATCTCAGGTTTCACACAGCGACACCATATCTGCATTCCAGGACCCCAGTCGCTCGCCTCTCACCAGCTCGGTCAAACCAAACTCAACTGACCTTACTCTCTCGGTCTCCAGGACTTAACTCACCCTCTCGGTCCCCCGGAACTCAACTGATTCAAAATCTAAGGTTCCCTCATTAAATAGAAATCGAAGTGGAATCTTCTAGAATCTTCTCGAACCTTTCGAACGTACTAACTGTTTTACCAAATTACACGTGTCACTTAAGAGGTCGACGGGTCAACCATCCCTTCTTCTGACAAACCGATTAAACTAAATTTTACTAGCATAATCCCAGACTTAATGGCTCCGAATAGACTCAAAGGTGCTAATTAGTTTTACATTGCTTCCCCACTCCCGTAAGGTCTGAGAATCATGATACATCCTATTAAGGTTTCTCCGTGTCTGGCACAAGGCCACAAATATGGTGTTCCTAGGTCCATTATGCTACAAATGTCTTCTGCACGTGGCGGTCATCTTGTTGACAAAAAAGTACAACGCGAAAAATATATCTTCATAAGCTGGTTGAGCTTTTATTTCCAGGGCTCGTCTCGTGGGCTGTATCGGAGAGGAGGAAAGGCAGAGAGAAAGAGAGAGAGAGAGAGAACACTGTTAAATTACTGTGACCCCATACTTGGCACCAGAGGCCCGTCCGTTCCCCTACGCGTGAAAAAGCAAAAAGAGACCGGTACCTTTCTTTGTTGTTCCACGTCACCACATGACTTCCGTTCTGGTCAACACCCGAAACTTCCGGTTGACACGCAGTTCTCCATTCGGGGGTCACGCCCTGGTCAAATCATCGTTCATCCTGTTTTGTGCTCATCACTATTTTTTAAACCTTTACTCTCTCACTTATTTCTTTCTTCCTCCCCCTTCCATTAGTAGTCCTTGCCGAATGCAACTTGCTACATCTGTATCATTGGGACTTTCTAATTTGAAAACATAATTCTATATATTAATACCCAGGTTCCTTAAAAGTACGACCGTTATCATCTTGAAACACCGCTGCTGAAAAAATGAGACCGTCCAAATCGTCCAAGATGAAATGCAAAAATATAAATCCTTATCATCTGATGTTGCTCATCTGCCGAATTCTTATTTCTTATGAGCTAAATAATGGACCATTCCGTTTTTGTCATAGAGAAAGAAAGCGAAGAAAAAGTATATGCTACACAGAAATAAACATAATAAGAAAGAAAGAAAAAAGACAGAAAGTGAGTGAGGAAAATATAGAAAGATGGAGTGAGCGCGCGGAAGCGATAGCTCTTATCTGTTTCGATCGAACATAATTTAAAAATGAAAAGAAGGAAAGAAAGGAAAAAAAAGAGTGAGAAAAAGTTTAATCAAAATTATTATGCTCTTGTTACGATTTGCGTAGCCATTTTAGGGCTGTAGTTAAAGGCAGTTTTACCGTGGAGAGTCTTTGTTGCATAAAGTTTGATACTTTCTTGAAGTAGAAAGATGTAGTATCAGTTGTAATCCTTGTCTGTTGAGCTGTCTTCAAAGTAGAAGTTATTTGGGAGTTGATCCTGTTTGTCATTTCTTTAAGGAGTCGGCCCAGAGAGTAATTTTAATACAATTTATCAACGCCTTTAAATAGAAAATTAAATAAATTCTGGGGCATTTTTGATTGGCTAATTCAGCCACCACTGTTTTGGAACAGTTTATAAACATAAATTGTGGTCTTTAGCATACCTTATACCTAAAAATAATCCAACATTTTTTGCATATTCAATTAACTGCAATAACTCTTACGTAATATATCAAACGTTGTAATGATTAAATTATAATACAGTGTTACATCCACAGCTAGTTTTTCTTTATATATAAAAAAAAGTAAAGTCGACGGGGCGGCCTAAAGTCGGTATCAGCCAGTCAGCGAGGGAGTATATCCCCTTTTCAATAGCGCTAGACCAAAGTGATTGTTTTAGCATTTGAGGTGAAGCGCCACACCTACCATCAGCTATGTACTGTATTTTTTATCCTGCATTCGCGGTAAAATAATTCTTTTTTTTAATAACTGAATCGTTCCAATCAAACTGGTTCAATGGAAATAAATCGAAATTCTTTAAAATAAATATTACCATTTCTACCTACCAAAGCACAAAGAATGTATATACCTAATTAATAGATAAAATTCATTTAAAATATAAGACGCTTAATTTTAAGTTTCAAATTTCATATTTTTAGATTCTAAAAACAAATCTTTATTTAATAAAGAGTCTACTTTACAATTGTTATGTAATAATCTTTCGAGAAAACTCAATTGAAAAGGTACTTTTTGACCAAAGAAATATCGATGTATAATTTTTTAACTGATATTCTAGAAGCTAATTATATACAAAAACCACAGAGTAAAATAATCCCCTTAACGTAATTTTATCGGTGAAATATCGAACGTTGGTTGAGAGGAATGTGACCTGTTGAGTCGAGTGATTTGATTTGTTTTGTTTTGTTTTGTTTTACGGCATATCAACATCAGTGGGTCATTTAATGCCGACAAAGTTTTGAAATAAATTCATTCTCAATTTTTTAATAAACATGTTTTCTATTTAACCCATAGATTAGACCCTAACGAGTATGACCACACCGAGTCAGAGTGGACCTGGGAGCAATGGTGATGAAAGGATGCTCCTCTACAGCGGTACACTCGATGTATTCTAACACCTCAGCTGACAGGGTGGGTTGAGTGGATTGAAGTTGCTCAGAGGATCATGGACTTGTGAATGGGGAGATCTTTTTGTTAAGGTGAACTTCCAAACTTTTTGTTCTGTATATGAAGGACTTCGCTCTTTGTTCTATACAAGCAATTTCATTGTGTTAAGCTTTACATGTCTTTATCAAAAGCGCACCCAGCTTTTTTTTCTTATCTTTCTTTTCTTTTCTTTTCTTTTTTTTTTGTTTGCTTTCTTCTGGCGCTTTTTGTCGTGTCGTTTCAGCCTGTAAAATGAAAATCAGCTTCTCCTTAATGGCTTTTACATCTGCTTTTATTAATTCCTTATCGTCAAATTCTTCCTTAAATGTTTTCTTTCTTTTTTCTTTTTTCTTTTTTTTTTTAGAAATACACATATTCGTACAAGGTATGTTCAAAAAACGTTTGGTTTATTCGTTTCATCCTTTCTCTCTTTAAGGAAGCCGCTGTACGGCCACTTGACCCCCATCTCACAAACCATCCGAGTGAGACGGACAAGGCATGCAGGACACTGCTGGAGAAGCAAGGAGGAGTTCATAAGCGACGTTCTCCTGTGGAAGCCAACACATGGTCATGCAAACGTGGGGCGCCCATCAAGGACCTACATTGACCAACTATGTGAGGATGCTGGTTGCTGGGCAGAAGACCTCCCAGGGGCAATGAATGATAGGGAAGGTTGGTGAGAGATTGTCATGGATATCCGTGCTACATGCGAAAGATGAGGGCCGGGATAGCTCAGGTGGTAGAGCGTTCGGCTAGAAACCACATAGTTTCTAGGTCGATTCCGGTCCTCGCCAACTCAGCGTATGAGTAACACAGGAATCTGTGCGGTAAAGTAAGGAGCTGATGGTAGGTGTTGCGTTCCACCTCAGATGCAAAAACAATCTTCTTGGTCTAGCGCTATTAAAAAGGGGATAGACTCCCTCGCTGATTGGCTGATACCAACTTTAGGCCGCCCCGACGCGGGTTAGCTCAGTCGGTAGAGCGTTCGGCTAGAAACCACAAGGTTCCTAGTTCGATTCCGGTCCCCGCCAACTCAGCGTATGAGTAGCACAGGGGTCTGTGCGGTAAAGTGAGCAGCTGATGGTAGGTGTGGCGCCCCACCTCAGATGCTAAAAACAATCTCCTTGGTCTAGTGCTATTGAAAAGGGGATAGACTCCCTCGCTGACTGGCTGACACCAACTTTAGGCAGCCCCGACGACTTTACTTATATATATATATATATATACATATATATATATATATATATAAAGTAAGCATAATGAGTCAGAGACTATTTACCTAGATTTTTTTTGCATATGGTAATAAGTATAAAGTTTCCTATCTAATTCAAATAATTAATAGCATACTAATCTCTTATGATAATTTAACACCAACATTTTGTATTTGGGAATAAATTGACACCTGTACAGTCTTCATTTGTTTCTATGTATCTATCCCTTCATCTCACACTATATCTATGTATGTATTTATTTATCCCAGTCTATATCTATGTATGTATCTATCTATCTTTGACTTCATCTATCTACCAATATCAGACTATATCTATCTATATCAGAATATATACATATATCTATGAGGAAGAGAGTGTTGGAATGAATCCGACAGAATGAGGTAAAATATAAGGAATGAAAACAAAACTCAAACAAAATGTGTAGTAATTTCGCTGGAGTTTTGAACTCGGCTTCTTCAGTTTTTATTGAATTATTCGGATCATACAAATGTTTTATAGAAGGGGGAAGTAGGTAGGTGGATTTTGTCGTGAGGGAAGATTTGATTGGTTATAGGGGACATCTTTGGGGCGGATGAGAAGGAAATCAGATAGGAAGAGAGTTGAGGGAGGTAGATATTTTTTTATACCTACCTCTCAACTCTCTTCCCACTTGATGTCCTTCTCTTCTTCCCCAAAGATGTCCCCTCTAACCAATCAAATCTTTCCTCACTACAAAACTTACCCATCTACCTACTTACCCTTCTATAAAACACTTGTATGATCCGAATAATTCAATAAACGCCGAAGAAGCTGAGTTCAAAACTCCAGCGAAATATACTACACATTTTTGTCTGAGTTTTGTTCTTTCATTCCTTATATTTTACCACATATATCTATGTATTAGAATCAGCTTCTCTTTAATTTACGTGTGCTTTTATTTATAACTTATCGTCAAATTCTTCTTTAACTCATCCCCCCCCCCCCCCGACTACACATATGCGTACGAGGTATGTTAAAAAGTGTTTGGTTTGGTTTATTTGTTTAATGGCATCTCAATCTCTCATGGTTATTTAACACCAACATTTTTATTTGTGTAGCCATGGGTCAAATTAGTATATGCATATGTATGTATTTGTTCGTGTGTGTGTGTGTGCATGAGTGAATAAATTGACACCTGCACAGTCTATCTAAGTTTGTATCTATCTATTTATCTAAGATTATATCTATGAATCTATCTATCTACGTATCTAGCAACAACAGACTGTATCTATATGTCTATATTAGACTATATCTAACTATCAATATCTATCTATCAATATGTATCTATCTATCTATCTATCTATCTATATCAGATTATATCAGAAGAAGAAGCGTTGTTCGACTTTGTTCGTACTTTTTGTCTCGCTGACATTTTATTAAGCATTCTTATCATACACTCCCTATTTCTTCAGGATTCCTTCAGGATTCCTTCGAGCTGTTCAAGAGAATGATTATCTTACATCTACTGACGTTTTGTATACATCCTCTTACTTGTTCAATAATAAGTAATAGTCCATTATTTAACTGAGGTGACGACAGACATAAGATATAAGATTTGGGCGGATAAGAAACACCAATTAATCAGGATTTTCATTTTTGCATTTAATCTTGAATGGTCTCATTTTAGAGAGTGTTGAAAGATGATAACGGCCGTACTTTAATACGCGAGTATTAAAATGTGTGTTGTGTGTGTGTGTGTGTGTGTGTGTGTGTGTGTGTGTGTGCGTGTGTGTGTGCGTGTGCTTGTGTGTGTGTGGTTTTTGATTCGTTCCGCTGACCCAGGGAATGAGCGATTAACATCGAATATTCTAATGGTTATTAAGAAAGGCGTTCAACCGAGCTTAAATGAATTCACTTCATAAAACGCATAATATAAAGGGAATGGTCAACTGCCAAGTATCAGCGGTATATATATATATATATATATATATATATATATATATATATATATATATATATATATATATATGAAAAATGAATGGAAGTGAATCCGACAGTGTGAAATAAATATTTAGAAAAAACAAACACATGATGTAAAATTCGCTGACAGAATTCTGTTTCGACCCTTTATTGAAGTGGTCTTCCTCAAGAGCGAGTTGTGTATGATAGAGAGATGGTGTGAGTGGACCGTTATGAGACGAAAGTGGTGCAGATGAAACGTTCAATATTATAGCCGGAATTTTTTAAATTTAATTTTTTTTTTTTTTTTTTTTTAAATTTAAAAAATGCGTATTCTGTTTTGAAAATAAAATAAAATAAATTTTATTTTATTTTATTAAATCAGAAGCATTATAGTCCACAAAGAAAACTCAAAAGAGTTTGATGTAAATGTGTATAAAAATGTAAAAGAAAGTATCAAAAAGTTCAAAAATCCCAGCACTGTAGACCACGATGTTCACCGGATAAGATGTAGAAATCATCTATCATACATAACTCGCTCTTGAGGAAGACCACTTCAATAAAGGGTCGAAACAGAATTCTGTCAGCGAATTTTACATCATGTGTTTGTTTTTTCTAAATATTTATTTCACACTGTCGGATTCACTTCCATTCATTTTTCATATTGTCTTTTGAAAAAACAAAAATACCAGGATTTCTACAAGCCACTCCTGACCCAATTAAAAATCTAGAAGTCACACGCACAGTAGTGTGATACAGACACGTGCCCACACCCACACAGTATATGTAAACACACACATACATATACATGTATACACACACATACACACACACCCACACAGTATATGTAAACACACACATACATATACATGTATACACATACAGTCATATACATGTATACACATACAGTCATACACACAACGCCCATGAACCCCTCCCTCACATATATAAGAGCATCCAAAAAACAAACTACCTCATAGAGGTTCTTCACAACGAATGAACATGCTACTATCAAACACACTCGCCTACCCGGATTTTAACAGCATGTTAAACCCACTATAACACTTGAACATTTATAACTCTTCTATAATGCTCCCTTTCTAATAATGTATCAACAATTTCTTCAAATAATAAATTTTCTCCTGAAGATGACCGAAGGTCGAAACTAGTTGAGATTAAACAACATACAAGAAATTCCTGATTGTCTTAATAATAATTTTTGTTCACACTATATATATATATATATATATATATATATATATATATATATATATATATATATATATATATATAGTGTCTTTCTCAACAGCGCCACATGCATCATAATCTATGAGGTTAAGATCTGGGGAGTTCGGAGGCCAAACATTGGGATTGGTGTAGTCGTAAAAATCCGCCGAAAACGATTTTTGACTTTTCCCAGAGGTGTGTCAGGAGGTCGAATCCTGATGCCATACATATGGCCTACCATTGGCTACCCTTGTTATCCAGGGATGGTCTCTACGTAGGCATCTGAGGGTCCCCCAGAACTTTTTCTGCAGGTGTTCGAGGAATTCTGCTGTAAAAACGTAATCAGATCGTCCTGGGTCAGGTGGGTTCCTACCATCCATTCTATCTGTCATCAGAAAGAATGAAGAAGAGTCCAATGTTTTAAATGATGCGTCAGTACGTCCAACACACGGAGAAAAATAACCAAATATAATAGGTCAAATTTATCCCGAACACCCTATATATATATATATATATATATATATATATATATATATATATATATATATATTACAAAAATTAACGTATTCACCTCGGCTTTAATAATGCATCTTAGCCATGGGTTTTGGAATGAGATATATTCAAATGATTTAGATTTGAACTTAGAAATTATACCGTCGATCTGAAATGTCATAAGTGTTTTACAGGGAAAAATTTTCGTTTACTATGTAATTCTAATATGAAACTAAACCTGTTCTCCCATGACATATTATGTGGGTGAATATTATGAAAATAATTTATTAGAGGCCATATTACTTTTTCACCTCATCTCTTTCCATATTATTGCACATAGGTCGACGCAGCTCGATTAATTACATATGCCCAGCTTCAGTCAGTGATTATTTCATATCAGATTCCAACCAATAATTGTGTTTGACCAATTCTCGCATAGATTCATACAATGTTTGAGTGCAACACATCTTTGTATATGTCGATAAATTTATGTTAAATTGTTCCCGAAACTTGTTTTTTTTTCTGTCTTTATTTCTGTTTGTTTGTCGGTCGGTCTGTCTGTTTATAATTCTCTCTCTCTCTCTCTCTCCTCTCTCTCTCTCTCTCTCTCTCTCTCTCTCTTTCTCTTTCTCTCTCTCTCTCAGTACACGTCTTTAATTTTATGTTGATTCGTTTATACACACACACACACACAGAGAGAGAGAGAGAGAGAGAGAGAGAGAGAGAGAGAGAGGGGAGAGAGAGAGATAAATATATATGTGTGTACGTATGTATGCCTTTGTGTGTCGATCTATCAGCCTGTCTGTCTGTCTCTGTCTCTGTCTCTCCCTCTTTCTTTCTCTCTCTCTCTCTCTCTCTATATATATATATATATATATATTATATATATATTCACATACACACAAACAGACACGCACATATGTATATGGAGAGAGAGAGAGAGAGAGAGAGAGAGAGAGAGAGAGAGAGGGGAGAGGGAGAATGAGAGAGAGAGAGAGAGAGAGAGAGACCGACTCACACAGAGGCTTATTCACGCACCCAAATTCGTGTGTACATCCACAAACTCGTGCGCTCACACACACTCTCTCTCTCTCCCTTTCTCTCTCTCTCTCTCTCTCTCTCACACACACACACACACACAAAACACACACACACACACACCCACACAAAACACACACACACACACACACACACATATATATATATATTATATATATATATATATATATATATATATATATATATGTATAGTGAGAAAGAGACACAGAGACACAGGGAGAGAGAGGAACAGAAATACACAGATAACACACACATATACATATATATGTATAGAGAGAGATAGAGAGAGACAAACATAGAGAGACTGGGACACACACACACACACACACACATATACATATATATATGTGTGTGTGTATGTATGTATGTATGCATGTATATACAATGCGAAAGAGACACAAATATAGAGGGAGAGAGAGAGAAACAGAGATACACACACGACACACACACACACACACACACACATACACATATATATATGTGTGTATATATATATATAGAGAGAGACAGAGAGAGAGAGACAGACAGACACAGGGACAGAGAGACAGAGGGACACACACACACACAAACAATCTGCACAGAACTTATACCGTAAACAATTCAGACGGAAATCGAGATATTAATCTGATAGGCAAAGCAGAAAATTAGGTTGCTTCACCTTTCGGCCTAGCCAAATCGATCAATATATATAATCGATAAATTTCTGTTGCAAACAAATCAATTCAAACTGTTATCCCATGATTACACAATTACCTGTGTCCTTTAGTGTTCCTCTTTGAGATTTATATTCATCATATTCAGAATGACTTACGAATACAAGACAAAATGACTTACAATACTAATACAAAAGTCTATTTAGCTACAATTAACAGATATAATGTTCAAAAGGTGTCAGTCGGTAGTGAATACGACTTGGAATCGCAAGGTTCTGATTTCAATACCAGTTCTCGCCAACTCAGCGTATGAGTAGCACAGATTGCGTAATCTGATCTGTGCAGTATAGTGGGGAGCTGATGGTAGGTTTTGCGCCCCACCTCAGCATAAAAATACAATCTTGCTGGTCTAGCGCTTGCAAAACGAGGATAGACTCCCTCTCTGTCCGAAAAGGCCACTCTTTAAATGTTCAAAAGATAATTCCCGTATAAATATAGAAAACATTATGTATGGAAATCTTATACTATATCTGTGGTGTCTCTGTCCGGGAAAGCAAGTGGAAACAAAAACCCTGTACCAAGATCAAAATCGTCCAAAATGAAATGCAAAAATGTATAGTCTGATTTTCTGGTGTTGCTTATCCGCCGAATGCTTATTTCTTATGAGTGTCGTCGCCCCAGCTAAATAATGGACCATTCCGTTTTAATCATAAAGACTGTCAAAAAAGTATCAAGATTTCGTGTTCTTTTTGACACACCTTGTATTCTGAAAAAGTAACGTTTCATTCATTGATTTTTTCCGAATAAAAAGTGTGTCAAAAAGTACCAAGTTCAAAGCTGTTTTTATCAAGATAGAAATGAATGATGAATGGAACATTATTTTTTTTCAGAATCCAAGGCGTGTCAAAAAAGTACAAAAAATTTCGATAATTTTTTGACAAACCTTGTATATGCTAAAAACGTTTGGGACTTTGCCATAAGTGCAATACGGTCGGTGCTATATTATAGGTGCTAGGAATTGACGTGACCAATTTACGAGGGTCAGTTTATTTGTTCGATCGGAAGGGCCTCTCCAGCCACCCGTCTACCCCAAATAACTGCCTAAGTAGAGTGTCATGGATTATTCAGCCACTAGGATAGCGTGTATAAACATCAGGGTTCGCCACCCACGGCCAACAGGGAGCCCCATTAGAGCTGTGTCTTACCCCATTGCAGGTGGAGTCGACACATTTTCCAGCCCCGCCGGTAGGGCACCTAATATTGTGAACGCTCTCTATATGTGATGATTTCTGCTAGGGTTAGTAAAGGGTGATAAAAACAAATACTTAAAAAAAAAGTCAGGCCTGTTTTTTGTGGTCACTCTCTCTCTCTTTCTCTCTCTCTCTCTCTCTCTCTCTCTATATATATATATATATATATATATATATGTGTGTGTGTGTATGTGTCTCTGTGTGTGTGTATGTGTGTGTGTGTGTGAAGAGATGGAAGTGAATCCGACGGTACGTAGTATAGTAAGAAATTTGAAAAAAACACAGGTTTAAATAAAATGAGTGGTAAGTTTATTAGCCGACGCTGCAGTGTTTCGATCTGTTAAGTAGATCTTCTTCGGGGCATTTGTTGATATAAGGAAAAGTAAACAAATTTTATCACAGAATAACGAGCAAAACTGCGATAGCCCTTGTTTATCAATCTGTTCAAAATTCCAGCGTTTGCATAAAGCTCTTCAGGGCTAAAATCTGACTCATATTTTAGCCCTAAAGAGCTTTATGCGAAACTAATAGTAGGTTCGTCTGACTCATTAGATTATCTTTATTATTGGCTCTATTTAGGTATCGAGCACTTTTTACTTATTAGCTTTCTCCTAGCGGTTATTTGAATATATATATATCTTATATACATATATATACATATAAATTGTTTTTTCTTTTGGCCAAATACTGTACCAATAGATTATTTTTTGTTGGTACGAATATCTTGGTCCTTTCTTTTTTTTCAAAATTTTTTTTCTTCCTGGTTGATGTTTGGTAGTATATTTTTACAATCAAACTTTCTGCTGGGTTTTTTCTCTCCGCAAGGATCTACCAACACGCTTGGTATATGATATTATATATATATATATATATATATATATATATATATATAGGGTAACCCCGCCAAAATAGGCCTGACTTTTTAAAAAAATGTCTGTTTTATAGGTCACCCTGTACTTGCATACAAATATCTGCCTAGGATTAAAGGGCTTTGACAACTACAGCCAGTATTGATGTATATACGTAGTGTAAGGGTTAGCAAGCTAATCTCCCAGATCCATACTGAATAGTATGTTCGATCCTAGATGAATGCCCCATACTTGCGTTCTATTGTCACATCCTTGTCATAAAGAACAGCTTGGGTTAATACCTACACATCAAAGAATTATAAAAAGAATTCCAGTTCAACACTGGCCAATAGATTTTGTCCTTGTAGATTCAAATTACTATTCTGGATACAAATAACTTTGCACTCAGTTATATGGTTTCAAGTATTCTTATCTAATTATGTGTACACACTATATATGGTTTCAAATAATTATTGCTATTATATAGAAATTTTCATTCGTTTACGCAGTACTACGAATTAAAGTGCTTAATTGGCTTTCGGGTCCTATATCCTGTGTCCAGTAGTTTCGCCCATTATACCGGTAATATATTTTAATAATTAGCGTGATCCCACGGGGCTCTGACCCCAGGCAGTAACTGTCCACTCGTTTAAAAAGGACAGGGCAGGGTTTATTGCCCAGTGTATGAAGCGCCTCAGAAGAGGAATGCCGAGGGAGTACACGTAATTTTTAAACACTAGCCATGCATAGGCTTCGATTTGTGCGATGAGAACGGGGACCTGCTGCTTGGGCTACAGCTCATCCTCTATATCAACCCACCAAGGCTAAGTAGTTTCACTTTTTTCGACATTATTGTTGGATTAGTTTGATATATATATATATATATACCAACCCCTCCGCAGGAGCAGGATGCGACACAAGGTCAATTTCTTAAGCGGAGTTTAACCGGTTTGAATTCATAGTTTTCCTTCTCCTACACTGGTTACCTAACCATGGTTAAAGAGTCCAGTTTGCCCTGCTATTTACCCAAGGGAGAGCAGGATTCATACATTTCCCAAGGGTATTAGCGTCATGTGAAATGCCAACAGCTTCGTCCAGGAATTGAACTCGTGTTGACGAGTCCATTTCTTGCGACTCTAAACGTTAGACAACGCGCCTCATTAGTTTGATATATAAGCCGTGCTGCGATTCACCACTTAAACTTATAGACTAAGACGTGGTTTAAACCTCAGCCAATCAACAGCCCGAATACGTGGTTGGTTAACTACTTAATCGCTGATATTAACAGACGTCCATTTGCACTCATTGACGAACGATCTGCAAGACTGAGGAGCACCAAGGAACGACCAAAGGATCATACCCAATATTAAGGGAGACTAAGGAGCAACCAAAGGATTCTTTTTACTAAGGATCGCGCTCTGCTTAACACAAAGGATCTCCGCTGGACAGCGCCCTTGCTTGAAGCCTAAAAGGGTGGCCACAAAAATCGTACCAACTAGGCTATCATCCCTAGTAGGCGGAGAGATACCAATAAACACAACCATCGAACCAGGTTCCCAGTATCGCAGACCGTTAATAGTAGGTGAACATCTTGCTAAGTGTTACATTAGTCTTTTTGTGTGACTAAACCAAATTGATATTTATGTGTAATGTGTATTGCCCATGAATATTATTGTTCGACATATACTGTAAGGTAGCAAGCTAAGAGAATCGGCTTCGAGACTCTTTTATGTTCTCTTAATCCAATAACTGATTTGCTCGATGTTTATCCTGTGTTATTATCGTTTGTTAATGCATTTAAACTAAGGCAAACTCCTGCATCAAATCACAGAGAAATGGGTCAACATATAGATGTATTGATAAATAAATATGTATTGATAGATACGAATATGTATAGCTATGAACAAAGACATACATATAAAAAAGAAAGATAGATATAAACAGAGAAATACGTATATATATATATATATATATATAATATATATATATATATATATATATATAGAGAGAGAGAGAGAGAGAGATAGAGAGAGAGAGGGGGAAGAAAGAGGGGGGAGAATGATAAATGGAATCAGATGAAACAGACAGTTATATACAGGTAACTATAGATAGATACATATATGTATTAACATAGATAGATAGATAGATAGATAGATATGAATTGATCGAGTGTCATAACGATAGATTAGCAGATACCAAGAGTTGGACAGATAGACAGTATGTTTATAGATATGGACACACATATATATATAAATATATATAAATAAATATATATATATATATATATATATATATATATATATATATATATATATATATATATATTTATATATATATATATTCAATTATATTATATATATATATATATATATATATTATATATATATAATATATATATATATATATATATATTATATATATTTATATATATATATATTCATTGATAGGACAAAGAAATATATAAATGTATTTTGTTTAATAAATCGATATATGACTAGATAATTATTAACATAGACACACACTCTCTCACACAACACACATGCACACAAACACACACACACGTAAGTAGATTACTACTGTCCACGGTCTTGTAGAAGGGAGTACATCACAATCCCGAAAATTCACCACTACTACTAAATAAAAGGAACTAAAAAAAACAAAAAAAACAACGAGTTTTCTGATATTGATTCCCAGATGAATATATTATGACAACTACATTTTCATAATATAGCAGTTTAATGCTTCACACTAATGCCCAAACCTGGTATATGTATTTCCGATAAACGGATACAGATACAAAAATATATCTCAAATATATATACTCATTAGAAGCATACGGAGACTCCCAATCAACACCATGTATATATATATATAATATATATATATATATATATATATATATATATATATATATATAAATGTGTGTGTGTGTGTGTGTGTGTGTGTCTGTGTCTGTGTCTGTGTGTATTTATTCATATATTTACCAACCCCTCCGCACAAGTAAGATGTGACACAAGGTC
>CM042155.1:84453748-84458748 GCA_023376005.1 Doryteuthis pealeii | reverse complement strand
ATATATATATATATATATCAGTCATCCACAGAAACGTGTTTCGGTGTTTACGTCTCGTCAGTGCGGCTCGACTTTTTTAACAGCTACCTCTGTAGCTTATCGAAACCCGAAAGAATTTTTGTCTTCTCACCCTTACGGCCGTCAGTGACTGTCAAGCAGGAGCGAATAGTTAATTGATACATACTTTCAGGATGTATGTTTTTACAATCACCAGAGGACTCTACATACACACATACACACACACACACACACACACACACATATATATATATATATATATATATATATATGCGTGTGTATATGCATGTGTGAGTATGTGTATGTGTGTGTGTGTGTTTTGTATGTGTTTGTATGTGTGTTGTTGTTGATGCTTGTTGTTGTTGTTACCTACCATAAGCTCCTTAGTTTACAGCACAACTCCCTGTGCTACTCATACGCTGGGTTGGCGAGGAGCCGATATCGAACTAGGAACCTTGTGATTTACTAGCCGAACGCTCTACCGACTGAGCTAAACCGGCACTTTAAGCAAGTATAATTAGGAATACTTCAATCGAAGCTCTTGTGTACAAATTACTATTATTAATGTATAGAGACTGTTACTTGAAACACTATGTGTGCATATTATTTGTACTAGCAAATATATGCACCCTCCGGGTGCAAGTATTTAAGTTTTAATGTAATAATATATTATATTAAATTAGAAAGGCTAATAATTCTAAATAAGAATGCAGATAAAAAGATATGAAACAGAGTGGGGGTATAATAGAAAAATAGAAATGAAACTTACTCTTCCATCACTACCGCCTTTCATTGCTGAATTTTACTTATTTAACTATTTAGTTAAATTAGGAAATAAAGAATAAAATGACAGTTATTTTTCTTGTTAATGGATTTCATTTAAGATTCATTGAAGAGATTTTTGCTTATATTCATTAAAATAAAACCAAACAATTAGAAATCAATAATACTAAGCATATATTTAATAAAATCACATTTTTAATATCAATATGCAAATTAGCCTTCCCATTCACACTGTAAACCGCTATTTTTTGTATATATAAATACAATTGCCTGTTATTTGCATGTAGATATGGTCAACAGTGGCTTCGGCCTCTGGACCATTGATATAATTAACGGCGTCGATCCCAGGGGCCCATCCCCCCAGGCAACACCTGCCCCCTCGATTTAAAGGGGCAGGGCTGGGTTTATTGCCCAGCGCCTGAGGCGCCCCCTTGAAGGGGAATGCCGACGGGATCGACGCAATTTTTCACTCGCCACTCCATGAGCTTCGGTTTGTGGGTGGTCCCACGTTAATAGGGCCTTGTGCCTGACCCGTATAAGTGGGGTACGCGGTAAATATCATGTAGATATGGACAACACAAATAAAAAGGTGAAGCAATTTTATTAATAATTGAGGTTTAAATAAAAAATAAAATCATGGAAAATGTGATGTAAATAACGAAGGGAATTGTGACATGAGTAGTAATATAGTTTCGGTTACAGACAGAAAAACACACAATCTCCATTATAATATTTATTCAATATTACTGTGTTCAAATAAGTAAAGTTTGCCGAGTAGACTAATTTCGGTATCAGCCAAACAGCGAAGAAGTCTACCCCCTTTTAGCTAGCACTAGAACAGTGAGATTGTTTCAATAAGGTAGAGCGCCACACCCACCGTCGGCTCTTTGATGCTTTACCAAAACTGAGATATTGATACGCTGAGTTGGCGGTGACCGCTCTCGAACCAGGAACCTTGCGATTCCTAGGCGAATGTTCTACTGGCTCAGCTAAACCGGGGGATAGTTACTCGAAACCATGTTACTGTAAAAATTATTTGTATTAGATAAGAATAGGGACTCTTCGCAGAATTACGTCCCGGTCTCCTGCCTTAAAAAACGCTAAGCGATGATAGCTGAAAAAAACAACCCGCCCTACGAATGAATTTCCTCGCTGAAGCTGTGCCTGCTGAAATAAACAACCTGTGATTTAGGCGTTTTTCCCGAAAAGTTAATGCGATATGTTACTCCCTCCAGTTTTTTTCGACATGTAAATGTAAATATTTTAACTCCTCTTTAAAATATTTTACTTTTTTAGCGGATTGAAGGCGTTTTTATAGACAATTTTTTTTTTTAGTGGTTTGAAGGCGTTAAAAGCCATATTTTTATCGACAAGTAAATGTAAATATTTAGCCCCACCCCCATAAAATCCTGGACGAGTATGTTTGCATCTTACATAGTGCTAATACCCTTGGGAAGATAGTCATCCAACTATTCTCCCTCCATATATGGGTAGATAGTAGAAAAGACTATGTTTATTCAACCTTGGTTAGGCAAACAAACAAAAAGGATCACTTTGAATCCAAACCTGTTAAACGGCCCTTAAGAGAATAACCACTTCTCTCTCTCTCCTCTCTCTCTCTCTGTTCTATATTATTTCTCTCTCTCTCTCTCTCTCTCTCTCTCTCTTCTAATCTATCTCTCTCTCTCTCTCTCTCTCTCGTTCTATATTATATAATCACTTCCTTGTTTAATCAAATTTTCATCTTTTTCAAATATCATAAGTAACCAAACCAAATTGAAAATATCAAAATAAAATGTGAAAGACCAAATTAAAATCATAGAATGAGAAATTTATATTTTCAACAAGAAATTTTTGGTATTAAAATAATTTCAAGAAATTTTGCAATTCAAATGACCTCCCCATTTACATGCTTTCTCTGTCAGAATTTCTTTTTCTGGAGTATGTATATAGGAATAAGTTTACTTACTGAGAGAAAGCGCTCATAAATAATAGTTCATCAGCTACGCCCGCCAACCACTACATCTAGCGAGTTGTTTTAATGCCTTTTACTCTAACCCATCCGTATCATCCATCATAATAACTAATTCTACTGAAGCGATAAAAAAAGAAGAAGAACAGAAATCAAAAACAAGAACAGAGAGATGAATGCTAATAGGTAAAGAGAATTGTTAAGTTAATAAAAACTACAAAAAAAAAAAATATCCCTAAAAAGATCAAACGCACTTATGAGAGCTTGGTAACATTTTTTTTTTCCAGCTTGGTGAATACATTTACTTTTATAGATAATTCGATCAGTCGGTAAATATATTGATTTATGGACCGGGAGTTTAAAAAAGAAAATCACATCATTAAGTGAGATGAACAGACAAAAGAAGAGTGTAATCCTGTTAGGGAGTTGAGCAAAAGAAGCAACTAATACTGTGAACTACTTCACGATGGAGAAAGTGGCAAAATTCTAATCTATGTATTAATACTCGGGGAAGCGCGTGGTGTAATGGTTATGGGAAATGGACTCGTCGTCCCGAGTTCATGGTAATTTCATTTCACTTAGCGCTAATACCATTGGGAAAGGTATGCATCCTACTTCTCTTCCAGCTATGGGTAAATAGCAGGTCAGACTGGTCTCTTGAACCATGGCTAGGTAACCAGTCCTGGAGAAGGAAAACTCTGAATTCAAACCTGTTAAACTCCGCTTAAGAAATTGACCTTGTGTCGCATCCAACTAATACTGTGAACTACTTCACGATGGAAAAAGTGGCAAAATTCTAATCTATATATTAATACTCGTGGAAGCGCGTGGTGTAATGGTTATGGGAAATGGACTCGTCGCCCCGAGTTCAAATCCCTGACATAGTAATTTCATTTCAGTTAACGGTATAGCTAGGTAACCACTCCTGGAGAAGGAAAACTCTGAATTCAAACCTGTTAAACTCCGCTTAAGAAATTGACCTTGTGTCACATCCTGCTCGTGTGGAGGGGTTGATAGATATATATAAATACTCATGTTCCTTAAAAGTACGACCGTTATTATCTTGCAACACCCCTTGGTTAGAAATGAGACCGCCCAAATCGTCGAAGATAAAGGTAATCTGTTTCCAGCAACATATTGAAAAGATAAAAAGAAAGAAAGAATGTGTGTGTGTGTGTGTGTGTGTGTGTGTGTGTGTGTGAGAGAGAGAGAGAGAGAGAGAGTTAGATCAAGGTTATTATAAAGTAAAGTCGTCGGGATGGCTTAAAGTTGGTATTAGCCAGACAGAGTCTATTTCCTTTTCACTTGCGCTAGACCAATGAGATTGTTTTTGCGTTTGAGGAGAGCGCTACACATACCTTCAACTAATTAATTTACCGCACACATCCCTGAGCTACTCATATGCTGAGTTGGCGAGAGTCGGTATCGAACTAGGAACCTTAGCTCTACCGACTGAGCTCTATTTTACATATTGACCTATTTGGCAATATCTCTTAAGTAAATACATCAAACGTTGTAATAATCAAACTATCAGAACGTTGTATATTCACAGATCCTGCTAGTAATAAAATGATACAGTTGTTATCTTTCCAAGGTTAAAGAACCCAGTCTGCTTAGCTATTTACCCGTAGCTGGAGGGAGAGTAGTTCGATGCATACCTTTCCCAATGGTATTAGCGTTATGTGAAATTCGAACAACCCTGTCCAGGATTTGAACTCGGGTCTATGAGTCCATATATATATTGGTTTTTGACATCTCAACCACTTCTCATCTGATGATTGGATTACCAAGAAACTTTAAGTTATGAGTGTGAAACCATAATATCACCATTATATATATATATATATATATATATATATATATAAGAAGAGAATATTTAAAAAATATAATAAACACAGGATATTATCATATATTTTTAAAATATTTTCTTCTCATATTGTCGGATTCATTTCCTCACCGTACTTCCATATATATATATATATATATATATATATATATATATAGAGAGAGAGAGAGAGAGAGAGAGAGAGAGAGAGATTGAAAAAAATTATTTTCTATATATTTGTTGGATTATTTGGTGGTATATAAGCCGTGCTGCAATCTACCACTCAAATTTATAGACTAAGTAACGTCACGTGGTTTAAACCTCAACCAATAACCAGCCCCAATACGTGGCTGGTTAACTACTTAATCGCTGATACTGAGAGACTTCCTTTTGCAATCATTG
>CM042155.1:84433748-84448748 GCA_023376005.1 Doryteuthis pealeii | reverse complement strand
TTCCAATGGCTTCCAAATTCGCCTGCTTTGACTACTTGGCTTCTTTTTGTGGGATTATGTAAAGGAGTGTGTATATTTAATATGGTTATGATATTGCTACAGCTTAAGAATAATATCAAAGTAGAGATAAGAAGATTAACCTCATAAACCTTGAGCAAAGTCATGCAGGAATTAAGGTGCAAACGTTGTATTCGGGAATATAGAGTCAATCTACAAGATATCATTTTTCGCAAACAGATAAATATATTTCATTGGACTCTATTCTATGAATGAAAAGACTAAGTGATGGATTTTCGGTTAAATCGAACTTAACGGACCTAGATTCCACCAACCTATGTCACCCCACCGAAAGAAAAAATACCAAAAATCAGGGAATTAACCGAATTTAATGAAATGTTCACTGTTGATATATTATGAATAAAAGATATAATGCAACAGTTATTTTGTTTGATAAACTTTTACATTTTTTCAGGTCTGTCAAATTTTAACCACGTATCTTTGAGAATCTGTCTTATGCCTCAAAGATACGTGGTTCAAAGGTAACTGACCTGAAAAATGTTTTTTTTTTAATAAAATAACTGGTGCATTATATATTTTATTAATTAATATGTCAACACTGAAAATTTCACTAAATACGGTTAATTCCCTGATTTTTTGTATTTGTTCTTTCGGCGGGGTGACTTACGATGTTTGTTGAATCTTAGGCATGTCTACCCTTTTGGGTTATTTTATGCCGAAGTCGTTTGTTCTATTCATGTTTAATATATATTCATTCTTGATGGGTATCAATTTGTTAAATTCAAATTTTTAACACATTTAAACACATTTAAAAAAAGAACACATTGATAAGACCCTAAAGGTACTACCACTCCAGGTCAGAGTGGATCTGGTAGTAATGGCAATGAAGGGATACTCCACATGTTACATAATTTATGCGGTTGCAGAAGATTATTGTCAATCCTCTGTATTTCTAAAGGGATGGCCCTTTTCATATCACGGGTGGTAATTTCCATGGAATATTACAGAAAGCCCGCGAAATACGTGAAGTCACGTGGGACCTGGTTGGGTCCTCAGTTTTCAGTTTGACATCGGGCAAAGAAGATGTGCTGCCTTAACTGAAACTCACTGCATACGCGCGCTATCTTAGTCAGATGTTTAGTTACATGAAATGTATAGTTAAGTAAATAAAAGCTTAAGAAAATAACACGGTTTTGTGATTAATGAATGTCTTGATAACAAGACTGATCTAGAAGAAGAAATGAGTTAAGTGCGACCGACCAAAAAAGACGAAGTCCAGATGTTAGAAGAGACGCTAGAAGAAGAACCTAAGATAGAAAAGATGAACAGAAGAAGAATAGAAGAAAGTAAAGAAAGAGGTATGCAACACACAGCTCCAAAATTAGAATTTCACCATTATAAGCAGTTTAACGTCATACACAGGATATTAAGACCCTGAACCACAGTCTTCTTGCACATTTATGATAAGAAGGGTTATGAAATGAAACCCACCAAGAATAAGCAGAATAAAATGTATTCGGCATAAAATAACCAAAGATGTGTTGATATGCCGTAAAATCTAACCAACCAACCAACCAACCAACCAACCAACCAATATTGGTTTGTTTTTTTTTTAAATTTTTTACGGCATTGGTATTTTCCATGCAACCGCATATTTTGACTCAAACATAACATAAAAACTGTTTTTAGTAACAGCTAGCTTCATTTCAAATAATGCGCAAGTACAATTTCATCACAATTTTTATGTTGGAAATAACCCAATTTTTACCGGCAGGACAAATCCTATATAACACCGTTTTCACTAAGTAACCTAACCCTAACCCTAGCATTTCGGGTATTTCCATGAAATCAAATGATTTTTATACATAATGTACTGATACCTGTTGCACACTATTGTGCATTAGTATCTAGAGAATATCTAAGAAACAACTGAACTGTTTGATAAATCTTATGTTATGAACCAACTTTCCTCTTGATTAGCCGTGTGTGTTAGTTGTCTGTCAAGTCCCATCCCCCACCCATGCCAATATAAGTTGACAAATATCTATGAGCTGTCATGATATGAAATAACAAAATTCAGTGGGTCATTTAATGTCGATAAAGTTTTGAAATAAATTATTTCTTAATGGATAATCAATTTTGTTTAAAACTCATGGTTTCTATTTAAACACATAGATGGGATCTTAACAGGTACTACCACTCCGGGTCAGAGTGGACCAGGGAGCAATGGTGATGAAGGGATGCTCCACACCGACAAATATTAACACGTTTGCAAGAATAAGCATATAAGATAAGACCGCCCAGAAACACGTGGATCGATTAACACCATCACAGCAATTTATAATCGAATATTTTGCAAAGCTATTACGGTTTCTCAAAATGACTGGATTGAGCGTGGGGTCTACGTCACCAGAGGCAACTGAACAGATCTATTTATTGAACATTAATTATGGAGGAGGTCAACACAATATCGTCCACGTGTCTGTGCTTGCCGACATGGCAACTGATTTATTCAACACAATTCGATGCCTTGACTCAAAATTCGAAAACCAGCCATGGAAACGTGATTTCTTTGAATAACAGCTCCTTATCAAAATCGAAAAAAGTTAGCAATCTCTATTGTTATTATTGATACACCATCGATATTGTTAGACCATTAGACATTCATTATTCATGCGCCCAGAAGCCGAATCCTAACCCTAAATGGCGAAACTGCCACTGTCTTTCTTACTTACATCATTAACTATTTGTACGTTTTTTGCACAATATCGATATATATATATATATATATATATATATATATATATATATATATATTTATTTTACAATGTTTTCACAGATCAATTTTTCAAAAAAATTATTTTTAGTAATTCCGGACTATAACAGCGTCCGCAAAACTAACCGACGTTATTTACAATCCAAAATGTGACATTGAGTAAAGAACTCCAACAAACACCATAGGATCTTGCTCAACAACCTGATGATTGCTATTTAGCATGAAACCTGGGTCGCTGTTAATAATGAACATTGATCTGTGAAAACATTGTAAAATAAATAAATATTAGCTCTTACAAACTGTGATTGAGCACTGTATTTTCTTTGTTTCATCGCAAAAAAATTTTGTTTTTACATATACATATATATATATATATATATATATATATATATGAGGAAAAATGAGTAAAGAAAACAAATGTAGATGGATAAAAATGAATTTTATCGATATTACTTTTAATCGATATCACTTACACATGTGTTTCGGTCTGTTTATCAAAATGTATACGGATTTACGTTATCATTATTATTAAAATAATCAGATGGAGTTGAAATGATGATGATAATAACAATAGGAAAAATGCATAAAATGTTCCGTACACAGATTTTGCCGACCTTCATCAGAGTGTTATTTCTATTTTATGCATTTTTCCTATTGTTATTATCATCATCATTTCAACTCCATCTGATTATTTTAATAATAATGATAACGTAAATCCGTATACATTTTGATAAACAGACCGAAACACATGTGTATGTGATATCGGTTAAAAGTAATATCGATAAAATTCATTTTTATTCATCTACATTTCTTTTCTTTACTCATTTTTCCTCATATTGTCGGATTCATTTCCCATTCTCACACACACACACACACACACACACACACACATATATATATATATCATCATCATCATGTCGCGCTTGCAGCATGGATATCCATGACAATCTCTGGCCAACCCTCCCTATCACTCATTGCACCTGGGAGGTCCTCTGCTGAGCATATAGCATCCTCGCATAGCTGGTCAATGTAGGTTCTTGCTGGGCGCCCCACACTTGCATGTCCATGTGTTGGCTTCCACAGGAGAACGTCGCTTATGAGTTCGTCCTTGCTTCTCCAGCAGTGTCCTGCATGCCTTGTCCGTCTCACTCGGATAGTTTGAGAGAGGGGGGGCAGGTGACCGTACAGCTGTCTCTTCGTGGGTGCTGCTTCCACGATTTGTTCAAGACTGCACGTAGCATTCTTGTGCAGCTTCCATCTAGCTTATTTTCAAGACGCTTCGTTAGGGTCCAAGTGGTGCAGCCATATAGCAGCACCGATATAACCACAGCCTGGAAGAACTGTCGCTTCAGCTTGTCAGGGAGATCAGACCTCCATATGACTGACAATTTGTTTGTGGCCGACCATGCCTTTGCTATTCGTGTGTTAACATCTTCTCTGTGGATGAGATATTACTACCTAGGTACGTGAATTGTTCTACAGGCTTGAGAGGCGTGCCGTTGAGTGTTGAGATGTTTCCTTTCTTTTTGAAACTCATGAACTCTGTTTTACTGGAGTTCACATAGAGGCCGATATTTTCTGCCGCCTCCTCCAAGCTGTGTAGCAGTGACTCAGCTTGTGTCGGTGTATCTGCAAGGAGTGCAAGGTCGTCAGCATAGTCTGCATCTGTGACTGTTTGTGCGGGATAACGCCTGCTCCTTGCCTTTTTCAGTGTGAAACCCTTTTCTTTTATGGTATCTAATGATGTTTTGAGTACGTAGTCTAGGCATATTATGAATATATATGGTGCCAATGTATCTCCTTGTAGGACTCCAGCAGCGATGTCAAAGAAATCTGTGTCGCCATCAGGTGAGCGTACCATTGCTCTAGTGTCCCTATATAGCATCATTATAGCTGCAACTGTTTCTTTGGGGAGGCCATATGCTAGTAGTATTTGTTCCATTTTCCCTCTGTGTATGGAATCAAATGCCTTGGAGAAATCTACGAATAGTAGCGTTGCTTCTAGATTCTTTGCTCGTACTCCTTCTATGATCCGTCTTATAGTCAGGATCTGAGAGGTTGTGGATCGATTTTGCGGAAACCATTTTGGTTTCTCCTAAGGATTTTTTTCTATTTCAGGTCGGATGCGATTAAGGAGAAGGGCATTATATATCTTAGCTGCAATAGCAGTAAGAGTTATGCCTCTGTAGTTCTTAGCCATTCCGAGATCTCCTTTTTAGGGAATGGGAGGATGCAGCCTTTTGTCCATCTATCTATTCTATTTTGTCTATACACTGCATTGCATAGCCCAAGCAGTATGTCACTGAACTTTCCTATCTTCCATACCTCCGGGGGTATTCCGTCAAGTCCTGCCGCTTTTCTACCTTTTAGCTTCTTTAAAACTTGGTTGATTTCATCTATCGTGAAGTCCCCCAGTTTGATATCTAGTTGTTTATCGACAATCTTTTGGGTATTATCTTCTACTATTTTAGGTGGGTTCCCCAGAAGTTTCTGGAAGTGGTCTTTCCATTTTTGGAGTCTATCTTTTTGGCTGTTTGCCTTTAACTTCGATTTAGAGGTACTTTTCCTACCGCTGACTTCATTAACAGTTTGCCATGCTAATCGTGACTGTCTGTCCTCCACCGATTGTCTTATATTATTTATTTGTGTTTGTATGTATTCTATTTGTTCTTTTTTGTATGTTTTGGCTAGTTCTATCTGGGCTTTTCTAAGGTCGTGTAGATTGGCATTAGTTGGGTTTATTTTATTACGTTGTACTGCTTCTTTTATATCGTTTCTCTTTCTCTAACTGTTTCTGTCTCCCATGGAACATGGTGTCTGGCTCTTGGTTTGGTTGGTACGCACTCGGCTGCTGCTTCTTGGTGAGCATTGACGAAGTTTTCGTATTCCTCGTTTGGTGTGGAGCTTTCGGATATCTCCTGGAGGATATCGAATTTATTTCTAACTGCAACAGCGTAGCGATTGCATATATCGCTGTTGGCAAGTGTCGCCCAGTTGTATCGTATGGATTTACTAGTTTGCTTTTTATTCCTACGTAGGCTTAGTCGTAATTTTGCTGTGACTATTCTGTGATCTGAGGATACTCCTTCAAAAGAGGAATACGCTTCACAGTTAATTGCACTATTTATCCACTTTTTGTTTATTAGGATGTAATCTAGTTGTGCCTTTGTGTTATTTGGGTATGTGTGTGTCCAAAGTTTGCCCTTCCGTTTTCGGAATTTGGTGTTTAGACAAACAAGCCCGTTCTCAACAGAGAACTCAGCTAGGAGATCACCGTTCCTGTTTGGGGTATTGTGTAAGCTGAATCTATTGTTTTCGTTTCTTCCTATGTGTGCATTCAGGTCTCCACCGACGATCAGTACGTTATGTTTGGGGGTATGTCTGCATAGGGAGGATAGCCCGCTGTAAAACATTTCAATGTCTGTTTCGTTGCTGACATTTGTGGGGCTGTAGCATGAGACTATAGTCATGCAAGGATTGCCATTAAACGTAGCACACATGATTCTCGGTTGGATTTTTTCTATGCTGTTAAGTGATTTTAGTGCTCGAGGGCTGAGAAGCATTCCTACACCTCCTATAGCGGCATTGACGGAGTTTTTCCATGCAGATGCTGACACAAATGTCCAGCCATTTCCACATTCATGGTATTTTAGTTCTACATCACCATGGTCAAATCTGTGTTCTTGCACACATATGATATCTATATTTTTTTCAGCTGCGGACGCTGTAAGTTCTGGGAGTTGGCCTATCGTTTTTAGTGTTCTAACGTTAAATGTTGCTATCTTAAGTGTTTTTTTACATCTAAGTAGGTCTGTATTGGTTTTGGGTTCTATGTCCGTCTTATTAGATATTGTGGTTAGGTTTATGTCTTCATTAGAGTGTTTGCCTTGTTTGTCTGTGTTGAGAGTGATGTGGTTTGAGTGTGTGATGTATTTGGAGCTCCGCATGTAATTTATCGGACACTGGGTCGGAGCTCGAGCCCCAGCAGAGCGCGTACTTTTGGTGATAGCAGGGAGCACGATGCTGTATGATTCTTTCATATTGGCTTTGTGTACTGTCATGAATAGTTTAGGTTGGGTCGAGGTCATCGATATCTATCGGTAGCTGTGGAGTTAACTCATCAATAGGCGCCGCTCTTAAAGATGAGGAGCAGTAGTTACCTGACTGAACTGGTTGATCCTGGCCGTTGGCCCATTCTGGGCTCCTCCGCCAGCATCTTGTGATATACGCCGTTGACCTATTTAGGTTCCTCCGCCGCGTCTCACAACCACCACGCTGCTGCCCATGGTTTGGTTTTACATGCCAGTGTGGCATGTAGATTTTTTGCAAGAAGGAAGGAGAGAGATGGGCATTAAAAAAAAAAAAAAAAAAAAAAAAAGTTGGGCCTAGATATATAAGTTTTAACTTAGTATAAGTCCACATGTCCTCTCCTAGATTGGAGTTTGCGAACGTGGGGTCCGTCCTGTCCGAAAATCATAAAATGTGCCTTCTTCAAAACCAAATCAGAATCTAATGGTTTATAGTTGATTAAACAGTCGGGTGGGGTAGGCATTTAAAGAAAAGAGAAGGACAGGGGAGAGAGAGAGAGAGAGAGAGAGAGAGAGAATCAAAGGGATCGGCAGACCAGTGGAATTTGGAGGGGGTTGGGGCAAGCTACCGAAATTTACGACAACCTTCCATTTTTGAACTTTAAACCAGCATTAAGATATGGTTAACGTATAAGTGATTTAAGAACATTTTTAGAGAAAAATACGAAACAAATTATATTTTGATAATAACAGTCTTTAAATAAATCAACAAAATATAAACATAGACCTTATTCTGTTCCGTTCTGTCCGAAAATCATAAACATGTGCCTTCTATGTTTATATTTTTGTTGATTTATTTTAAAGACTGTTATTATCAAAATATAATTTTGTTTCGTATTTTTTCTCTAAAAATGTTCTTAAATCACTTATACGTTAACCATATCTTAATGCTGGTTTAAAGTTCAAAAATGGAAGGTTGTCGTAAATTTCGGTAGCTTGCCCCCCCCCTCCAAATTCCACTGGTCTGCCGATCCCTTTGATTCTCTCTCTCTCTCTCTCTCTCTCTCTCTCTCTCTCTCTCCTCTGTCCTTCTCTTTTCTTTAAATGCCTACCCCCACCCGACTGTTTAATCAACTATAAACCATTAGATTCTGATTTGGTTTTGAAGAAGGCACATGTTTATGATTTTCGGACAGAACGGAACAGAATAAGGTCTATGTTTATATTTTTGTTGATTTATTTTAAAGACTGTTATTATCAAAATATAATTTTGTTTCGTATTTTTCTCTAAAAATGTTCTTAAATCACTTATACGTTAACCATATCTTAATACTGGTTAAAGTTCAAAAATGGAAGGTTGTCGTAAATTTCGGTAGCTTGCCCCAACCCCCCTCCAAATTCCACTGGTCTGCCGATCCCTTGATTCTCTCTCTCTCTCTCTTCTCTCTCTCTCTCTCTCTCTCTTCTCTCTCTCTCTCTCTCCCCTGTCCTTCTCTTTTCTTTAAATGCCTACCCCCACCCGACTGTTTAATCAACTATAAACCATTAGATTCTGATTTGTTTTTGAAGAAGGCACATGCTTATGATTTTCGGACAGAACGGAACAGAATATATATTATATATATATATATATATATATATATATATATATATATATATATTAGTGTTTTTTTGTCTTTTCGTTTTGTTTCCTTCTTTATCACATACAAATTATTTACTTATGATAACTCGACACTTCTTTTATGTCTAACAGCGTTTTTAGCAATTTATCGAAGTGTGTAGGCAATGCTTCGATCGATTACATCTGATATGGTGATGTTTCTTTTTATAATATTTATTTTGATTTTGTTTTTTAAAAATGGAGTCGTCTATGCCGTAAACAATTGACTATTTACAATGGCAGACTCTATAATTTTAAACTGTATGTGCGCTAAACATTTTGTCGCCACCAGTGCATACATTTTTTACTGTCTCCAAACTGAAACATCTAAAAGTAAAATTTTGTGATTTTTTTATAAACTTACCTTAGATTTTGTTGGTTGGTTCGATTTTACGGCATGTGAAAACTTGTTGGTTATTTTATGCCGAAAATATTTTGTTGTATTTAATCTTCACAAGCAGGACCTGTGGATATACCAGAGTGATATAATTAAATTATTTCAACGTTTGATATGTTTACTTAAGAGTTATTACGAAATAGAGCAATATGTGAAAGTATAATAATCTTGATTGAACTCTCTCTCTCTCTCTCTCCATCTGTTTGTCTGTCTGTCTCTACCCCTCTCTCGGGCTCACTCACTCCCTCACTTACTCACGGTTTTTTTTTCTTTTTTCTTCTTCTTTTCTTTCTTTCGATAGAAACAGGTTATATTCATCTGCTCTCTCTCTCTCTCCTCTCCCTCTCCTCTCTCTCTCTCTCTCTCTCTCTCTCTCTCTCTCTCTCTCTTTCTCCTCTCTTTCTTTCTTTCGTATTATATTTTTCTGTGTAGCATCCCTTTTTTTATTAGTTATAATGAAAACGAACTGGTCCATTATTTAGCTGAGGTGACGACACTCCTGAGAAATAAGAATTAGGTGGAGAAGCGACACCAGATAATCAGTATTTATATTTTTGCATTTCATCTTGAGGATTTGGTATCTACTAGCCTAACCCGATACCAACTACACCCGTAGGGTGTTGCAAGATGATAATGGACGGAAGATTAAAGAACATCAGTATTAATATATAGATAGGTACTCAATTTTGTAAACATTTTTAAACAAATTCTTCCTATTTGCCCCATAGAGTGGACCCTAACAGGTACTACGACTTCGGGTCAGCGTGGACATAGGAGTAATGCTGATGAAGGGGTACTCCATATTTGCAAGAACTCCAAAATTGAAATCTCTTCATTAGATTTACATTTTGTACATGACTCAAAATAAGTCGTCGTCGAGATTTCAGCCAGACAGCGAAGGAGTCTATCCCCTTTTCACTAGCACTGGAACAAGGAGATTGTTTTTGCGTTGAGGTAGAACGCTACACCTACCATAAACTCCTTACATTACTGCACAGATCCCTGTGCTATGCATACGCTGAGTTGGCGAGGGCTCGTATCGAACCAAGAACCTTGTATTACAATTAACCACACTAGAATGTATCTACTAGCATAACCCGATACCAATTACGCCCACCATACATACACCCCCTAAAAAGAGAAAGCGTAGTATAGAGATGACACAAGACCGCACCTATGGGGCTCCTAACAAGTGTGGCAAAAAACATGAATATGTAGCGATTGAAAGGTAAGTAAACTCTTTATATACATATTGTACACGTGGAAGAGCGTGGTGTAATGGTTAAAGTCATGGGAAATGGTCTCGTCACCCCGAGTTCAAATCCTGCACCTGGTAATTGCATTTCACTTAGCGCTAATACCCTTGGGAAAGGTATGAATTCTACTCTCCCTCCAGCTATGGTTAGGCAACTGGTCTAGGAGAAGATACTCTGAATTCAAACTGTTAAACTCCGCTTAAGAAATTGACCTTGTGTCATATCCTGCTCGTGCGGAGGGATGGTTGTGGTTTGTTTGTTCATTGATTTTAACGGCATATTAACCCGTCTGGAGTTATGTCATGCCTACCGGTTATGATGTAATACATAGTGTATTTATATATATACTTCTAGCAATTGGTTTTAACAATGTGTTAACATTATTGGGAGTTATGTTTTATGGTATTGGTTTGTTTCATGTCTATATTCTATGGTATATGTTTGTTTCCCTCAAAAAGGAGAGAATATCCTCCATGTTGACATTTTCAAACAGATCCTTCATATTGTTTGCTTTTAAATAACGGTTTCTGATGTGTGCAATAAACCTGCATTCCATGAATAAGTGTTTAACTGTCAAATGTTTTTGAGATGTTTCACACTGTGGTTGTTGTTCTTGCTTGAGTATAAGGAGTGCGTTAGTGTTGTATGACCAATGCATAATCGGGACACAATGACTTGTTCCTTTCTAGACTTCCTTAAAGTTGGTCTCCAGCCTTCCAA
Organism: Doryteuthis pealeii; assembly: GCA_023376005.1. Lineage (NCBI taxonomy): Eukaryota > Metazoa > Mollusca > Cephalopoda > Myopsida > Loliginidae > Doryteuthis > Doryteuthis pealeii. Next base: position 84,437,893 of record CM042155.1, on the reverse strand, counting down.
GATAGGTTTAATTAGGAAGAGTTTATTGTGGGTGTTTTTATTCCAGTGTTGTTGCCATTTTTTGTATGAAGGAATCTATTAATTTTAGGTTTCAAGTCAGTATATGGTACCTTGAACTTGCCGGGGATCAAATCTAGAGCCGATTTAGCTGCAGAGACAGCTTTTTCATCCCCCCTTACTCCTATATGGCTTGGGATCCAGCATATTATAATCTCCTTAGAGGAGGGGTTGGTAAATATATATATATACATACATATTATACATGGAGGTGCGTGGTGCAATGTTTAGAGCCGTAGGAAATGGAATCCTCGTCTGTTTGCATTTCATAAAGCGCTAATAACCTTAGGAAAAATATATAGTCACTCTCCCTCTATCTATGGGTATATAGTAGGGCATTCATACTTACATTCACATACATACATACTCACATTCCTATATACATTGACTACTCTCTGAATCTATTTCTTACCTTTCTCACTGCTGTCAGATCTCACGGTGAACTCGGTGGATTACTTGACTAGATGCATGTACATTCTACCCCCACCCCCACCCGTGATAATGGGCCCTTAAAACATTGGCATAGTAACCAGTCTAGGAGAAGGAAAACTCTTAATTCAAAACCTGTTAAACTCCGCTTAAGAAATTGACATTGTGTCGCATCCTCTTTCGTGCTGGTGTGGTGGGTATATATATATATATATATATATATTATATATATATATATATATATATATATATATATATATTTAAAATGGTTTGACGTTTGCCATAAGGACAATAGGGCCGGGACAATCTTAACACTAAAGGCATTTTGTTGGAGTTCGATAAAGCGGTCAATATGTTGAAAGGATAAATAAATAAAGGAAAGAAAATGTTGAATGGATAAAATTAATTTAATGAATTACAAACACGTGTTTGACCAGGACTATATATATATATATATATATATATATATATATATATATATATATATATATATATATATCCCTTCACACGAGCAGGATGTGACACAAGGTCGATTTCTTAAGCGGATTTTAATAGGTGTATATTTAGGGATTTTCTTCTACTAGACTGGTTAACAAGATCTATTTTTAAGCGGAATTTATCAGGTGTGAATTCAGAGTTTTCCGTCTCTTTGAATTTTAGCCTAACCAAGGTTAAATAACCCAGTGTCTCCTAGTATCTAACCATAGCTGGAGAAATAATATTAGCGCTATGTGAAATGCAAAGTGCCTCGTCTTTCCATGTCCATTTCATACGACAGTAATTATTACAACAATCGCCTCCACAAAATGTATTGTTTGATTTTTATTGATTAAATGATATAATCAAATAATTAAAAAATCAATCGATTTGTCGAGGTCTTCACAGGGCAAGTACAAATCAAGTACAAACAAACTTGTATGATATATGTACTAGCAAAAGTACCCGGTCCATGACACATGGTAGTAATATTTCTTTGTTGGGGGCAATAGCAGTAAAGTAGTTACTTAACTCGCTACCTGCAGTTTTCGCGCCGAGAACTGTTGTGTCAATAATAATAATAGTACCTTGGAACGGTCATCAGTAGTCTGGAAAAGAGTATGGATGAACTGGAAATCAGAGGAAGAATCTAAATTTACTTGGTCAGTATTTCTAATAGCCAGGAACAATGCGCCCTGGAAACAGAATAGGTTGTCATCTTATTATAATGAATAAAATCTAATTTAACGGACCTAATTTCCACCATCGTATGTCACCCCGCCGAAAGAAGAAGATAAAAATATAAAAAAAATCAGGGAATTAACCGAATTAAATGACATTTTCATTTTTGATATATTAATGAATAAAAGATATAATGCACCAGTTATTTTATTTAAAAACTTTTACATTTTTCAGGTCAGTTACCTTTGAACCACGTATCTTTTAGGCGTAACACAGATTCTCAAATATACGTGGTACAAAGGTAACTGATCTGAAAAAAATTTAAAATAGTGGAATCTAGGTCCGTTAAGTTCGATTTAACCGAAATGTACATACCAAAACAGACGCGAACCCGTTATGTATATTATTAGATACATATCTACCGTTACAGGGTGTGGGCAATGTACTTTTTGATTATATTTTTAGCATAAATACCCATCAAACATGGATAGAACATAACTTCTTCTGCATAAAATAAACCAAGAAGGGTTGACATATCCGTAAAATTCAACAAACCAAACCTGACAAAAATGAATCATTTAGTTTTTTCATTCATAAAATATTGTCCAAGGAAATATATTTTAACTATTTGTGAAAATTTATATCTTGTAGATTGACCCTTGTTTATTTTCACGAATACAATGTTTGCGCCTTAATTCCAGCATGGCTTTGCTCAAAGTTTATGTTGTGGACTAGGATGGCGTGCCTCGCATAGAGCGTGAATGTGCTGGTTCGGCTTTCTGAGAAGATCGGAGAGATTTCTTATCCTGCTTCAGAGCCATTCGGCCACTGGAACGGCTAAGTAAAAGTAACAACATTGATCCCAGGGAGCTATCCCCCCAGGCAACACCTGCTCCCTTGATTTAAAGGGGCAAGGCTGGGTTTATTGTCGTGCCTTAGGCGCCCCACTCATGGGTGAATGCCGACGGGATCAACACATCTTTTATGCCTACCCCCATGAGCTTTTGGGGTGAGAGGCAAATACCTGTGCCTGCTTCAGAGCGCTTCAGTGACTGGAGCGACTAAGTAATAACATTAACAGCATTGATCCCAGAGGGCTATCTCCCAAGGCAATACCTGCCCCCTTGATTTAAAGGGACAGTGTTGGGTTTATTGCCCAACGCCCGAGGCGCCCTTTTGATGGTGAATGCCAACGGTATCAACGTACTTTTTGTGCTTACCACCTATGTCTCGGCTAGTGGGTGATACCACATAAAAATGTCCTTGTGTCACGCCTCATAAGTGGGATGAGAGGCAAATACCCTGAGACTGCAAGGATTACGGAACCATTAAGCGAACCGTCTGCATCCTCCATACTCACCAGATTTAGCGCCTTCAGACTGTTATCACTTCGGCTCCATGAAAGAAGCCTTGAGAGGCAAACTTTATTCCAGTGACGAAGAAGTGAAATCTGTAGTAAAAAAACAGACTTCATAATTTTACGGGCAGGGATACGTGCTCTCGTTCGAAGGTGGAACATTGATATTGAGAGAAACGGTGACTATGTGGAGGAGTAGGGATGTGATCCACAGTGTACAAGCTTCATGTTGATGTATGATACATGTTACTGTGCTTTTGGTAATTATACCTGTCCTAAACAAAATGCATTATTTTTTGACACTCACACGTAAGTTAGTAAAGTATGAGCATTGGCCGATTTTTAGAAGATCATTTTTAAGACTATACTTATTGATGAATGATATTGTAGATTGCTGTATCCTTTCTTTGAAACAGATTGTCAGTTGTGAGAGATTTTATTAAAATAAAATACATTCGCATCACGTTTATATTGTTTTCCGTATTGCAGACATAAATCTATTTAATTAGCCCCTGAAATTCATATGGAATTATAATGACAAACATTTGGAAAATTTTTCTACAACCTCTTAGTTTGTCTAGACTATTACACCAAACGCATTTGGAAAAAAAAAACAAAAAAAAAACAAAAACAGACTTGTAATTTCACTTGTCCCATTACATTTAATGTTAGGATTATTGAACCTTCCTTCTTTTAAATCTAAAATCAACTCAGGTAAAATATATTAAAATGTACCACACAGTAATATTTGGATTAATTTAGCTTAAAAAGTTGTATAAAAATGAATTAGCGAACCAATGAGCCTGGAATACCATTGAGTATTACTCTGGTATCTTTTTTGAATTATGACGTTTATTGAGTAACGAAAACGCTACACCCATAAACTGATTTTTGAAACTAGATTTTAATTCCCATGGAATGAAACCTAATAGTCATTAGAATAAATCTCTCTCTCTCTCTCTCTCTCTCTCTAATATATATATATATATATATATATATATATATATATATATATATATATATATATATATATATATATAATTATGTATGTTATGTTCTTGTGATCGTTGCTTGTTTGGTGCGTTCCTGGTTTAATCTATTGCGATATTTCGGGTGAACATTCACCTTTTTCAAGGTATATCAG
>CM042155.1:84426248-84428748 GCA_023376005.1 Doryteuthis pealeii | reverse complement strand
CTCTCCTAGACTAGCTACCTACCCAAGACTGAAGGGCCCAGTCTGCCCTACTATTTAACCCATAACTGGAGGAAGAATATATGGATTCATACCTTTCCGAAGGGTATTAGCGCTATGTGAAATGCCAACAGCTTCGTCTGGGAATTGAACTCGAATCGACGAGTCCATTTTCCACGACTCTAACCACTATTCCACGCGCCTCCATTTGAACCATAAGTCTAATATATCAGTTACAATCACCGTGTGTCGTCCTCACCTACGGATGCAGTTCATGAGGTAGTCCTATTACTGGATTGACCATGGATGTTTTCCAACTGGCTGCTTCGTCATTGCTCTCTGTGCCCAGGTTGTGTTTGAAAGATACACAGAGCGGAGATCGACGCAACTTGCTTGCGGCGTCTTTGGGACGTGTTGGGTTGTTATTAGGAATGAGTTTTCTAAGATGTCGACAACTCCAAGAACGAGACAAGTACCAGTTGTCAATGACAACATTTTTTGCAATATGATTATGTAAACATATAGGATGGCAGCAAACTCGTATCAAGTATAGCCATTGCTTGATAAAGACAAAAAAGGTTCAACGATGAGCTGCGCGAATGTGGCGTTTTAGTCAAGCTAAAATCTTGCATTCACAACAAATTATTCCAGGGAGCACAGTGTAGTTTATTGGTTCATTTCGCCGATTCACAGTTTGGTGACCCATCAGGCCAGCTCTGCTCAGACACGGCCTTCCTCACTGTTCACACAGTAGACCAATTTGAAGCCCTTGCTCGTTTACTGCTTTATGAACGTTCCCCTTGCAAACATCTCGTTTTAAACGTTCATGTTGCATACGATTTGTCTCATATTTAGTTGTGCCTTCCTGCAACGTTTTTCTCCATTGCCCACAATCCAAAGCTTAACCCTTCCAGGTTTTCTCGTCGATGCTACACTTTTTCAAGGATGAGAAATATCTTATGGTTCCTGTCCCCATTTAATATAGCTTTTAAAAATTGAGAAATGGCTTTTTCAAAATATTCTATGCCTAAAGTTACTGGAAATATCAGCAAAATCAACATTGGCTAATTAATATACAAATTGATGGGAAAAAATGATTAAAAAATCAACTTGTGCTTTACTCTTATGTATTTTCAAGAATAGATTTTACAATTAAGTTTTGCACACAAGAAATGTATGCATATTACCGCCTTATTTAAGTATGTTTGGAAGATAAAAAAAATGGCATGAACTCTATCATAAAGTAAAAGATTCTAAATAATTTTGAATGGATGTAGGCATAAGAGTAAATGGTATCTGGTAAATGAGTTTTCGATTTCAAGGTTTATATACAAATGTGTATCACAAGTGTAGATATTTCAAATATATTTCTAAAACTGTCTATTTATTTTGTAGCCTGTCTCTATGTAATATTTGATTACATCATCCTTGTATCTCTTCTTAGGCTTTTCAGCCAAACACTTTCCGTTTGTAAGTCCCAATAAAAGAGTAAAAAATATGTAAACATTTACAATAGAAAAAACATAAGTTACTACTTGATAGGAGAGAAAATAGTGTGAAATGTTAAATTCTATAACAAATAAATCCACATAAAACAACGTTTTATCAATCATTAATAATTATCTCATAAACTTAATATCCTGTGAAAAAATATCTGATGAGTTTTGAAGAGAAATAATTTTGTGTGGTTATGACTTTAATGAATTTTTGTTTAGATTTGTGTTTTGATCCAAATGGTTTATCTTAAGTCATACTATTTATCTTTTAATCGTCAGTGATAATCTTAAAAGCTGTACCTAGTAAGTACTGCTAATTCTTATAGTGCCAAACTAGAAATTGATTTTATGTCTATCTTTATAAATCCCATGTGGCGGCAGAATCTCCGTAGAGGACTGTTCAGGTCAGAAGTCACCCTGACGCAACATCATGAAGCTAAGAGGTCTAGAAGAAAGCAGCGGCAACAAAGCACCGGAACATCAACATCTTCATGGACAGCCTTTAAATTCGACATCTATGGTCGAGAATGTTTTTCAAACATCGGGATTCACAGTCACAGTGGCACAAAACCTTAATTAAGATCTTCCGAGATTGAAATGCTAATATATTATAAATCCAAATATTCAATTTATTTACACTGTACTATATATTTTTACTCAGGGTTGGTAATAAGTTCTTTGATACTAACTTGGGAGAATGTTTGATCTTTCACTGGAGTCTGAGTGACAGCACCAAAGGGGATCTTGTATGCGTTCTGTGCCCTTTAATCTTGGTATTTCAACCGGTTTTGTAAAAGGAGAACCAAAGGGACTCTCTTCTCAGGCAAAGATTACTTTGAGAGCTATTCAACCCCTTCCTCTCTCTATTGGAAATTAATCATAATAATCATGGGATTTTCGAGTTATTCAAAATGGATGGATGCATTCCTGAAAAGTATATGTTTTCAAAGTCTCAAAATCAGACCTTATTAAACATTAAGGTTTTTTTTTAAATAGGTAGCCATTAA
>CM042155.1:84406248-84421248 GCA_023376005.1 Doryteuthis pealeii | reverse complement strand
AATAAAATCATGGAGAATGTGACATAAATAACTAAGGAATTGTGACTTGTATAGTAATATAGTTTCGGTTACAGATAGACAACCCACAATATTATAATAATATATATATATATATATATATATATAATATATATTATATAAAGCAGAGTTTTTTTTCTTTAAACGAACGAAGGCCCTGACAAAGCTTTTAAACAAACCGAACAAATGTAGCGTCGGCTTATTAAACGTCACTCGTCATTGAAAATTGTGCTTTTTTTCATTTAAAAAAAATTAAACACACACACATATACATATATACAAGGTTAGTAAAAAAGATGGATATTTGTTGTACTTTTGACACACCTTGTATTCTGAAAAAATATAACGTTGCCTTTATTCTTAATTCCTATCTAAGTAGATATAGCTTTAAACTTGTTACTTTTTTGACACACATTGTATTCTGAAATTTTTTTCATAATACAAGGGCAGTCAAAAAGCACCATAAATATCGATACTTTTTGACACACCTTGTATATATATATATATATATATATATATATATATATATATATATATATATATATATATGGGGGGGTGTTATCATTTTCTGTCTACCTACTTTTGGTGGCTCTTGAATATACATTGAAGGTAAATATCTGAAATGCATAGTCGGCTATCTTTGGGTGTTTGAAAGAAAGAGAAACTCTGTACGAGCAGCGAAGAACCCGCAAAAAAGTGCTTTTGATAAGAACAAAAACTAATTCTAAACTGAAGATGTTTTTCTTTCTCATGAGAAAATACTGATTCGTACTTAATGATTGTGTTCTTTTGTTTTTCTCTGTTCAATAGCGGAACATTACATCGCCATTTTTATCCGCACTTCCTCAATGTCCGGCATAGCATCGTCATTCCCTTTGATCGGAAATTTTAGCTATAAAGAATATTTTTCCAAACTTTATCAACTGTTTCCTTTATATTCTTTCATTTTTACAACAAAAAAATAAATAAATAAATAAAAATATAAAATAAAATAAAATAAACATAAATAAATAAAATAGCATCTTGTTCAACTCCAAATACTAAGTTCCATTGCTGTACCATTGTAATGTTTCTTTTTACTCTTTGTGATTGGATGTTCGATCTAATGATGATTATATGTTTTGTAAAGGCTTGTAGAGTTGACTAGCGTAAACGTTTTCAAAGAAGCATTCATTTTCTGTGGAACTAAAAGAAAACAACTACACAGTGTCCGTGATAAATGATAATGATAATTACTGGCTTTAGTCTAAAATTACCATTTAGCTCGCAGACAGGGCGAAATACAGGTACATTTTTCATGTTTTATTAGGCATTATATTGTAATTGGTATTAATACTATGTTCACAATATGCCTTCAGCATGTTTTTTTGCTGCTGTACTGTATCATATATCCTATGGTTGAAACTCATTGCTTTTCATTAATCTTTGTAAGAGCAAGATCATTGAACTGGTGTCTGAGATTCATTCGCACTTGCTAGGATTGGTGTGTATGTTAACATAATACATTTTTTCCTCCTTGCAGACATGTTATTACAAATAAAGTTTGAGACTCAAGGTTTGCTTTCTTTCCCTATTCCAAATGGACGAAGACACATTTGTGTGTTATTTCTGAAGGCTGGAGAGTCCAAAAAAAGAGGGTTTGATTTTGCCGGCACTTCTTTATATATTCTGCTCACATTATATATCCTATTTCTTTCCTATTCCAAATAGACGAAGACATAGTGTATTATTTTGAAGCTGGAGAGTCCCAGAAAAAGAGGGTTTGATTTTGTCGGCACTTCTTTATATATTCTGTTCACAACGCCACCTAACATCAAACCGTAGCAAGTAAGGGGAGATAATCACTCCAATGATAAGTAGTATCTAGAGAATATATGTCTTTGACAAGTTCCATTGCTTCAAAGGAAACCTGTTACAATGTATGGGGTTATAAATTGTTATCAGAGCCTGAATTTAGTTTGAAATAGTTTTCTTAGAGTTAAAAGCGTTACAGACACCTCGGACGCCAAAAACAATCTCCTTAGTCTAGCGCAAGTGAAAAGGGAATAGACTCCCTCGCTGTCTGGCTGTTGCCGACTCTAGGCCACCCCGAAGAGTTTACTTTTTCTTTACAATTCAATCTCTTTCTGAATGTTTTTCTTTCTTCTTTTTTTTCTTTCTTTCTTTCTTTTTTCTATCTTTTCAAAATGGTTTCTTTTACTCTCTCTTTTCCTTCTTTTACTCTTTTCTTTTTTTCTTTTTTTCTTTTCTTTTACTACTTTTTCTTTCTTTTTTCTTTCTTTTACTCCTTCTTTCTCTCTTTTCTTTCTTTTACTCTTTCTTTCTTTTTTCTTTCTTTTACTCTTTCTTTCTCTCTTTTCGATCTTTTACTCTTTCTTTCTTTTTCCCTTCTTTTACTCTTTCTTTCCTCTTTTTTCTTCTTTACTCTTTCTTTCTTTCTTTTTTTCTTTCTTTTACTCGTCTTCTTTTTCTTTTCTTTCTTTACTCTTTTTCTTTCTTTTTCTTTCTTTTACTCTTTCTTACCTCTCTTTTGTTCTTTTTTCAATCTTTCTCTCTTTTCTTTTTTTGCTTTTTTTCTTCTTTTTTTTCTTTCTTTACTCTTCTTTTCTTCTTTTCATTTTTTCTTTCTTTTTCTCTTTCATTCTGTCTCTTTCTTTCTTTTACTCTTTCTTTCTTTCCTCTTCTCTTTCTTCTCACTCGTCTTTCTATTTTCTTTTCTTTTTCTCTTTCTTTCTCTCTTTTCTTTTCCTTTTACTCTTTCTTTCTCTCTTTCTTTCTTTTGCTCTTCTTTCTTCTTTTTTCTTTTTTTCTTTTTTTTTTCTATTCTTTCTCCTCTTTTCTTTTCTTTTACTCTTTCATTTTTTTTCTTTCTTTCACTCTTTTTCTTTCTTTTACTTTTTTTTTCTTTCTTTCACTCTTTCTTTTCTTTTTTCTTTCTTTTCTCTTTCTTCTCCTCTTTTATTCTTTTATTCTTTCTTCTTTCTCTTTTCTTTCTTTTTACTCTTTCTTTTTTCTTTTTTCTTTCTTTCACTCTTTCTTTCTTTTTTTCCTTTCTTTTTCTCTTTATTTCTCTCTTTTCTTCTTTTTACTCTTTCTTTTTCTTCTTTTTCTCTTTCTTTCGCTCTTTCTGTCTTTTTTCTTTTACTCTTTCTTTCCTCTTTTCTTTCTTTTACTCTTTCTTTCTTTCTTTTTTTCTTTCTTTCTTTTTTTCTTTCTTTTTTTCTTTCTTTTTCTCTTTCTTTCTTCTCTTTTCTTTCTTTTACTCTTTTTCTTTCTTTTTTTTCTTCTTTCACTCTTTCTTCTTTTTTTCTTTCTTTTCTCTCTTTCTTTCTCTCTTTTTCTTTCTTTTTACTTTTTCTTTCTTCTTTCTTTTTTTCTTTTCTTTTACTCTTTCTTTCTCTCTTTTCTTCTTTTCTCTTTCTCTTTCTCTCTTTTTTCTTAACTTCTTTTTTCTTTCTTTTTTTCTTTCTTTCTTTTTCTCTTTCTTTTTTCTTTCTTTTTCTCTTTTTCTCTTTTTCTCTTTCTCTTCTTTCTTTCTCTTTTTCTTTCTTTCTCTCTTTTTTTCTTTCCTTTTTTTTCTTTCTTTTACTCTTTCTTTCTCTCTTTTTCCTCTTTTCTTTTCTTAACTCTTTGTTTCTTCCTTTTTTTCTTTTCTATTACTCTTTCTTTCTTTTTTCTTTCTCTTACCCTTTCTTTCTCTTCTTGGCCTTTTTTCCTTTCCTTTCTTTCTTTTCATTTGTCTTTCTTTCTTTTTTAAAAAATTATTTTCATTATTTTTTTGTTGAATGAGATTCATTGCATTCAACTTTCTTAATTTACTCACACAGATGAGATTTTTCAAGATTTTATCCACTAGGCCATGGGGGTCTCACCCTGGAAAAGATGGGTTGCAATTTAAAAAAGATTGAATAAGATAGAAAGACGAGAGAGTAACACAGATTATGAAAAATGGATTAAATTATAGAAATGTTTATTTGGGAAAAGAACAAGACAAGAAAAGGAGTAAAATTATAATGAAGGAGAAAAGAAAAAAAAACGAAAGAAAGAAGAAAATGTGAGCGGAGGGAGAAATTAAGAGAGATGAGAAAGAATGGGAAGTGAGGGTGGTGTGTGTGAGGTTGTGTGATGCAAGAACGATAAAGAGAGAGGGGATGAGAGCAAAATCAGAGAGAGAAGTCGAGGATGTGTGATGTGTTTGTAATGGATCGAGAGGGAGAGAGAGAGAGAGGAACAGAGAGGAAGAGGAGGTGGAGGAGGAGAGAGAGAGAGAGGATAGCTGGGAGAGAAATGACGAGGTAAGGGAAAGGGAGGAAACCATCTAAGAGAGAGGGAAAGAAAGCGTGTGTATGACAAGAGAGAGAGGACAACGGACAGACAGAGAATCAGAAAGAAAGAGACAGTGAGGAGGGAGATAGAAAGAGAAGAGAGAGAGAGAGAGAAGAGAGAAGAGAGAGAGAGAGAGAGAATTGGATAGTGTTTGTGAGAGAGAGAAGAAAGAGAGTAATTGTTGAGAGAGAAAATCTGAGTGAGGGGAAGAAAATCAGATAAACAATCGGAAAAGAGAAGAGAAGAGAAGAGGGAGAAGAGAGGAGGGATATCCTGAGGGAGAAGAGGAAACGTGTGTGTGAGAGATGGTGTGTATGGGGAAGAGAGCGAGGGAAAAAAATTAGAAAGGAGAGAGTGATGAGGAAGAGAAAAATCTGAGGGAGAGAGAGTGTGTGTTTGTTTTGCGCATGCCCAGAGAGAAGAGAGGAGAAGAGAAGAGTGAAAGGAGAAAGAGAGAGATAGGGGAATGGAAATGAAGAGAGAGAGAGATAGAGAATGAAAGAGAGAGAAGGAGAGAATAAGTTAGAGCGTAGGAAGAAGACAAGATAAAAAAAAAGAGAGAAATCTAAGAAGAGAGAGGAAAGAGAGTTGCGTGTGTGTGTGAGAGTGAGACAGATCGAGACAGACAGAAAAATTCAAGAAACAAAACAAAGAGACAGTGAAGAGGGAGATAGAAGAAGAGAGAGAGAGGAGAGAAGAGAGAGAGGAGGAGAGGATGGATAGTGTATGGGAGAGAGAGAAGTATTGTGAGAGAGAGCATGTCTGAGTGAGGGAGAGGAAACAGTTCGATAGACATTTCGGGAAGAGAGAGGAGGGTTGAGAGATGGCGGGCGGGGGGTGGGAGAATTTGCTTTTAGATTGGGAAAGAGGTAAAGGAAAAAATAATGTTGTGGTGTGTGAGAGGAGAGAGAAAGAGGGTATGTGTGTGTGTGAAGAGAGAGGCCGTGTGTGGGGGGGAAGAGTTTGATGGGACCGAGACAGTAGAAGAAAGAGCGAGAGGAGGAGTAGAGAGAGAGGAAGAAGAGCAGCGAGAGATGTTCAGAGCCATCAAACAGTGAAATTATCGTTTCCGCCCCTCGATAGCCGGAGATCCGAGCGATTGAAGAGATCCCCCAGGCATTTTCCACAGTGCATAGGATTCCCTCGTTTAACGATTAAACTCACAAGTTTCAAATTTAGTCAGTTTAACAAACTACACAGAACTTTTGTCTCGACTTTTAGACTGAGTTATCATCTCGTCATACAATTCAAATTAACATCACTGAATTAACTATTGATTCTTGAGATTTTGAATACTGATTTTGCATGTGAATTCCCCAGAAATTCTATTCTCGTTCACATTCAGGGCAATGACTTGTCATATTGTCAACTAATTCAAATCTTACACCAATCACTTAACGATGTGTTACCCGAAAATTCCGAATACAATAGATAATACAATATAAGGAGTTTGGTAAAAGTTCGTCTGGCACTTTTCTCAGTGTGGACGGAAAACCAAACAAGTCTGTGTTAATGCTGTATAAACACTCTTGTGCACTTTAGGAGGTGCTAGAAAACTCTATTTTATCGATATTGCTTAGAGCAGGATGTACCACAAAGAGGGGGACATATTTCTTAAGGTTTGACTTTTTTTGTTTGGCTTTTGTTTTTTACGGGCTCTTATAAATGATCATCTGGTGGAGGGGTTCATTTAATGCCTCGCACAAAACGGTGTTGCAATAAAATTCATTCTTATGCAGTGATCTATTGCATTGTTTATAAATCATGTTTTTTTTTCTCTCTCTTTTCCTTCTCTCCCTTTTTTTTTTTTTCTCTTGTCTTCGCTCTAATTAACCGCCCATAGATGGGAAGCGACTCTACAGGTATCCCCAAGTGGAGTTTGCAAGTCATGAACGTCGTATTTCCACTATGCAGAGGAGTGCTCTCCTAGACCGATTCTTGTTTGTGTTTTGTGCTACGTTGGCTGCGATGAGTCCTCAGCTCGTAACAGCTAGTTCATGGAGGTTACAGCGTTCATCTCCTCGACTTGTTTTGGAATACGATTGGTGGGTGATGTTTCGAAGCCAATTGGCTGCGAAGGATGTACCGTCGGATGTACTAGCATCAATATACGCAGTGCTAGATACAGAGAATGAGCTGCGGCCTTGCATCATCCGCGTGAGTGAATGCGTAAGAATAGCAAGGATGCATGTCAATGGCCGTGGTACTATACTTGCAGGTTGCAAGTTAATCGGGTTCTACTAGATTCCTTAGCGGCCATCACGGGTTCACCACCCCGACGATCATCTACAATATTCGTATCGAGGAAAGACATGCTCCACGGGCAGGTGTAACTTAGACGGTTAGGACAGCTCTATGTTATGCACTAGATCGTTCCGTGCTGGGCCCATTGGGGGGCTACCACCTCCTGCAGAGTGCTAAGTCTGGTGGCAAATTTTCTAGACGCCCAGCCGACAGGGGCGGGACAATTTCTCTTAAACCAATTAAAAAGGGAAATTGATTGAAAGCCACATCATAAGTAAATTCGTCGGGTGTGGCCTAAAAGTCCGGCTATCAGACACGTATAGATCAGATTCATCGGCACAGAAAGCGAAGATTAAAAGAGTTGCATATGTCTGGAGAAGGGGACTTGCCTCGCGGCTCGCGCGGTTAGTAAACGGGTTTTTTCCATTCAACTTTCCTTTTCTGCTAGACCAAGGAGATGTATTTTATGCGTCTGGGGTAGAGCCACACCTCCCGCCAGCTTCTTTAACTGTTTACCATGAATACACGGGATGCGAGGGGATAGCGTATAGTCGGAAATGATGTAGTAAGGCTAAGCTGGTAGGAGTCAAACGAACTCATACAAACGAACGGCACTATGCATTTGGCCGCACGTTGGAATGATTACGCGGCTGGATAGCGGCTGAAGTTGGCGTGGACCGGTAAACTAGGAACCTTGTGGTTTCTCAGCTGAACGCTCTACCCCGAATGAGGGCTAACCCTTGTTTTATAAAACTCAATGTTTTTTCTATTTACCCATATGGGACCTAACAGGAGTGGACCAGGGGGCAATGGTGATGATGTGGTGCTCCACATTCCCCAAACCTCCAAAACTGGAAACCTCACAATCAAGATAGAGTTTACGGTCATTCCCGAGGACAAGTAAACCTCTCAGCACACCGCCTTCTAACACCCATATGATAAGAAGGATTGGGGATTGCCATGAGGGCAATAGGGTTGGAGCACAATCATATAGGTTGCTAGTCTTGACGTGACCAGCCGATTGATCGGAGTGGGCTCTCCGAGCCGTCTAGCCCAAGATAGGACCAAAGTGGAGTATTGCAAGTCATGAACTGCTCATCCACCTGGGTTCTATCCTTAAGGCATTACGGTCACCACCCACAGCTAACAGGTGGCCCCATTGGGGAGTTTTTAACCCTCTGCATAGGTGCAGTCGGTGCAATCTAACACCCCACCGACAGGGCGGGACAATTTCTTAAACTGAGATTAAGAAATGATTGAAAGCCACATCATAAAGTAATAAGTCGTCGGGGTGCCCTAAAGTCGGTATTAGCCAATTAGCGAGGGAGTTTATCCCATTTTCACTAGCGCTAGACCAAGGAGATTATTTTAGCATCTGAGGTGGAGCGCCACATCTACCATCAGCTTCTCACTTTACCACACAGATCCCCGTTCTACTCATACGCTGAGTTGGCGAGAGCCGGTATCGAACTAAGAACATTGTGATTTCTAGCCGAACGCTCTACCGACTGAGCTAACCCGCCCATAATACTGAGAGTAACCTTATATGTAATTTAGCACGAGAAGTTTTAAGCAAGAATTTTGAGTTAGAGGAGAACATAAAAGTTCAAATGATGCTTCAGCATAGACATATGGCATGATCTGATTGGACGTAGGAATGAGACGTGTCGAAGTGGTAAAGAGGTGTGGTTAGAGGTCACGGTGTTAATTGAGTCTGGGGGAATATACTAAGAGGGCAAGACATGGATTTCTTGTTCGTGGCAGTGGTGATTTTCGGGAAAATAACATCCTCATGAGTAAAAAAAGTGGGCTTGTGTTATTACTAAAAACTCTATATGGCACAAGGCAATATATCCCTCAGCCCCTCAAGTTAGTTTCTAGACTCCAAACATCATAGAATTGCCAGTCAACTGAAGAGCTACCCAGCAACCAGGATTCCAGCCTCCCGATATAATATCGGACGAGAGAGATAGGTATACTAAATATTTCTACTATAAACATATCATTCACTCCATTCGAAGAACCGTAAACTAACAAACGTGTTAACACGTCATCTTTCTTTTCGGAAATGAGAGCCAGAACGTAAGTAGAGTTGATACCTCATCTCCGATTCCGACAAGGAGAGCGTAGTGTTACAATACTAATAAAAAGAATCCATAAGAAGCACACAATAATATAAACTACATTTTACTGAACGAGTGATATTATAAGAACAGTCTATGCTTAAAGCAACTCAACCCATTCACCAGCCACTTTGGCCCTATTTTGGGCTAGACGGGCGGTCGGAGAGGCCCCCTCCGATCAATCGGCTGGTCACGTCAAGCCCTAGCACCTATATGATTTTCCCAACCCTATTGCCCTTATGGCAACCCCCAATCCCATTTTATCATATGGGTGCTAGAAGGCGGTGGCTGCGGGTCTACATGTCCTTGGAATGATGTTAAACTCTATCTGATGGTGAGGTTCAAGTTCTGGAGGTTTGGGGAATGTGGAGCACCCTTTCATCACCATTGCTCCCTGTTCCACTCTGACCCGGAGTGGTAATACCTGTTAGGTTCCCATCTAGGGGTTAAATAGAAAAATGTATTTATAAAAAAATTGTATTATCCATTAAAATGAATTTATTTTTCAAAACTTTATCGGCATTAAATGACCCACTAGGTTGATATGCCGTAAAACAAAACAAACCAAACCAAACCATTCACCAGATCGCTGAAGCGAAAATGTAACGTATTTATTGGATTGCCCATGCTGTCAAAAACAATACATTAGAAAATCAGAATGCCCATTTTACTTTGGATTAAACTAGAAGTGGCTACCCGGCATTTCTTGGGTAGAGGGGCTTTAAAAAAGTTAATCACAGTTCCATTGATTATTTTGGTCTTCCATAATTTATTTATTTATGTTTTAATTATGGGAGTCACCAATGAATTTCCCTAATTCTTTACAGTCATTTCAGGGTTGTAGTTTAATGCAGTTTTATAGTGGAGATTATTTGTGGCATAAAGTTGGATCCTGTCTTGAAGTAGAAAGATGTAGTATCAGTTTTAATCCTTGTCTGTTGAGCGATATATGTATTGTGTTATATTTATAAGGAAATAGTGCTCAATTTCGTGGATAGAGCAGTAGCGGGGTCATGAAGTCAACTGTTAATAACGATTTCTCGCCTATGCAATTCTAAAGCCAAGTGTCCTGTTTGAAAATCGCATAGGCGAGAAAATTGACAGTAACCAAGCGCCATTGAATTTACACACACGATACACACACAACACACACACACACACACACACACACACACCACGCACAACACACACACACACATGTAGTAAATGAATAAAAGGAAAATTTGGTCAAAATAACAACTCAAACAAGTAGATGTAGGAGAGCATGACTTCTTCAGTCATTTATTTGAACATTTGTGCATTATACATTTGTTTTTATAGAAGAGAGAATGAACGTGTGAGGGGTGAGTTTGGTGATGAAGTCAGGAGGATGGGATTGAGTTTGTGAGGATTTGGTTGGTCAAAATAAATCTTTCACAGATTGAGTTGGGAGAGAGATAAGATCAAATGTGTGGAATTTCTTGGAAGAAATATAAGTAAGGTAGTTTAGTGCAAAGGAGGAGAACATGAACACCTTACCATTCCGAGACACCCTACTAATAAAATCGCAAAACAAACTAACCTACAAAGTCTACCGCAAACCCACCAACTAAAACGACTACATACATTTCTACTCCCATCACAAAAACAAGATCAAATCGGGCCTTATAATAGGCTTCTACTTAAGAGCAATACGCATAAGTAGCTCCCAATACATAGAAGAGGAATTCAAGTACATAGAGAACCCCCTCCCAACTCGAAAATACCCTTAACATTTAATCCTAAACGCCAAGAAAAAAGTCCTCAGAATACACTCAAACACTAAACCAAAAAACACCAACACTACCACCACACCTTCCAGTCCCCCCACAAACATATATATATATATATATATATATATATATATATATATATATATCACGCTCAAGGCACGACGAAATATCTCTCTCCTACATCTACTTGTTTAAGTTGTTGTTTTGTCCACATTATCCCTCTATTCTTTTACAACATTCTGTCGGATTTACTCCAATCCTCCTATCTTCATATATATATTATATATATATATATATATATATATATATATATATATAAATATATATTCAATTGCGTCGATCTCGGAATATCGACGCAAACGAGCAAATTTACTGTGATGGCTCTGAAACTCTCTCTCTCTCTCCTATTCTCTCTCTCTCTCTCTCTCTCTCTCTCTCTCTCTCTCTCATATGGAGGCGCGTTGGGCTATAGGTTAGAGTCGTGGAAAATGGACTCGTCGATTCGAGTTCAATTCCTAGACGAAGCTGTTGGCATTTCACATAGTGCTAATACCCTTTTGAAAGGTATGAATCCATATATTCTCCCTCCAGCTATGGGTTAAATAGTAGGGTAGACAGGGCCCTTCAGTCTTGGGTAGGTAACCAGTCTAGGAGAGGAATAACTCTGGATTCAAAATTCCATCCAGCTATGGGTTAAATAGTAGGGCAGACTGGGCTCTTTCAGCCTTGAGTAGGTAAGCAGTCTATGAGAGGGATAACTCTGAATTCAAAATTCCCTCCAGCTATGGGTTAAATAGTAGGACAGATTGGGCCCTTCAGCCCTGGGTAGGTAACCAGCCTAGGAGAGGGATAACTCTGAATTCAAAATTTCTGAGGTCGGTCGTTGATTGGGTTTGTGGCAACCCTTGATGCACCATTCTTTCCTATCGACTGTGCCAAAAGGTCTGGATGGTCCAACACAAGCCTTCACCACTATAAACAAATCACTGTGTGGGTGCTCATTGTGTGTATGAACCCTCATACGACGAAAATCAACGGGAGAGTCCATTGATATATATATATATATATATATATATATATATATATATATATTGTAAAAAAGCCTTTGAGCATAGTTGGTTATAACTGTTGATTATCCCTGAAAGACAAATGGTGCATTCTGAAATACTCTAGGCATAATAAATTGCTGAACAAAAATTGAATTAATTTCTAAGTATAGACACGTGAACAAATTTATTCTATGTCATTTATCACCTGATTGATCTCAAGGTGAACTTTCTTAATTTGTCCAAGTATGAAGGACGGTTCATATCGTAAAAATCAATAAATAATAACTGTGTCTGTCTGTCTATGTCTGTCTAGAGGTAATATTAATCTTCAACGCTTATGCTCAT
This sequence comes from Doryteuthis pealeii, assembly GCA_023376005.1. NCBI lineage: Eukaryota > Metazoa > Mollusca > Cephalopoda > Myopsida > Loliginidae > Doryteuthis > Doryteuthis pealeii. The sequence continues at coordinate 84,409,392 of CM042155.1, read as the reverse complement.
CTCTCTCTCTCTCTCTCTATATATATATATATATATATATATATATATATATATATATATATATATGTGTGTGTGTGTGTGTGTGTGTGTGCTTCAGTAATTCAATGAAATGGAATATACAATTTTCTACTAAAAATGTTTCATACTTTTCGTCCGTTTAAATTTTGCCAATTTATTTTTATTAGTATATTAATTCGATTTAGTAAAATAATCTGGTAGTATTTCACTGACAAACCAGTTTTACTTTGAAATGTGATTATTATCTTTCAATTTGAAGATTGTTATATTGTTACGTAATTTATAGTTATCCTATTAATCTTGTACAATAGTGTATATTTTATAATCACGATTATTGAAAAACACGAGAGGGAGGATTTACATCCCATAACCCATGTTGATCTACGTGTCCGTTCGTGAGTGCGAACGTGGGAATTTAGCTAAGAGAAAATCAGTCTTTGGGCAACCTTTGAGCGAGCCAGACAGCAAATGGCGACTCTCGTTCAAATGGCCACATTCTTTCGCGCTTGTTTGGGATTTGCGATCTGAAGAAAATAAAATATATAAGCTCAAGAAAAAATATATGTACACACTTTTATATATAATATATATATATATATATATATATATATATATATATATATATAATGAATGAATATACATAATACGAATAGATATATAGGTGCTCTAATTACATATATATTCTAATTATATATATTATAATATATGTATATATGTATATATATATAAGTGTGTGTGTGTGTGTGTGTGTGTGTGTGTGTGTGTGTGTGTGTACGTGCGTGTGTTCTTGTGTTTTTAATAAAAACAAACAAACAATACAAGTAAGAGAATCCAGCCCAGACGAAGAAACATCTACTAGAATAACAGCTAAAGCCCAGACCATCCACAAATAGACAGATCCAGGAGATCGCAGAGAATCGACGGATAGACGAACTAGCCCAATCTAAGATGGAAGACTAAGCTATGATAAAATAAATACAAGTATCTGATCCAAAAGACTAGTACACCTGTGTACAGTTATGTCCATATATGTATAGTGCTATGATATACGACCATCATCATCATCATCATCATCATGACAATCTCTCGACAACCATCCCTATCATTTATTGACCCCAGTAAGTAATTCGCACATCGTGCACTATTCGCACGGAGATGGTCTATGTAGATATTTGATGACAGGACCTGCACTAGAATGTCCATGTGCTGGTTTCCATAGGAGGATGTCGCTTATGAGTTCATCCTTACTTCTTCAGCGGTATCCGCCATCCCTTGTTTGTCTTATGCAAATAGTTTGTGTGATAGGAAGCAGGGAGCCATATTTCGATCCAATAATACGTCGATCATTGTATGTCTATATAACAATATCAAGCGGGTGGTGTAATGGTTAAAGTCATGGAAAATGGACTCGTCGCCCCGAGTTCAAATCCTGGATGTGGTAATTGCATTTCACTTAGAGCTAATACCCTTGGGAAAGGAATGAACCCTACTCTCCCTCTTGCTATGGATAAATAGTAGGGCAGACTGAGCTCTTTAACCTTGGTTAGGCAACCAGTCTAGGAGAATGAAAACTCTGAATTCAAACCTGTTGAACTCTGCATAAGAAATTGACCTTGTGTCACATCCTGTCCGTGCGGAGGGGTTGCTAAAATATATATATATATATATGTATATATATATATATATATATATATATATATATCAATTAAAAATAGGTAAGAACAATGCCGTTGTTTACTGAGAAAATGTATTCATTAATGAACACACTTTTGAAGAACTTTATTTGTACATTTAATACTTTGTTGTAACCCTTTTGTTTTTACTATTTCTATTACTCTGTTAAAGAACCGACTAAATCATGATAAGTCTTTGGTGACAGTGATACCCATACTTCAATAATGACTCGCTTCAGTTCTTCAAGAATTAATCTCTTCTGAAGGATTACTTATAAATTATCCATTGTATTTGAATCTGGTCTATTTGTAGACCAATCAAGAACCGGTATCCATTCTTTTAAATATTCCGCTGTGTGGGGTTGAGTAAGTTTATGGTAGAAGATGAATTCATTGTCTCCAAAGTTGTTCTCAATGCATTGGATACGGAAGTAATCTAGGAAATCCTGATAGACAATTAATCGATCTTTTCAAGAATCACCTTGATAAAGAGTGGCTTCATTGTTCATTCCTATTCTATTAGTTATAAAGTATGAATCATAATTTAATCTGAATTCTTATTAAAATAGAGGAACTGAAAGTGCATATTCAATATGTAACGGTGTGGGAGTTTAAGAATGACAAAAACGCTACAACAACAGCCAATACAATTTGTAGTGTTTATATATGGGAAATATGTTTACGGAATTAAATGAAGAAATGAAGAGAGATAAAAAGACACAACAGTTTAGAAGTATAGATGAAGACTTTATTGCAAAACCGTTACTCTTGACGCCAGAGTTCAGACGCCAAGAACTTTGTATTTATTTATTTTATTTCATTTTATTTATTTTATTTAATCTAATTTAATTTTATTTACTTTTATCAATCCCCACATATGACCAAGCTGTATATTATTGATTGCCAAGTCCTAAACTCTTTTTGTTTTTTAGATTTCGTTTGGCCATACGTCCTGGAGAGTTGAACCAGGTCGCTCGTCAGACTTCGATCAAGAATCTTTAAGTGAATTAGGGGATATCAATCCGCGCAAAATTACTTGAGAGCAGATGGATTCATGTCTTTCCGAAGGGCATTAGCGCGAAGGCAAACGCATATAATGTTGGATATCCCACCATGTCAGATGGACAAAATGTCTGATTTACGAGGGGAGCCACGCACAAACCGAAGCAATGGCCAGTGCTAAAAACTGTATATATTCCCCGGCATTCCTCATTTCAGCCGCTAGAGACAGTAAACCTAGCACTGTCATTTTTAAACGAGGGTGAAGGTGTGGTCTGGTGTATGGTTCCCAGGGACTCACGCCAGTACCATATATCTTACCGGTCCAATAGCGGAACCCACTGGACACAGGTCGAAATGGTTTGATAAGCAGATGCTTGAAGTGAAACGCAAACAGTTGTTACGTACTGAAGTTTTCACGTTACCAAATCGATATAATGTTGTATACTTCTTT
>CM042155.1:84391248-84393748 GCA_023376005.1 Doryteuthis pealeii | reverse complement strand
CTTAGTTATAAGTTGATAACTAAATAACAATTTCCTTCAATAAATAAATATATGAATAAATATAATGACATACTTTATAACGAAATAACTTAGTTCCTTTATAACTAAATAACTTAGTTATAACTTAGTTAAATAAATTTAGTTATAAATTAGTTAATAACTTAGTTATAACTTTATAACTAAATAACTTAGATATAACCAAATAACTAAGTTATTTAAATAACTTAGTTATAAATAAACTAAATAACTTAGTTATAACTAAATAACATTATAACTAAATATTATATTAGATTTACATTAGATTTGCATTGCAATTACCTTCAATAAATAAATAAATATATAAATAAATATAACGAAATGCTTTAGAACTAAATAACTTTTGGGGTTTCTTTTTTTCCCTGAAAACGACTATAATCTTCACCGTATCTATGTGCAAATCTAATATATATCTATACTTATATCTTGAATACTTACATCTGTATGTTCCGAAGTAACAAGTAGGACTAAGCAGATTTATAACAAACGCTAAATGAGGTTGTTCTATGAAATACAGAGTGCGACAGAGATACCTCCCCACTAGTCAAACTGACACCTGTGTGGTGCAAGTTGTATTAGGTAAATAGTAATGGTAGGTCTATGTAGCCGTCCAAGTGCTTGCCGAGTTTTCTGGTCGTTGTAATTTATTTTAACTAAAATAATCATAGTCTGTAGGTTTCCTCTGTAATATATATGTCCAAGTCAGTAGTATTCCTCTGGTGTTAATCCAAAAGATATCTGACATATCGTTTGCAACTATACTCAAATTAATTACCGGTTAAACGAAAGTTCAACCAATAATTAATTTGAGTATAGTTGCAAACGATCTTAAATGATTTTTGTCTTCGTCTCTCATTGGCCAATTTTTACCGGAAGCTCCCGTTGTTGTTGTGAGTAAAGTTCATAAATACAAGTGATGATTTTGCGTATATCTTATACCTATAGATAATGCAGGCGCGTAGTCTAATGGTTAGAGTCGTGGGAAATGGACTCGTCGATCCGAGTTCAATTCCTGGACGAAGCTGTTTGAATTTCCTTGGGAAGGGTATGAATCCAATACTCCCTCCAGTTATGGGCAAATAGCAGGGCAGACTGGGCTCTTTAACCATGTCTAGGTAATCAGTCTAGGAGAAGGAAAACTCTGAATTCAAACCTGTAAACTCCGCTTAAGAAATTGACCTTGTGTGCCATCCTGCTCGTGCGGAGGGGTTGGTAAATATATATACCTATAGATAATCCAAACAGTCCCATCACGCAAATGTCTTACAATTTTCTTCAGTTACGATCAGTTACAATTGTAAGACATTTGCGAGACGGAGTTACAATTGCCACTTGCAATAACAATCGAGATCAAAAAGGTCATATGGTCCCAAAATTCCTTAGAAAATAAGCTAAGGATTAAAAAGGCAAAACAAAACAAAAAACAAAAACAAAAACAAAAACAAAAAGAGAACACAAAAATGGATAAATATTTTTTCTTATTTCCGAGACTTAAATTTCAAAATGTAAGACGTCCAACTACCGAAAAAATCAGAGTATCGACTTTTTAAATTTTTAATTTAATTTTTTTTTTTACATATGTTCCGTCATTTGATTATCTTTCCAAAAATGTAAAATTAATTTTCTTGCAAAACAAAACAAAAACACATGTTTACTTACAACACACAGGTGCCATTTTTGAATTTTGTGCCGTACTATACATAATCCTTTTAAATTTAATAGACTGTGAGTTTCAGGGAGAAACATCTGTCTGTTTTCGCCTCTCTAGAAATAATGCATTTGCCATTAAATGGATAGATATGGAATTAAAAAAAAAAGATTTCGCATACCGTATTATCTATTTTTTTCTGGTTATTTCACCCCCACATTTCTTTTCGTTTTTCCCGCTGGAAGACACACTTCACCACCCGCTCTGCTTACCTCTGGGTCGGGGTGACACCTCAGATAAGGCTGTTTGCATTCTCTTCATGGTGATTCTTTTGCGAAGGTGATGAATGAGTCTTTTTTTCCCCCCCGAAGCGATATGTAAAACAACTGGAATTGACTGAACTCGTTACCCATGGTAAAATAACCTGAAGGAACAGATAGTTCTGAATATACCACGCCTCTGCTAATACCTCATGGGCCAGTGTATTAGAGTATGACATCTGACTTTCCATATCTTAAAGACATGGGGAAAAAGACAAATATAATGAGGTGATGGTACTGTGTATCGAATTTTATGCGATAAGCGCATTGAAATTGCCTTCAAGCAAAAATATAAATATTAATATATACTTTATTCAACAATGCTTCTAAAATAAACAAACATCCAAAAATCTTATTTCCTTCGCCGAAGAGCATACGGCCCGGGTTTGTTATTGTTCACTCAACCTCATATGGTAGATACGTCTCAGTATCATTGACAAGTTAATTTAGCAGGAATTTTTCCGTGCTGTATCGTGGCCGAAGCAGTATAGATTCT
>CM042155.1:84336248-84386248 GCA_023376005.1 Doryteuthis pealeii | reverse complement strand
ATGGTATATGGAGAATTTAAGGATTGAAAAGAAAATGGTAATCGGATTTCTGGAGAAAGAGAAGAAAAAAGAACAAAAATAGGTTACAGTTTGGAATTGTAAACACTCAACGGGTGCCAGCCATTGACCGACCGATCACCCCTGAACCAGATTTAAAAATAAAAATTCCAGGTTTTCTGCGGAGGGCGGAAGTGGATGTGTCCCTTCCCCCAACCCCGGGATCACAAACGGAAGAAGAGAAAAATCGGTATGTCTTTCGTCTGGGCTTCGTCGGAGGCATGCGTGGGTTTATTGGGGTCCCATTGTGACGCGTCTAGGCTAGAAACGAAAAACATGCATGAACGTGATTTACGATAGTACAGTTTGACATTACCTTTTCTCTCTCTCTCTCTCTCTCTCCCTCTCTCTCTCTCTCTCTCTCTCTCTCTCTCTCTCTCCTTCTCTCTGAAATTGAACCCACGAGCATAGAAAGAAATAAAACCCCTTTTTGACTATACGACCTTCGTATGTTGTTTCTTCGGCCTAACGACGACTACTACTACTAACGACTACTACTACCTGACTTGGCCCCTGCGCAACAGCAGTTGCAGATATTTTTACACAGCCCTGCGCATATCATATACAAGGTGGGTCAAAAAAGTATTGAGATTTTTCTACTTTTTGACACACCTTGTATTCTGAAAAAAAATAACGTTCCCTTCCACTCATTAATTTTTTTCAAAATCAATGTGTGTAAAAAAACTACCGAGTTTAAAGCTGTATTTACCTAGATAAGAATGAATGTAACGTTACTTTTTTTTTCAGAAGACAAGGTGTGTCAAAAAGTACAATAAATCTCGATACTTTTTTTACACACCTTGTATGTTCAAAACGGAGAGCTCAATACACGGCGTCTACAATTTCAGAGATCATTATAAAAGCACACTCATTATAACGGCACTCATTGTGACAGAGTAAATTGTAAGGGCAATTATTCTTACAGAAAGAACATTTAAACAAACGTTCATTCTAATAGCGCACTCATTCTGACGGTACTTATATTATCAGCATGTGAATTCTAACGGCAGGAATTTTAACAACACTATTTCTAATATCACACTCATTCTAAAGAGAATATATCTATCTATCTATCTATCTATCTATCTATTCAGTCTGTTCATATCTATCTATCCTATCTATCTATCTATATCAGTCTGTTCATCTATCTATCTATCCATCTATATCTATTTATCTCTGTTCATATCTATCTATCTATCTTTCTATCTATCTCGGTCTGTTCATATCTATCAATCAATCTATCTATCTATCTCGGTCTATATCTATCTATCTATCTCAGTCTGTTCATATCTATCTATCTCAGTCAGTTCATATCTATCTATCTATCTATCTATAGTCTGTCTCTTCATATCTATCTATCTATCTATCTCTCTCTCTCTCTCTCTCTATATATATATATATATATATATATATATATATATATATATCGGTCTGTTCATATCTATCTATATATCTATTTATCTTTCAGTCTGTTCATATATCTATTATCATATTTATCTATCTCATCTATATCTATCTATCTATCTATCTCAGTCTGTTCATATCTATATATATATATATCTATATATCTATATATCTATATATATATATATATATATATATATATATATATCTTAGATAACAAAGGTAACTGAGGTAACACATTGTAACAGGACAATCATACTATAAACATCACGCTCATTCTAACGGCACAAATTCTAACAGTAGACTCATTTTAATAAGTTTTCCCATTCTGACATATTCTAGCAGCATACTCATTATAACGGCACTTATTCTGTCAGTATACGCCTTCTAACGGCACGTATTGGCGCAACACCATGAAGCCAGGAGGTCCAGAGGGAAGCAGCAGCAACAAAGCAGCGACACATAAACATCTTCAGGGACAGCCTTCTCATGCGACATCTGTTGTTAATAATGTTTTTCGAACATTGGACTTTACAGTTATAGGAGACACTGTAACTTCAGGGCACAAAAAACCGATATGATAGTCTTCCGAGACTGAAATGCCAATAATTCTATCAGCTTACGCCTTCTAACGACACAAGTTGGATTATTTTGTATACGCTACTTCGCTCGTTCGCTTTTCGTTGTTTTTCTCATAACAGATCAAGTCGATTCAAAATATACAAACATCGTAAATACAAATGTTACATAATTATTAGATACCTGATATTTATGTGCAATAGTGTAGAAATAAAGATGGCGTTTTAAGTGCAGCTGACGACCTTGAAGATTGAGTGACAAGCTTGACCTCAGTCCTAACCCTATCTTCCGATAGCCGTGAGAACCGGTAGAGAGGACCCGCTCTTCCGGTTTAGATAGTAAGTAAGTTTCAGTAAGTTAGAAGGTAGGAGCCAGGCTCGTAGGTTGTAAGTCGCGTATTACACGCCGCCGTTCTCATCTGCGCAGATTGTCTGGTTGGGGATCTAAAAATAAAATAAGATCAAGTAAATCGAAGTCTTGTGTTTATTATCTAAAAACTAACAATGACACAGGGCTTCTGATGAAGAGAAATCCCCAATAGAAGACCAGACCCGAAGCCCCCAAGAAAGTCCAGACCTTAGAAGATTCCAGATCAAGACAAGATGTTATAAGATTCCAAAGACGACCAGAAGAATAGAGTAAGAAAGAAGTAAGTAAAGAAGTAATGAAGAGGGTATACAATACAAAGATAAGAATATCGTTAATATTTGAATCTCATGTTCTGTATCTTATTAACTATTAATAATAGAGATTCGGTCTCTATTTGTCTGTAACCGAAACTATGCCACTGTTTACGTCACAATACCCAAAATCCTAAATACATAGAATAAAGAATGATTAATGTTAACGAAATTAATAAAAGCTGTTATCTTTTACTCTCCTCTTTTTTTCAGAAAGAAGAAGTTAACTAAAATGTATACAGATAAAAAAAATGCCGAAGATTGTGTATAAAATTAATATGTAACATATTCAATATCATTATTTAATTAATAATTGATAGATGCTCGCAACATTTTATTTGAGAGAGACAGAACTACGTATCCATTTCAAAATGTTTCATTTTTTTTTTACTACTCCTTTAATAAATTTTATGATTTTACTTACTAATAATACAAATCCTCTGACATTGAATTTTATCTCAGGCAATATTTTTACGCCGCCTGCTATTTTATATAATTTACAATCATGCACTGGCTCATACACTCACACACACACTATTGTGCAAATTCATTGAAACAGCCGTTTTCCTTCCCCGTACAGTAAGTTTTAGAGCCACTGGAGTGACTGGCTGTAAACGATTTCTATTTTTCCTCAGTTTATTTAGTTTGCAGTAAAAAAAATTGTCGGTGTGGCCTAAAATCGGTATCAACCAGACAGCGAGGGAGTCTATCCTCTTTCCACTAGCGATAGGCCAAGGAGATAGTTTTTGGCATCTGAGGTGGAGCGCCATACCTACTATCAGCTCCTCACTTTAACGCACAGATCCATGTGCTACTAGAGCGCTGAGTTGGCGAGGGCCAGTATCGAACCCAGAATCTTGTGGTTCCTAGTCCGACGCTCTGCCGACTCGGCTAAACAGTAATATGAGTCTATTTTCCGGGGTGTATGATGAAATTTGTTTGGCCTTGAGAAATCTTGCTTCTACCGTGATTGCACCCAATTATAATCACGACCAGACACTATTGTCTCAATTGTCCTTCGGACATTGTTCGTGATGGACGTTACTCCAAAGAAGCGTACAAAAATGGTGACGTTGCACGAACACAATGGCAAGCCTTACAAAGAGATTGTGGATATTATGGAAACGGAATTATTCGTTTTGTTTCAATTAATTTGCAACGGAGTGTATATGTCCAAAATGGAGACCTCAGTGCCAGGTGTCTACGATTGCATGATAAGGTAAGAAATAAATATCGTTGATATTTAAATCTCAGCAGCTTTGTGTTTAATTATTAAGAAATTAATGCACACTTAAAATAGATAAAGTATCTATAAACACTGACACTAAAGAGCTTTAACATCGAATATTCAACCAATGTTGTAACAGGATAAAGATATTTGGAACGGCATACAAATACCTAAATAAGCAAATGCCTGTGATTAATTTGAAACACTCATCTGTCCATGCTTAACATATATTTCCAAGTGCTACATAATGGGTATGACGTGGAATTGTGATGTGTGGATTAGAACAGAAAAGTTTAAATGATGATGTGGGGATTTGAACGGAAAAGTTTAAGTGATGTGATGGAGTGTTTTGATTGGACGAGCGAATGGTACGTGGCAAAAGAGAGAAAGGAGGGGAGAGAGGTCAGAGTGAACATTGAGTCTGTCATAATGCGTGAACGAGGCAAGACATGGATTTCTAGCTCTCAGCAGTTGGAATTTGTGGGAAATAAAATATTCATGAGCGAAAAGAAGTGGTTTTCTCTTATTACTAAAATCTTCTAATGGCACAAGGCAAGATGTCTCTCAGTCCCAAATTTGAATCAGACTCTATAACATCAAAGAAGTGCTAACTGCACAGCTGCAACAACGAAGATTCCTCCCTCTCCGGTACAGAGATAAGTATATTCAATATTTCTCTATACACACTTACATTCCTTCATTAGAAGAAGAGCTGTACAGTAAGAACGTGGACGCGTAAATCTCTCCAGTCGGAAATGTGTGCCAGACGTAACGAAGAGTTGACATGTCATCATCTCAGCCATTCCGACTAGGAGAGGGTAAAGTAACTAATATTTTAACACATCTCTCCAGTCCAAAGAAAGAGAGTTTTGTTACACAAGTGGGGGCGCTTTGTGTAATGGTTACCGGCGTATGGAAATGGACACGGCAACACGGGTTCTAATCCAGGACGAGGCTGTTTGCATTTATAATACAGATTGTAGAGCAGACTTGGCTTTTTATACCATCGTGTACATATATATATATATATATATATATATATACATATATATATATATATATATATATTATGTGTGTGTTGTGTGCATGTGTTGAGTATATATACATATATATATATATATATATATACATATAATATATATATATATGTGTGTGTGTGTGTGTGTGTGTGTGTGTCTGTGTGTCTGTGTTGAAAATATTCCTAATATATTAAAATATTTGATAGCGGAGACGAAATATACATGTACATTTATACGAGTTTTATAAAGATTCTCCGGGATGCCTTATGTATTTCACTGTTTTGAGGGGCACACGTATTTCCTTTCACACGTTTGTGGTCCATATGTTGTTCTCAAACTGCATTCAAAATAAAGGATACAATTTTGTGTAAACGTTTGAGTAGACATCCCTAATTTGTTTTGAACAGTTAAAAGTGTTAAAGATCTTATTCTAATTTTATATTCTAATTCTAAAAACATAACATTCTCTTTAATCGTAACAAAATGTCTTGTCATCTTTTTCATTTTTTTTTGTGTTGAGTAAATTCCATTAATTTATTCAAAACCCGTTCTTCATTAAAAAGTTTAAAAAAATAAGCAATTAACGAATTGGGTATCTCAGTGGAGAAACCCAAGACGTCACGTAAAGATACCGGATTATAAAAAGCCCAACTGAGTAAGACGGATGAGGTTTCACGAGAGACAAATCTGGCTTATTTGAATCTTAACAAGACTCATCCTATATGTATGCGTTTACCAACTCCCCTCCACGAACAGGATGTGAAAGAAGGTCAATTCTTAAGTGGAGTTTACTAGATTTAAATTCAGCGTTTTCTTTCTCCAAACCAGGTGCCGTACCAAAGTTGAGGAGTCCAGTCCGCCCTTCTATTTAACCATAGTCAGTCAGTCAGTCAGTCAGTCTACTGTTGGTCTGAACAACAGCAACTAGCTAAGCACAGCTGAAGTAGAGTCCAAGACAGTTGGCATTTATGGGAATCAAGAATAGTCCATTCATGTATTTGGGTGATTCTATTCCTTGAGTTCTGATTGGCTGCTTATTTTCTATGATGTTTTGGAGTTTCATAAATACTCTGTCATTCTGCAGTAGAGTTGCAGCAAGATAGGATCGTATTCAGTTACGACTACTTGTCGTCCTGTCTTACCAATTCGATGGTAATTGGATCTTAGCTTGATTACTCTACACATACTTGGAGGGAGAATAGTTGGATTTATACCATTCTCAAGCATATTATTGCCAAGCATCCCCAGCAAGGATCTGATTGTCTGTTTGTCTGTTTTGTCTTACGGCATATCAACCTCGATGGGTCATTTAATGCCAACAGAATTTGGAAATAAATTCATTCTTGAGTAATCATTTTTTATGAATACAGTTTTCTTTTTAACCCATTTCAACAAGTACGACCACCCCGGACCAGAGTGGACCAGGGAGCAATGGTGATGAAAGGGTAGACCACATTCCCCGCAGAACTGGAACTTCCCAATCTGATAGATTAACCTCATACCCAGGACAAGGCAAGGATTTGAACTCGTTCCATTACGTCCATTTCCTTCGATGACAACCATTACACTACGAGCACCCCCGAAACTCATCCTTTATCGTACTCTCTGTTTGCTATTTTACTTCAATTGCGTTGAAATGTTTTTAGAACAGCGCATATGTAGGTTGGAATTGAACACATATATATTTTTTTAACTACAACTAGCAAACTACCTGGCGTTTTCCGGGATTTGCAAAGTTAAAGATAATTCTCTTATCCTGATCTATATATAAATTGGTTAAATCGAACTTAACGGGCCAATAATTCCACCATCGTATATCACCCCACAGAAAGAAAAAATACCAAAAATCAGGGAATTAACCGATTTTATTGAAATTTTCATTGTTGATAGTTTAATAAATAAAATATATAACGCGCCAGTTATTTTATTTCAAAACTTTTATTTACATTTTTTATTTACATTTTTTCAGTTCAGTTAACTTTGAACCACGTATCTTTGAGGCGTAACACATATTCTAAAAGATACGCGGTTCAAAGTTACCTGATCTGAAATTTTTTTAACATTTTTGAATAAAATAACTGGTGCATTATATTTTTTTATTCATTAATATATCAACACTGAAAATTCCCTGATTTTTGGTATTTTTTTTCTTTCGGCGGGGTAACATTTTTTTTTGTATTTTTTCATTCGGCGGGGAATCATATTTAACGATATATATCAATAAATTATACTAACTAATCTTTTTCAACGGATAATTCCATATTAACATTTATGTCATCGGTTTAAATTGTTTATAATAAAAATCAATGGCATGGGAATAAGATAATATTAATATCCTATTCTAATGAATTAGATTATCTTCATATTTAAGATAATCTATTTTTATTCATTCCCATGAATAAGATAATATTCATAATCTATTCTCATGAAACAGAGGCGAAGAATCGTAACGGGTATCGTCATTGTAAATGGAATTGTCGATTCAACCTGTTGATGTTTTGCTTCGCATTGATAACCAATGGAAAGGCATTTATATATATACCGGATATGGGTAAATATAAAACAGACTGCGTTCTTTAGTCATGGTAAGGCTACCATTCTAGGAGAATGAACATTTTGAATTCAGACCAGCTGTACTCCACTTAAAAATATTTTTGTGTTACATCCTTTTAGTGGCGGCAGGGATGATGGTTGGTTGGTTGGTTGGTTGGTTGGTTGGTAGGTTGATTTTTATGGAATGTTGGGTTATTTTATGCCGAATACGTTTCTGTTTTATTCATTATTGTTGGCTACTCAATTATTTTATAAACTATTTTTTTATTTAGTTAACTAGGGATCCTAACTAGTACTACCACTCAGGATCAAAGTGGTCCTGGCAGTAATGGAAGACTCTCCAGAGCTACATAACTGGAAACTCACCACTAGATGCAGTTTAACGTCATACCCAGGACACGTGGCTGAGTTTTTATAAATACATATTCTCATGAATCGTAAAATAATCTCCTTGACTAGGTGCCTTACCAAGGCTAAAGAAGCCAGTCTGCTCTACTGTTTACCCATAGCTGGGGGTGGGGTGAAGGCATTAGCATGAAAGGTGATTCCATATTAAACCATTCAGCCCATGTCACCCACCCCCTTCAGTTCTTCTGAAACTTTGTCCTAGTGTGGATTATGTTAGAGTTAGACACTCCCCCAAAATTGAGCATCCAATTTCAAAAATTGGCGGAGTTGTGTCGATTTTAGCTCTCCAAATTTGATAGGGGTTAGCGAGAGATTATGTCTTTTTGTAATGTATCTGTCTATAAAATGAGTTCTAGAGCTTCCCTGAACTTTGGGGATTGTCTAATTTTAACAAGGTTCACTCCTGGAAAAAAAATTCATAAGAATTGAAGGGGTGGGTGACAATTTTACTTTATTTTCCGCGATGATTTGACATGGAATCACCCTGAAGTCAAATGCAAAGAGCTTTTTCATCAGAGTAATTCCTTTTCCAGTGTTCCAACTTTCTTTAATGGATTGTTCACCTTTCACGTTTATCATTGAAAATATATGAAACTAATTTTAGTATATAAACAATAAAAGGCGCGTGATGTAATGGTAAGAGTTGTAGAAAATGAACTCGTCGACTAGAGTTCAAATCCTGGAAGCAGTTTGCATTTCACTTAGCGCTAATAATCTTGGGAAAATATGCATCCGAATACGCTCCCTTCGGTTATGGGTCAATAGTAGATCAGACTGGACTCTTTAACTTTGTCTATATAACCAGTTTAGGAGAAGGTTAACTTTGAATTTAAACCTGTTAAACTTTGCTTAACAAATTTACCCTGTGTCGCATCCTGCTTGGGTTTGGTAAATATACATAAACAATAAAAATATTCAAGACTTATTAACATCTGTTGATATTCAAAAACTACCACTGCATTCCATCATCTTTAACTGCCTTGATTTAACATCTGGTTGGGAAAATTACAATTGCTATTTGCTTTCTACGTATAATTATTATAGATTAAAGAATAGATAAAAATACTACAATACTGCTAAAACATTTCAAACTCAGTGGCACTTGTGGCTCAAGTACACATGATTAAGATAATGTTTCTGGAATCAAATTAATAGAGGGTTATGCCTATTATAAATCTTTTTTTTCATTTACAAAGCTGGACATTAAAATCTAAAAGTCAAAAGAGTTCTGGAAACCTGAGGAAATTTATTTTCACTCAGACTCCAGTGAAAGAACATCAGCTAACGCTGGCTTGAAAGACACGACTGGGTTGGGAAGGTGATCCACTGGGAATTATGCAAAAAATTAAATTTTGACCACACAACAAAATGGTATATGCATAAACCAGAATCTGTTCTTGAGAACTAAAATCGTCATAACATAGAATAAAACACTCAAAATCTGAGCATGCAATGACAGTCCTTATTGTTTTTTTAAAACAAGTTTTAATGAATACATACCTGGTATTATCTATCTATATATAGTTTCTTTTATTTTAATATATATTTAAAGTTATCAGAACTAAGTTTCCATTTCCATTTTTTTATTTTTTACTCGTTTAATGAATTTATTTTATTTTTTACTCCTTTAATACATTTGATGATTTTACTTTACTTATGATACAGACTCTCTGATATCAAATTTTCAACTCCCATCCCCTCAGACAATATTTATTTTACGTCGCCCAGAGGGCGTTTTTTTATTTTGCTAATAATAATAACGTTTGTTTCAAATATACACGATCGATTTCAGTAAATCGATTACGTGAAATGCGGTTTGAATCTATTTTAAATCCATCCTTTTATTTTTGTAATTTAACATATTCTAAAAGCCTATCTGACAAGCGGTTTATAAAAGTGACAAAGAATTAAGTCTCTTTCTCGCATATTGAAAATTATATAATCACGTTAAATCATTAACAATCCGGAACTCAATTCTTTTCAAAGCAAAATGCACTGAAAAATATTTATTCATTTATGTATTATTTATATACAAAATACACTTGACAGAATATATTTAGTCTATTTTTCCCCGCGTCTTTGTTAAAAAAATCTTTCTTTTTTTTTTGTCAAGATCACGGCTACGTAGGAAAGAACGGTTTTAAAAATTGGAGCACAAATCGATTTAAATTTTAGAATTATGAAATTTTCCATGTATCAATATTATATATAACACACACACACATGCACACACATATACACTTATGTGCAAAGTAAATATGAAAGAATTTAAAAAATAAATTAAATATAAATAAGTAAATAAACAAACAAATAATAATAATAATAATAATAATAACAATAATAATAATAAATAAATAAATGAATAAATAAGTTATATTACGTCCAACACGAAATATTATACATCACCATGGCCACCAAACACAAATACGCTCTTTCATACGCACATACGCACGTGGATACGGTCATTCATACGCAAACACACGCGTGGATACGGTCATAACGTCATAGTCTACACGCATTTTCATGCACACGCGCATGACAACATACGCACACGTACAAACAAAAAAGCACATTCACGTAAACATGCAACATGAGAATACAGTTATACAAAAAATACAATCTGTAACATTTTCAAAAAAAAATTCATTTAACTAAAAATGCTATAGCAAGACGACAACTACTTCAGTTCCAGTGTTCTTCTTCTGAAGAGATTTTATCTCAAATATTAATATAAAAGAAGAAATCACAGGTTAACAAACAACACATTTTATCTTATTTTTCTTTACACCTGCATTGTGATAAGCCTTCAAAACCAATCTCTAAACCAATATATATTATATATATATATATATATATATATATATATATATAGTGTGTGTGTGTGTGTGTGTGTGTGTGTGTATCTGTGTGCGTGTGTGTGTGTGTATCTGTCTACAATATATTAATAATTTAGTATGAAGCATTAGGTATAAAATATAAGACACTCAGTTTTTGAATGTTAAGTGTCGTTTTATTTCGTTAAATTTTCGAGGATGTTTAAACTCCTTGTTCGAACTGGTGAGTAAAAGTAAAGTAATTAGATTCATCTGGTGCTTAAAGTCGTATCAACCAGAGAGCGAGGGGGTCTATACCTTTTCACAGCGCGAGACCAAGGAGATTGTTATTTAGCATCTGAGGTAGAGAGCCACACCTACGGCCACACATACCATCAACTCCTCACTTTACAAACCAGATCCCTGTTCACTCATACGCTGAGTTGGCGAGGGCCGGTATCGAACCAGGAACCTTGTGGTTCCCCGGCAGACTCTCTACCGATTGAGGTTATCATCTTGCCACACCCTCTGGTTGAAAATGAGACCGTCCAAGTCGTCATATAAAGTCATTCAGGAATCACAACTTTCAGGTTTCAATTATAAGGAGCGCCATAAAGGCCATATGCTCGACGCTGAAATATGACGATAGACAGCTGATATATAATTCTGTGCCTAAAGGTAGAACAGCGAAGTCTACTGAGCCGTGGTCTAATAGGGTTACATCTTCTGATCTATCTTTTAAAGCTGCACACACCCAATATGTTCGTCTGCGTCACTCGTGCCCTTGAGGCCGATTCTTGCCGCGTTGAATATTAGGCCAATCTACTCTCTAATGCACACATATGAATTATGATTTGTAAGCAGCTCCTGTGTGATAAGATTTAGTTTCTTTCCCTCGGGGCAATGCCGTGGCGTGATAAGCACCGAAGTAGGCTGACATGTTGGGTCACATTCGTCGAGATTGTCGGTATTGAAATTGACCCTTCGAGTCGTTATATCATTATGCATGCACAATGTAATGGACTTAATTAATACGTTTCTACCCAACAGTATCGAAAGAGCGACAAAATGAAATGGTAATTTTTAGTGTTGACGTATAGGTTAATGTCAGTCTTGGGGCAAGAGTATATCACTCGAAACATAACTTTTGATTGGTGAATAATTGGTCCAAGAAGTCCGGATGCCTCGCAGAATCGGTGACTTTGCTTTTACCGTGTCCAGGTAATAACAGGCCGAATTTCGTTAAAGTATTGCTCATGAAAATTGAAAATTTACCTTTGTAAAAGAGGATAGATCGGGGGTAGGGGCAGCTAGAGTTGACAAAAGAGGATAGTGAAAACTAATACACTTGCTTGCCAAAAGCAAAAAATAATATTGTAAATTATTTCTCTGAATGTTTGGGATGAGGCTTGAAGATTAGTATTATCTGTGTTATTCGGATTATTGTCCCTATATTCATTGTTATTTGTAAAACGTTTCGGCCGAGTTCAATCCTGAGTAGAGGCAGTTAGAAAAATAATTAACACAAGTCCTACCCCAGCTATGGTTAGCGGAATGAGAACAGGATACCCCCGTGGACTGAATAAAGGGTTAGGTTCAAAATTCCGTGATGGCTCCCGATTAAGACAAGAAAGCTCCCGAGTTCGAAAAGAAGGTTCCCGAGTCCGAAAAGAAGGTTCCCGAGTCCGACAAGAAATACCTAAAGAAGGTCGGAGGGTATATCGGCCGAAACTTTGTACAAATAACAATGAAGATGGGGACAATATTCCGAATAACGCAGATAATACTAGTATTGTAAATGTTTATCTCTGCCATCTTTTGTTTGGTATGGTTGGTTGGTTGGTTGGTTGGTTGGATTTTACAGTATGATATTCGTCGGTTTATTTTATTACAAATACGTTTTTTTGTTTCATTCAAACTTAATGGTTATTTATTTTCTAAACTCATTTTTAATCATATTTTATGAATTCATTATATGTATGTATTCACAAGTTTTTGGTACAGCTGAATTTATATATAATTTTAAAAAAAATAACATACTTTATTTGATCAGCAATTTTGAATAGTAAAAAGAAAACGGAGCGAAAAAAAAGGAGAAACTTAAGGGCCCTTTTGACCGGTGCTTTTTCAAAAGTAATGACCGGTAGATCGTTTAAAAGTCACACTGTATATGAACTGGGTAAGAGACGGATATTAAATCATACAAAATGGTGGGGAAATATGAAGGCAAAGGAGGAGAAAAATGCTTGTATATTATACCTTCATATAATCCCCACTTCAGCTGTCACATCGTCAGCAAAAATTGCCAGGAAGTGTTTCAAGTGTCTTTGTCTACACAGGAACAGGCAGTAAAAAAAATGGAGACTGCCTCGAGGACATTAAGGTGGTGGCTTGTCCTAGCCCTGTGTAGAACAGAAAATTGCTGATCATTGTAGTTGATTTTACAACTATTTATGCTACAGAGGTGGTCACCGATGGCAAAATCTTGTGCCTGTGAAAACCCGGATGTGGTTTGGGATATGCTTCTTATTCCCCTTGGGACGTATTGCTTGATCCGGACGCTCAACCTCTGTATTATGTATTCATGAGTCAGAGGTTTTTAGAAATATTTAGAATATTGTATAACTCGAATAATAAAAATATGAAATAAGACAATTAGTCTTACTTAAACTATCTTATATATATATAATATATATATATTATATATATATATATATATATATATATATATATATATATATATATATATATATATATATACTGAGGAACTGTTATCGAAACCTTTCAGGAGTCCCGGAAAAATTGTATTATATATCCTGAATTTTCTGAAAATAGAGATGATTTATCTCTATTTTCCGATTTTTCAGCTTTTTCTTTACCAATTATATTGTTCTGTTAAATATTATTGAACATCGAGCTCACAACGCGGACCTGAACAACTGTAATATTCTGCCTTTGGGAAAAAAAAGGTCCAACTTAGAATCATCCTAATACCAACTGACTTAGTACCCACCTTTATACATATATACATATATATATATATAATATATATATATATATGTGTGTGTGGTGTGTGTGTGTGTAAGATAAACATAATTAAAAATTTTTTTACAAACATAATCCATTTTGCGGACATTATTCTTTTTTATAAAATATTAAATTTTCTCCGTTGGAACCAGAACAACACTTTATATATATATATATATATATATATATATATATATATATATATATATATATATACCAACGTAATTATTGAAATATTGTACGTGTTTATATTTACCTAACGCTTGCGTCATGGAATGCTACACAAGTCAAGTTTTCAGAGGAATATGTACCGCTTTGAATTCAGATTTTTCCTTCTCCGAGACTAGTTGTCACTTGTAACGCTAAAGGAGCCGGGTTTGTCCTACTGTTAACGCAAAGCTGTGAGTAGAACAATAATCTTCATACAATGACTGCTATTTACACAGTAGCATTGCAAACCAACAAAGCCTTCATCAGATGATGACTCTGGTTCAGGCATGGTTTCGGGCCGAGGCATCATTACACTAACCCAGAGCGCCCCAGCAGTATCTCACGATACCACCAGACTTTGTCGGTTGATGTCACAAATAGGACTGCCATATCCACGCTGATGCGGTTAGAGCTTTCTCCTGGATCTTATTTAGGTATTTCCTCTTGTCTGGTAGAGAAAGTCCAAGTTCTATTTCTATTGGAATTTACGCAAAGGGAAACGCAAACAGCTGCGTCTAAAATTTGAACTCGTGTCGCAGGCCATTTCCAACAGCAATAACCGTCACGCCACGTGCCTCCAAAATTTCTTCATATGAACAACTGTAAAGTCACGATATAAATCAAAAACCGTTGACCGTGGCATGGAAAAATAGTTCTGTTTAAAATCGATATGTGTGGAGTCATACTTACACATAATCTTCTATATAACAGTTTTATTGTTATTTCCTTGTCGGTATGATTGGGTAAATTGAGCATTTTTATTTTATTTGCTATCGATTTTTCTTTTTTCATTTGCAGTAAGAATTTACTCCATTTTTTTTTTTTTTTTTTTTTTCACTTTTTGTCTTTCTTTCCCGGAAAATGCCTTTTACTTTGAGATACCATCAAACACCCTTCGAATTAGGAATTTGACTTTTCCCATCTTTCATGGCCACATATCAATTCTTCCTATAGAACGAAAGCAAAACAAAAAAAAATTGACATTGCAAAATCCAAAGAGATGATGAAAGCTTGCACAGAACTGCAAATTCGACGATATTGGTTTTCCAAGCCAGGAGAATCAGATAACAGGCACAAGAAGTAATATTATATTTGACATTCCCCGTTCTTTTGCCAGGTTGCCATCTTTGTCTTTTGATTTTCGTAAGCTATATATCTTTAATCTCCCCCCAAAAGAACGCAGTGAACGAAAGAAGAGCTGTAAATAGGTGACGTTGTACCTGCCTTTATTTATTAAAAAGTATATATTTACTTGTCTCTACGCAGCTGTTTCAAGTTGGTCATATAGATTGCTATATTAGATGTAGTTGCGTACACAAAAGAATCTACGTCATGCCGCAGTGTTTTCCATTCAATAAATAAAATTGCAGAATTGAAATATGGAAACCTATGGGATGTGCTGTCTTGTTACGATTATATCGAAACAAGCCGAGGAAATAAAACATTAAGCAAAGGAAGGAGATATTCAGCCAACGGAAGAACGACTGGAAATTATAAATGAAACATGTTTTGTAATTTGGTGGATTTCATATTGCGATACAGAATTGGAACTTCTCCACTAGATGCAGTTTAACGTCATACCAAGGACACTAAGACCCTCAGCCACCGCCTTTTAGCACATACATGATAAAAAAGGGTTGCGGATTAGCATTATGAGAAATAGTGTTGGGACAATCATATAGCTGCTAGGGCTTCACGTATCCAGTCGATTGATAGGTGGCCTCATTGGGAGGAAGTGTTAAATTTAAAGATTATTATTAATAATAATTACTAATACTAAAATTAAATTAAATTAAATTAAAATTAATATAGAAATAAAATAAAAGCTAAAAGAATTGAAAACAGAATCATTATTATAAAATAGCCATCTCTATAAAAATCTTTTAGAGTATTATTCATTATCAATACCATTATTATCATCATTACCATAACACACACACACACACACACACACACACACACACTATATATATATAATATATATATATATATATATATATATATATATATAAGTTTTGTTGAACTGTACAGACAATTCTTGTCGGATAAGTTCTGGTTGATCCTTTCTAATTTTCGTTCCTTCTTTTTGGTAACAGTCCACCAAAGGTTTCAAAGCGAGCGCTTTCGGCAATACAGTTTGTCTTCATCAGGTAGAAAACGATGGTATGGTTTCGTGTCTCGTTTCTAATGAGATCGAGTAGTAGCAAGGAATTAGAAGTGTGAGGTAATAACAATTGGTAGTGGGAGGTTGTAGGAATGGTTGTGGTTCGAGTCAGAGTGGACCAGAGAGAAATGGTGATGAAGGGGAGCCCCACATTCCCCAAACCTCCAGAACTGGAACCTCACCATCAGATAGAGTTTAACGTCATTACCAGAACATGTATACCTCAGCCACCGCCTTCTAGTACCCATATGGTAATATATATATATATATATATATATATATATATATATATATATATATATATGAACGGAAACGCCATCAATGTTATATTTTATAAAAAGTTTGTTCACAAAATATATACGGGGTCTTTTTTACTGAAACTAATCTTGCAAATCCATTGCCGCAAAATATGTATTTGGTTGGGCTTTGGTTGGTTGATTGGGAGGATTTAAAAGTAAATCATCCCTTGTTGGGTTATCTTATGCCGAAGACGTTTTTTATTCATACTTCGTGGGTATTCAATTTCTTTTCAAACTCAATTTTTTTAAACCACATTTTAAACTCATTATTGTATCTATTTAATCCATAGATAGGACCCTAACAATAAATAATACTCGATGTCAGAGTTGTCCTGGTAGTAATAAAAATGAAGTACTACACCCCAGAGCTTCAGAATCGGAACCCTACTACTCTAAATTTATTGCAACAAAATTTTTTTATTATTAAAGAATAAACATTAAAACATATTACAGCACATGATGCATTACATTTTATTTCATTATGTGTTTTTTACAGTGCTAATTTTAAAACGTAACTAAAAAAAATAGGAATTTGTTTTTGGAGCTGGAACGGATTAGTGAGATATCGTTTTTTTTTTTTTTCTATAGTGAAAATTGGTTTGATGTCCGAGAAATTGAATTAGGAGCGGAAGCATTTGACTCGTAAATCTAGGCCCCACTGTATATGTGCATT
This sequence comes from Doryteuthis pealeii, assembly GCA_023376005.1. Classification (NCBI taxonomy): domain Eukaryota; kingdom Metazoa; phylum Mollusca; class Cephalopoda; order Myopsida; family Loliginidae; genus Doryteuthis; species Doryteuthis pealeii. The sequence goes on along the minus strand of CM042155.1, from coordinate 84,369,134 downwards.
AACTGGATGGAGTTGTACTGGTGTGTTTAGAAGTTAACACTATTATGAGCTTGTTTTCTATATTCAGTTTTTTACTGATTTTAAAAAATCGTAAATTTGAGAAATTTTTTTCTGATATTCGCAAGAATATTTGGCCGATAAAAAAAAAATAATGATGTTAGGTATTTCTGTTGTCTCTTATAAGAAAAATAACTGCGACTGAATCTGTGCCAATTTTACCAAATACGAGTCGACTAGTGCTTTATAAAAACTAGCAAATATATGCACCCTCCGGGTGCAAGTATTTAAGTTTTAATGTAATAAAATATTGTATTAAATTAGAAAGGCTAATGAAACTAAATAAGAATACAGATAAAAAGATTTGAAACAGAGGAGTATAATAAAAATTTGAAACAGAGGGTATAATAAAAATGAACAACTGAAACTTACTCTTCCATCACTCTCGTCTTTTATTGTTATTTTTTCTAATTTAAGTATTTAGTTAAAAGAGAAGTAAAGAATAAAATGACAGTTATTTTATCTTGTTAATGGATTTCATTTAAGATTCATTGAAGAGACTTTTGCTTATATTCATTAAAATAAAACCAAACAATTAGAAAATCAATAATACTAAGCACATCATTATTAAATTCGATTTTTAATATTAATATGCAAATTAGCCCTCCCGTTCACACTGTAAACCGCTATTTTTGTATATATAAATATAATTGCATATTGTCAGTATGTAGACATAGTTAACAGTATTAATAATGTAAGACAATTTTATTAATAATTGAGGTTTAGATAAAAATAAAATCATGGAGAATGTGATGTCAATAACTAAGAGAATTGTGACTTGAGTAGGAATATAGTTCGGTACAGACAGAAAAACACACAATCTCCATTATAATAAGATAAGTAAGTAAAGTCGACGGGCGGCCTAAAGTTGGTATCAGCCAGTCAGCGAGGTAGTCTATCCCCTATTCAACAGCGCTAGACCAAGGAGATTGTTTATAGCATCTGAGGTGGAGCACCATCCGCCATCAGCTCCTTACTATACCGCACAGATCCCTGTGCTACTCATACTCTAAGTTGGCGAGGACCGGTATCGAACTAGAACCTTGTGGTTTCTATCGAACGCTCTACCGACTGAGCCAAACCGGCCCCTGCGCTTTATACTGCAACTAAAATGGGCCACCTGTTTCTGTGGATGGTAACTCATGATGCTTAAGAATGGAACTCTAGTGGCTGAGCAGTGCATGATTTACAACACTCCACTTTGGCCCCTAATTAGGATGAACTGGTGGTTAAAGTGGCCTTCTCAGATCAGACGGCTCGTCACGTCAAACCCTAGCACCTTGATTGTTCAAACTATATTGCCCTTATGGCAAGCCCCAACCCTTTTTACCATAGAAGGCAGTGGTTGATGGCCTTCATATCCTGACTCTATCTGATGCTAATGGTCCAATTCTGGAGATAAGAGTAATGTGGATTACCCCTTTATCACCATTGTTCCCTGGTCCACTCTGACCCGGAGTGGTAGTGCCTATTGGGGTCCCATCTATGGGTTAAATAGAAAAATGAGTTTTTAAAAAAGTGTTAAAAATTGAGTTCAAAAAGATTGAGTATCCATCAAGAATAAATAAGACAAAAAGTTTTCGGTATGAAATAACCAACCAAGGTTGACATGCAATAAAACCAAACGACCAACCAATCAAATACGTTTTATGAAAACAGAACTTAGCGTTGTGGTAATCATGTATAAAATATGAGAGAATTTTGCATGAAGATAGACTTCGTCCTGGCTCAAATTCAAGAGGTCAATTACGAAAATCTCAAAGAAAAGAAAAAAGTCCACATGCCAATTAATGAAGATCTTTGTCTCATCAGCGTCGGTTTTCTTTGAGTTCATGCCAGAGAATGTCCAAAGAAGACTTCAAAAGACGACATGTTTCCGTAAAGTACTTCTTCAAAAGAGCATTGGAATCAATAGTTTGAAAATGTGCTGAGATTTGCGGGAACACACTGGAGAAAAAAAACGCTACCTTCGAAATTGGACTGAGGTTGAATAAAAGAGTTACATTATTTCGGTTAATTCTTTATATATATATATATATATATATATATATATATATATATATATATATATATATATATATATATATATATAAATAATCACTTTGTACCAAGAAACTTGGTACCGCACCAAAGTATATATATATTAATATATATAATATATATATGCATATTGTTTTTTTTAGGTGTCCACGTATGTTTCATTGTTTGTTTATATCTGCTGAACCTATTTTTATGTGTATATATCACACCTCGCTATATATGTGGGTGTATGTTATATATATATATATATATATATATATATATATATATATATATATATATTATATATATATATATATATATATATATATATATATATTGGTGGGTACCAAGTTTCTTGGTACACGGTGATTCTAGGCTAGTCCTATTCTCTACCAGTAGTTTGTTGTAGTGTTCAGTTTCGTATGAGAGCTCAGTGTTTAATTATTGTAACAGAGCAAAGTTATTTGTGAATAGTCCATAACCACAATACCATGTATTAAGGCCTTTTTATTCATATATATATATATATATATATATATATATATATATATATATTTATTATATATATATATATATATATATATATTATATATATATATAACATATATATATATAATGTAACATATTTTTCTGTTTTAGAAGCATAAAAATGAATAAAAAACTGTGTTGGATACTATTTCCAAGTATCACTGAAAATAAATGGAACCAATATGTAAATATATACACCTAAAATAAACTCATCATATATATATATATATATATATATATATATATATATATATATATATATTATAATATATATATATATTGATAAATTAAAGTTTGAAGAAAATACATTGAAACGTCGAGATCAGCTCCATCAAACTTTAAAACAAAACATCTGATATATGTTGAAAGGATAAATAATTAAAGGAAAGAAAATGCTGAAGGAATAAAATTAATTTAATGAATTACCGACACGTGTTTCGACACGTGTTTTGGCCATTTTTTTCTTTGTATACTTAAATATTTCATAAGTTTCTTTTATTATTTTATTTCGTATCTAAAATTATAATAAATAGAAAACAATGGGTACACGAAGAAACTCCTGGCCGAAATACGTGTTGGTAATTCATTAAGTTAATTTTATCCCTTCAACATTTTATTTCCTTTCAACATATTGTCGGATTCATTTCCATTTTTCAACTTATATATATATATATATATATATATATATACATATATATATATATAATATATATAATAATTAATAATCATCCACAGACACGTGTTTCGGCATATCATGCGTCTTCAGTGTGGCTAGACACAACTATCCTTGGGTAGGGTTTGAACTCAGATATATCAAACACTCCGCCCCATCTATGGGTTAAATAGAAAAACAGTTGATAAACAAAATTGTATTATCCATTAAGAATTGATTTATTTCTAAACTTTATCGGCATTAAATGACCCACTGAGGTTGATATGCCGTAAAACAAAACAATCCAAACCAAACACTCCGCACGAGCAGGATGGATCACAAGGTATTTTTTAAGTGGACTATTATAAAAACTGAACAGTTTTGACGCCCCCATCCCAAAGAAAAGAAAAGAAAACTTTAAATATTTGAATTAATTTGAACTTAACTGTCAGTAGTATGCTTTTTCTTTTTTTTGAAAGAAAACAAATGTATTTTTTAGGTATATTAATAAAAATAGGAATTTGTTTTTGGAGGGGGCTGGAACGGATTAGTGAGATATCGTTTTTTTTTTTTCTTAGTGAAAATGGTTTGATGTCGAGGAAATTGAATTGAGCGGAAGCATTTGACTCGTAAATCTAGGCCCCACTGTATATGTGAATTAACTGGATGGAGTTTTACTGGTTGGTTTAGAAGTTAACACTATTATGAGCTTGTTTTCTATATTCAGTGTTTTACTGATTTTTAAAAAATCGTAAATTTGAGAAATTTTTTTTCTGATATTCGCAAGAATATTTGGCCGATAAAAAAAGAAATAATGCTGTTAGGTATTTCTGTTGTCTCTTATAAGAAAAATAAACTGCACTGAATCAGTTCATATTTTTTACGAAAGAACGTGGCAAACTTTTTTTATTTATTTTATCTTATTTTTGTTGCTAGTAATGATAAATGAACTTAAGTACCTTAGAGTCAATTTTCTTCGTTATTACCGTAGCTCGGTCAGTGAATTCGATCTGCAGAATGAACTCTACTTCATCATGTTATGTGACTAACGCTAAGCTTGTAAATATTAACTTCTTTTTTAAGTTCTTTTATTTTGTATTTTTAACTTTTGATCCGCATTTCTTATTGATTTTCGCTGGAGTAAAATTCCTGATCAACTCGAGTGATCTGAATGCTCGGCTAAACACAAGTGAGTTTGAATTAAGCGATAACATGAGAAGCGGCTTTGATCCTTCGCTGTAACTTAAATGACCATTCTATTGCTCAAGAAAGTCTATAGATGTGACATAAACGGATTTTCTTACTCTTACTGCAAAAGAATTTAATTAAAACACTTCTTTCTATGTAGTTTTTTTTCTTCACTTTCTTTATGTCAGTGAAGAGGATTTATAATGTATATTGACAAGCCGTGACGATACTCAAAGTATTTAAGTATCGATATTTCTAAAAAAAGAATGATAACATTCTTTGTTGGTTGTGTTGTGTCCATTGCTGTTTTGATTTTCTACTGGTTTCGGTACTTGAAACCTTTTATGAAAATGCTAAAAAGACTTTTGCCGAAACTCAAGGTGTAGTAACAGTGTTGTAAATTTATGACTCGCACGCCTGTCAGTTTGAATGTCACTTGTGGAGAAGGAAGACAGATAGAAAGAATGGCTGGCTGCTTGTCCGGAAAGCTAATAGGCCTACGTCGTATGTCCCAATCCTCATATACCCTTACCAATGAATATTAATGATTCCAAATCCTCATAAATAGCAGCATCTATTGATGACGGTAGTATGTATACTTCCTCAGCATGTTTATTCCTTCACGCACCGCGAAATTGAAATGTAATTATTTTAAACTATCATTCATCTCTCTTNGCTCTAATTGCACTTGGATTTGGAGAAGCCTATAGGACATCGAGAATCGCGTGCATCTAGGCTAAGTCTCTTTTCGGTAATCAAGTGAGTGCAAAGGCGAAGGTTTACAACGTCTACTAGTTTCAGAGAAAGACGAGAGGATGTTACTTAGGCGTTGGCACCCACATGCACACAAACACAAGCACACACACACACAATTATATTATAATATTGTATATACGTACTATTATTATAGTATCACGATATAATTCATATGTAGTACTAGTTATGAGATTAAAATTGCGGCTGCTGCTGTAATTTGAAGTTATGTAAGCAATAATTATTGTATAGACTGTCTCCCCGCACGAGCAGATGCGACATAAGGTCAATTTTAAGCGGGGTTTAACGGTAAAAATTCGGAGTTTTCCTTCTCCTGGACTGGTTCTTATCTCATAGTTAAAAAGACCAGTCTGCCTAGCTGGAGTGATTGGGATTTATACCTTTCCCAAGGTAATTAGCGCTATGTGAAATGCAAAACAGATTCGTCCAAGAATTGAACTCGGGTTCGACGAGTTCTTTTACTACGACTTCAAAACCAAAAAAAAAAAAATACCATTAGATCACGTGCCTCGCATGATTTATATATAAATATAATATATATAATATATATATATATATATATATATATAAACTATATATATATGTGGGTTGTGTGTGTGTGTGTGGTTGTGTGTGTCTGCTGATGTGTGCTGTGTCCTGTGTGTGTCTCGCTGGTTTTGTGTGTGTGGATATATGCGCAATAATAAATTATTATACGTGTATCCCGGCCGTTCATAGGGAGGAAATATGCACCGGTTCTTCACTATATATAGTGGAGCACCGAAGTGAAAAGGTTGTAGCTGTTACCGTTGAACGACAAGCTAGCGTACATGTACGCATTAATTGTAAATAACACTTGTCTTATTTAACCCTATCTCGAACGCGCACTTATTTTTTTTCTGGCTCATGTCTGGAACTAACACCTCACAACAAGGTATTACTACTATATATAATCTTTATATATAAGCAAAATATATTATTTATATTGGTAAGAGAGAGAAGAAAGAGAAGAGAGAGAGAAGAGCAGAGAGAGAGAGAGAGAGAGAAAGAAAGAAAGAAAGAGTAAAGAAAAGAGAGAAGAAAAGTTTGTTAGTTAAATTCCCATCTAACGCTAAAATGTTAACATGCATAAAGTCTCAGCAAAATGGTAATGAAATATTTTTTATCATAAATTTCTTATGGACTGTTAATCTATATCTTGATATGTCTTACCCTGGCTGCAGACATGCGATGAGCCAAGTAGTTTGTCCAGAAGAAAAGGTACTGGCGACAAGCAGATCAGCAGGCACATCAACGTCTGCATGGCAGCAGTTCACAATGTTCCAATCATTTGTAGTCAACTGCATTTTCGAACATTTGGTCCTTCACAATCACAGGAGGCGCTTAACTCTCATGCACATAACCGATTATAGTCCTTCACGAGTATCGAGAAGCTAAATACACAAATACAATTACTAATACAATAATTATGGATAACCAAAACAATTTATCACATTATTACTTTTATTTTCACAACTTGAGATATTTTTTCTTGGGTGGAAGCTATCAATGACATTACAACATCCGAAATATTTGACATATTGTAGTTATAGGTTTGAGGTTTAGTTCTTTGTTTAAAGATGTCATTAGTAAGTTAATATAGTGGGTCAGTTAATGAGCGAAATGACATCCTTAGACAGAATACACAGTAGAGGTAGCATTTAAACACTCCATTGCTGGAAGTGGTGTAGGTGTGTTATACCTTTTCCTGTTCGAAAATGATGTAATATGAGTCATATTGAGAGATGTTCGGAACTCTACTAAGAACTAGCCAAATATATGCCACGCTCTGGGTGCAAGATTCAAGTTTTCATATAAATAAAATAATGATATTAAATTAGAAACGGCTAATGAAACGAATTAAGAATCTCAGATAAAAAGATTTCGAACAGAGGGGGTATGATTGGAAAAATAGAAGCAACTTTTGGGAATAACTCCTCCTATCATTTCTACCATCTACTACCGTTTTTTTTCATGGTAAAATTTATTCACCTAAATATTATACTCTTTAGTTAAATAATACGAGGTAAGTTAAAAGTTAATAAAATTAACATATGTTTTTTCTTTTCATAGTGTAGGATTTCTTTTAATAATTTATCCAGAGATTTTGTCTCTCCTCTATACTCATTAATGATAGACCTAAAAAGTAATGTTGAAATACAATTAAATACTAAGCATATATTTATTAAAATCAAATTTTTAAGATGCAATATACAAAATAGCACGTAGCACATTTCACTATGAAACCGCATTTTTAATTGTAATATATAATAAAAACTACCCACTTGCTCATTGTTTATTTAGAGATGTAAGGATAGGTCAACAGTACTTAAGATGTAAAACAAATTTTAGTTAATAATTGAGGTTTAATAAAAATACTAAAAATCATTGAAAGGAGGAATGTGACGTACGAATTAACAAGAGGTGGTAAATAGTTGATTTAGTATAGTAAAAATAATAAAAAGTATTCGGTATGAGCAGACAGACAAACCAAAATCTCCATTAATAGTTAATTAAGAAAAGATTGTCGCTGCAGTCAGACTTCCCCTCTCACTTTTTCCTCGCCTAAAGTTTAATGTATTCTTTATAATAGTATTAAAATCCATATAGGACAAACGAAGCGAAGAGTATAGCTATTTAATCCTAATAAAACAGTCCATTCCTCATCATACTGTTTTGGGCTTTTTTCATCTTAATATTACTTAATACTTCCATTTATGTTCGTATTTTTAAATAATAATGCTTCCGCTTGCATGTCTTCTGAAAAATGAATATACTATTGAATTTAAATCATTTATAATACATCGTAGTTAAGTATATTTTATGAAACGCCTAAATATATGATATCACAGTAAAGAATAAAGAAATGTCTTAATATAATTACCCAATACTCATAAGTTCGAAAGTTAATATTTATCTTACATTTTTACACTAGTAAACTGTAGATCAACATGTAAATGTGAATACAATGTACTCGTAATTGTTACGCCCCTCAGTCTTATCTGAAAAAATCAAGGTCAAAGTGTGGTTTTTTTTTTAAAATATAGTTAAGGTATTATATATATATATAATGTTATATATTATTAATATATATATATTATTATTATAGCTTATATAAATGCAATGAATTATATAATAATACAATATATACATATATATAACACTTACTACTATTTCAACTGGTGCATGAATATATATTAATAAAAGTAAATGCATTATTATATTATTTCATTTTCATTTATATATTTTTATATAAGTCAAATATATAAATAATCAGTGTGGTTAGTAGTGTGTGTGTGTGTGTGATGGCGGATTGTTTGTGGTGTGTTGAGTGTTGTGATGTGTAGTGTCAGTCGGTATATGCGTAACAGCTAGGAACCAACAAGGTTCTTGATTCGATACACCCTCGCCATCATTAGCGTATGATAGACAGGGGTATCTAGTGCGAAATAAAAGATGAGGAGCTGAGGCAGTGCATAAAGCGACTACTTCCTACCTCTATAAAACGTTAAATAATCACGAGGTTTAAAAGCGCGTAAATTGAAACAGGGGATACTCTCACTAGCTCTCTCGTTAATAACCGACATTAGACCGCCCCGACGAGACCGATAGATTATTGCTAAGAGATAATAATGATATATTATATATGAATCATAACTATTACATATTATAATGATATGTATATATGTATGTTAGTAGATTGGTGTGTTGTTGTTGTGATGTTGCAGTATCACACCCCTAACATTGCATAGAAGAGAAGCTCCATGGCAAATAAATTATCGGTTAACGTATAGAGACTATATTTATATCCACCAAAACTCTGCAATTTTGTTTTAGCCACAATGGATGTGCCTTTACGATATCTGGAATAATGTTATATTTGATAATTTCCATTGCAATGGCTTACGACTGCCATATAATATATAATATGATCTTTATGATAAGAAAGTGGAATGTAAAACATCACACAAATGCTGTTAAATATAAAACGAATAGTTTATAATATAATCATATGCATGATATTTGATACAACATATTCAAACAATTGACACTGATTATTAACAAATAAACATACATCAGAACATCATTCAATCTCCCGTAGTTGTTTGGGTCGGAGTTTTTGACTTCCTCTCCGTACCTCAAAACAAACTACAGTGGAGTGAATGACTCTGAATGGATGATTTTTGTAAAATACGAATATGTGATAATATCGAAATAACGCTAATGAATATATATTGATATGTTAAATTTGTTTTCTTCTTTAACATAGTTGTGTGATGTTATATTCAATTCCTACACTTTATTACATCCTATTGATACGGTATTAATATTCCTTTCTTTTAACTTAATAATCTATATATATAAATATAATATATATATATAACTATATATATTATTAGCAAAAAGTACCCCGGCCAATGACAGACTAAACCAATGTTAACCCTAGTTAGGAGAGATAATAAGAGGAAAATAATTATAGAATGTGAGTTCATGATACCGACAGTAGAGTTGTGTGGAAATAGAGGCGTGGTGGGAAGAGAGTGAGTATTATTAGTGAGAGTATGTATAATTTTTCCTAATTTATTGACATATTGAGTATCACTCGCTTTAAATTATTAAAAATCAGAAAACAATTTTGGTATGGTTCTAGTTAGAAGGATATAATGTTTATGCAAGATCTCGATCAGAGATGAATCCCGTCTTGGACTATACGTCGACACGTAATACAAACTTCCACTTATATATTATCAATTATTATAGAGAGAAGAGAGAAGCGAGAGAGAGAGACAGACAGACAGAATCAATGACAAGACATGATTCATGACCATATACTATACTATTAAATAAAGACGAGAGAGACCAGACCGCAGGACAGATCACGATTGAGAAAAGAGGAAGAAAGAGAGAGAGACAGACAGACAGACAGACAGAGGTGAGAGATGAGTAGGGAGAGTTTTAGTTTTTGCTGATTGCTTTTATAACACACTTTCTCTCAAAACGTTTTGTAACATGACTGCATTAGTTCGTACGTCCTTTTCCCGTGTCAGTATTTTAACTGAACACATCCTAGGGTAAATATCTGAGGTGTTAACCGTACTTAGTTAATCTTTGGACGGAGCTCTACGTACGATATTCAGACACTATTATTCTAATTTCGTATGTTTATCCCATTCATTTATCGATTTACTTTTTGTTATATCAGGCTGACAAAAGTTGTGATTCGGTTATTCGTTTTTGTTTTTCTTATTTATCCTCCTGTTAAGCATTCCACTCTCTTCAATATATATAATATATATATATTAATAATTTTATAATTGTTTTGGTAATATAATTGGAGTCGTAACCTCATTTTTGTAAAATTAATTGAATTAATAATGAGAAGATTTATGGCAGGGAATACCTATTCTAATGTATTGTGCTAAAATCTAATCATACTGCATCAGCGCGCGTGTTCTTATTCTCCGACTATACGCTCGGCTGAATGAGGGCTAAGTAGGGCCGAATACTGATACAGAGTAGAATTTTTCTTCGATTTTGTTTTAGCCTCATACAATAATTATAAGGATATCCCGCAATTCATGTATTAATTAATTTAATTTTTCAAAAATTAAGGTACGACTCTCTACATGAGAGACTTTTCTCCCCCAAAAATATCGTGGCAAAAAGCCATTGTAATACAAACCTTGTTTACAATATATTATATAATCACATTAATATAATATAATATATTAAGATATATATACCCAATAAATAATTATTATATGAGAGGGTAAAATAGTATACTACCAATGTTCGATATTCATATATTGAAATGATTCCTCCACGCGACTATTTCCTTATTCAAGGACTTAGGATATTTTCAACATCGACTGAACGATGAGGGTAGTGGTAGGGTCACGAAGAAATCATTTCAATTGATTGAGTTTGAGTTTGAGTTTGAGTTGTTTAAGTCGAAAATATTCAACCCCTGTAGTTCATTTTAATGCAAATACGGTTATTTTTGGATATTCAGACTTTAAGGTAGTATTGGTATCTATGGAGAAATTGGTATGACTTCACTGTATAATTTGTGAAGAAGTGGTGACTTTTTTCATAATAAAATTTAAAAAGTTTTCAGGTTGATGATGAGTATGTATAATCTTGAAGATGTTCTTTCAGGTTTCTAGCCTGATAGTTACATCTGTCGCGGGAGTATATGTATTGTAATAGTCCTGCTTTACAATTTAAGAAGATATGCTTGTTGTAAGTTGTACTTTGCGATTGTTGGGATCTATCCACTGAGGGCAACCTCCCCTTGTTAACATGGTACGAATGGGTAATGTGTTGTGTCGTGCCCAATAATTCGCTATCTGGCGAGTATTACTTTTTCTTCTAATACTTCTGTGGCCCGTCGGCGCACTTGTTTGTCTTCTTCAGCTTGTTTCCCATTTAGACTATTCTTGTACTTCCGTAGGCTCTGCTTGTTTTTGGTATTCTCGTCGGAGCTTGTTTTGGTCAGAATCTGTCTCCATGATATTTATTCTGCCCGAATTTTGGCTGTCTAATATCCGGTACGAATAAAGGCTCATTAATATTTTTCCTCTGAATATAATAAATGTCGGTATGTAGTCATTACTGCTGTGTATTTTTAATATATTTGAGCACTAGGATTATTTATTGATGGAGTGCCAATCTCAGCGACGGAAAGCAAAGTGGCAATTGGCTACCATAAATACTTTATTTAGGTAGATTTACATATAGTATATATATATATATATTATCTACATCATAGGCTGTGGTCAAAAAGTATGCGACTTTTTTGTTCTTTATCGACACACATTGTATTTAAAAATTTAAGCTGGGGCCAATTTCTCATAACTTGTCTTTTCATAGTTATCTGGCACAATTACCGCTTTAAATATCTGTATTTTTTTGAACACCTTTTATTCGAAAATAATTTGACTGTTTAACAGTTTTAATTGTTCGAATTCCCAATCTCCCGATTAATAATACAGCTTAATAATCTCGATATCTTCAATTGACAATCACCTTTGTATATATGATATAATTAGTAGCTAATACATTATTATATTATCCTATATATATCTATTATATTTATATATATAGTATTGTGTGTTGTTTGATATGTGTAGTGTGTGCGTGTGTGTGTCTGTGTCTTGTCTGGTGGTGTTTCGCTTAGGAAGATTAACAATCTGATGATCTTTTGTGGTGAATATTGGTGAGTATTGCATGTTCCCATGACTGGCCTACTCACAAGTACATATTGAGGGCACAATCCTAGTAGGATTCTATAATCTCGATTGTTTTTTCACTTTCACATCTTTCAGCATTATAGGATATCGTTTTCTTCTGTGTTCCTTTTGTCTTCTTTCTGTTGTGATTTATACGTCCTAAAACTACTTGAAACACACACAATGTTGCCCAAATACCATATCACACATCGCACACACACACACACACGCTCTACGCACACATGTAACCCCGCACTCCCACACACATATATATACATATTACTATTATATTATCATTGTAATCTTATTGCATATATTATCTATTTACTTTATAATATTATAATATCTACGTAGATATAATGATATGAGGGATGGAACGATATGAGGAAAGATGCCTGGAGAATAAGCGCTCACGAACAAACACGGGGATGTTGTTGGAAAGTCCTATCACAATAAACTCATCCCTCTTCCGTATTAAACTGAGTTCTAATGAGTTCTGTCACTGATAAAGTAAAGGTATAGTACGTATCTTCACTTCATTACTAGCAGAGCTCTTAAGTACGGTCTGGACACATTTCACCTTATGAGGACTATATTTTAGGTAGGTATGGATCCCTCACTCCCCACTCACAAGAGCAAGTCGATATTTTCGTTAACAAACTTGAATAGGAAAGGCATGTTGGCCACCAACAAATATAGTTATATGGAAATCCGATCTCCCCGACAAGCTAAAGAGACGATTCTTCAGCTTGGGTTGTATCGGTGGCTGCTGTTATGGACATACCATCCTTAGGAATAAAGCAGACCAAGATATCCGTCAGACCAATCAAGACTCACAAGTATCGCGCGCACGACGCATACACAACATCAAGTCACACTATTGGAATCAGACTCGTCCACTGCTCAATAAAATGATCCGTAACACAGAGTCATGCACATCTCCACAAAAAAGCAAATCTGTATGGCCACCTAACATCCCCCATTCTCAACAAACCATAATCGTAGTAACGGGCTAGGACAAGATGCAGGAACATTGTCCTGGAGAACAAGGACATGATTCGTAAGCGATCGTAACTATTTATGGAAGCCAGCAACATGGACACGCTAAATGTGGGCGACTCCACGCTCAGACCTACATTGACCCACTATGTATGGATGCTGTGCTGCTGCGCGGAGGAGCTCTCCAGAGTCGATGAATGATAGGGAAGGTGGCGAGAGATTATCATGGATATCCGGTGGGCAAATCTGCGCTGACTATTGATGAATGATGATATATTTATATATGTTTATTACACTAATAATTTATACATGAACACTTTACTTCAACAGAAATAAATCTATTTTCCGGCTACTTTTGCCTGCCAAAGTAGATTTTTCTAAAATCATGGTTATTATGGGTATTATTTAAATAATTTAGATAAATGCGCTATGGATCCAGACTCGAAGAGGCAAAGGTAGTCGAAATACATTGAGTTTGACAAAACGAATTAACTTTGAGTGAATTTCCATAGAATTGTACTTAATAATAAAACTAGCCGTATATTTAGAATATCTGTGGGGGCCCTCCGGCTTACACGCTCATATTTATATGTACGTTTGAAATCTACAGGTTACTTAGTTGCAATCTATCAAGAGAAACAGCTTAGCCCAACATTCACCACTCCCACTATTCACAACACAGAGACCCACATCACTTACACACACACAACGTCTCAATATATAATTATATATATAATATATATATATTATATTTGACTGTTATTTATTATTAATATTAAAAATATAACGAATGTGTGTGTGGCTGTCAACTCACGTGTTGTTTTCTTCTTTTTTTCCCATCTAGTTGAGTGCTTTCAGTAGCATTTGACACTGTATACTGTGTTTTCTCATATGACTCCCAGGCCAGCCCTAGAGAGCATGTTCTTCCACATAAACTACACGGAAACGTCTCCACTTTGAATGTTGCTGGACTGAAAATTACCCTTTCTAATAGCGCCGCTATCAACTTTTGGTGTTTAATTCGCTCGGACTTCAAACTTCTCACAGACGGTAGATGTGCTCCTCCAGAATAGATTCTATTACAAGCTTGCTTCTCCATGTCCCTCCACAGCAATAGCAGTGTTCTTTAGAGTGTCCTGAGGCAGGTTCTTTAAGCCTCAATTTGGGTTTTGCAACTGACGACGTTTGCCAGTTGAGATTTCCCCGTGAAATAGTGTTTGGGATTCGTAAACACCTTCAGTGACTAGATGACCGACACGCGAAACTGATCTAAGGATGTAAACTCTCAATACTTGGCAGTGGACATGCTTTCAAGTATTCTGATGAATTTCTCGAGTGTCCTGAGATCATTTTAAAACAATTCGAGGTCTTCACCGGCGTACACACGCGGCGGTGAACCAACGCCATAGCTCGATTATTACCACTCCAGCTTGGTCGATAGATTCTTAATGCTCTCACGTTGGTCCAAAACTTCTCAAGCAACCCAAAGATAATCGTTGCTTTCCGAACATGAGGGAAATTTCTCTATCAAAAGTAGCAAATCAAATATGCTACTCTAAAAAGAACGGTAGAGCTTTCCTGGCAGATATCTTCAGGGACACTTCTTCTATAAAGTAGTATATCATATTATGCTCCTAAAACCCGGTAGAGCTCCCTCGAGGGGACTTTACGCCACTTTCAGCGCTTATTAGAGGCCATACCCGTCTGTTGTACAGATTTCTGTTCTCTGGATGTCGTAACATATATCTACCGATGTATGTATTTATGCAGGATAAATGTTTTACCTTTTACTGCCAGCTTGAACAGCCAAGAGGAAAGGAGTTCGGCTGAGAAAAGTCAATGGGGTTTCCTCTCAGGCTAAAATATCGTTTAAGTCTAGTCACCACTGATTTGAAACGTCAACGTCGAAGACCCGGCGTCTGTGGATGACTATAATATATAGTATATATATATATATAATATAATATAATAGAGGTGCTGTCCAAAGAGCGTAAATCGATGTGTTGTATCTCTTTTGCATATCACACTTGTATTCTCTAAAAAAATTATAACCGATTCTATTTCAATGTATTTTTTTTCAGAATCCCACAGGTGTGGGTCACAAACATGTTACCAATTATTTCAGGCAAAGAAAATAAACAGAATGAATGGAACGTGAGTTTTTTAGACATCATAGACTTGTCAAAATGTACAAAAAATATCGATGCTTTTTTTGATCACCTGGTATAGATACAAAAATATTACTCATTATTTGTACAAAACTTGCTTCGTACAAAGAGACCTCATAAAGTCAATGATTAATATCTATTTAATTATTCTTCCAATCTTTTAGTTAATATGAAAGTATTTGTTTCATTCTTTCATTTTTAATTTCCTTTTTTTTTCAATAAATTTCTAAGCAATAACAATCACTATATATATATATATATATATCACTACTATACATATAGTATCATAATCTACTATACTACTAATTATCTTGTCGTGTGTGTGTGTGTGTAAATAATATATATATCAAATATATATATGATTTTCTTTAGTATATAACATCAGTCGCTTTTTACATGAAAACCGGATCATGCTGCTCCATTCACATAGTTGTGACCTACTCATAAAGTTTGACTTTATTAAGAAATGTTTCTTCTTTTTCAATTTGTATAAATACTTTAATTTGCAAGACCAGGACAGACCACGATGACAGTTGTTAATCGAAAGCTCAGTAGTTTTACTTTGCCATATGCGAGCACTAAAGGCAGTAACAACATATACATTCTCCTTTGGTATATGGACTCGTCAGAAAATCGACAATTATAGCATAATATTTACTAGTGTTTTATTGATTTGCTGTTCTACTCAAAAGCTAAACAATTTATTCATACAAAAATATTACCACATTCAAACCTCATATACACGTGCCGAATGAAGAGATTTCAAAGACACAAACATTGGAGAGTGTGTCTAGGAATTGGTTGATCATAAACAAGGTAAATATTCTTTTCTCGTATTTTTACACACATGTTCGGACCGTCACCCATTTAAAGAATCTTTCAGTCTAAATCAATTGATCGTGGGGAAAATCTTTTCCGTCAGTTTTTTGAACAGACAAATAGAAGTGAAAAATAATGCTTTATTGGGAAAGGAAAAAGCATGACATCTTAATGCATTGTTGAATATATTTTATTTTATTTCTCAGTTATTTTAAAATTATACTAGGACAAGCGGAGGCGCGTCGTGTAATGGTTAGAGTCGTAATAGATGGTTTCGTCAACGCGAATTCAAATCCTGGATGAGTCTGTTTGAATTTCACATATCGCTAATACACTTGCGAAATGAATGTGTCTATTCTCCCTTCAGCCATGGGTAAGCAGTCTTAGAGCATGGCATCCTAATGCATTGTTGAATATATTTTATTTTATTTCTCAGTTATTTTAAAATTATACTAGGACAAGCGGAGGCGCGTCGTGTAATGGTTAGAGTCGTAATAGATGGTTTCGTCAACGCGAATTCAAATCCTGGATGAGTCTGTTTGAATTTCACATATCGCTAATACACTTGCGAAATGAATGTGTCTATTCTCCCTTCAGCCATGGGTAAGCAGTCTTAGAGCATGGCATCCTAATGCATTGTTGAATATATTTTATTTTATTTCTCAGTTATTTTAAAATTATACTAGGTCAAGCGGAGGCGCGTCGTGTAATGGTTAGAGTCGTAATAGATGGTTTCGTCAACGCGAATTCAAATCCTGGATGAGTCTGTTTGAATTTCACATATCGCTAATACACTTGCGAAATGAATGTGTCTATTCTCCCTTCAGCCATGGGTAAGCAGTCTTAGAGCATGGCATCCTAATGCATTGTTGAATATATTTTATTTTATTTCTCAGTTATTTTAAAATTATACTAGGACAAGCGGAGGCGGCGTCGTGTAATGGTTAGAGTCGTAATAGATGGTTTCGTCAACGCGAATTCAAATCCTGGATGAGTCTGTTTGAATTTCACATATCGCTAATACACTTGCGAAATGAATGTGTCTATTCTCCTTCAGCCATGGGTAAGCAGTCTTAGAGCATGGCATCCTAATGCATTGTTGAATATATTTTATTTTATTTCTCAGTTATTTTAAAATTATACTAGGTCAAGCGGAGGCGCGTCGTGTAATGGTTAGAGTCGTAATAGATGGTTTCGTCAACGCGAATTCAAATCCTGGATGAGTCTGTTTGAATTTCACATATCGCTAATACTTGCGAAATGAATGTGTCTATTCTCCTTCAGCCATGGGTAAGCAGTCTTAGAGCATGGCATCCTAATGCATTGTTGAATATATTTTATTTTATTTCTCAGTTATTTTAAATTATACTAGGTCAAGCGGAGGCGCGTCGTGTAATGGTTAGAGTCGTAATAGATGGTTTCGTCAACGCGAATTCAAATCCTGGATGAGTCTGTTTGAATTTCACAATATCGCTAATACACTTGCGAAATGAATGTATCTATTCTCCCTTCAGCCATGGGTAAGCAGTCTTAGAGCATGGCATCGTAATGGATTGTTGAATATATTTTATTTTATTTCTCAGTTATTTTAAAATTATACTAGAACAAGCGGAGGCGCGTCATGTAATGGTCAGAGTCGTAATAAATGGTCTCGTCAACCCGAATTCAAATCCTGGACGAGACTGTTTGCATATCACATAGCGCTAATACCATTGGGAAATGAATCCAACTATTCTTCCATCAGCCATTGGTAAGCAGTCTGGGCTCGATGACCTTGGTTAGGCAACCAGGCTAAGAAAAGGAAAACCCTGAATTCAAACCTGTTATACTCCGTTTAAGATATTGACCTTGCTCTGCACCCTGCTCGTGCGGAGGCGTCGCTAAATATGTATAATCCCAAAAGTGAGGTTACCAAATAACTTAGTTATACATCAACTAAATATCTTACTTATAACTTGATAACTAAATAACAATTTCCTTCAATAAATATATTTATAAATAAATATAATGAAATACTTTATAACTAAATAACTTAGTTCCTTTATAACTAAATAACTTAGTTATAACTTAGTTAAATAACTTTAGTTATAAATTAGTTAATAACTTAGTTATAACTTTATAACTAAATAACTTAGATATAACCAAATAACTAAGTTATTTAAATAACTTAGTTATAAATAAACTAAATAACTTAGTTATAACTAAATAACATTATAACTAAATATTAGATTAGATTTGCATTAGATTTGCATTGCAATTACCTTCAATAAATAGATAAATAGATAAATAAATATAACGAATTACTTTAGAACTAAATAACTTTTGGGGTTTCTTTTTTGCCCTGAAAACGACTATAATCTTCACCGTATCTATGTGCAAATCTAATATATAGCTATATCTATAGCTATATCTTGAATACTTACATCTATATGTTCCGAAGTAACAAGTAGGACTAAGCAGATTTATAACAAACGCTGAATGAGGTTGTTCTATGAAATAGAGAGTGCGACAGAGATACCTCCCCACTAGTCAAACTGACACCTGTGTGGTGCAAGTTGAATTAGGTAAATAGTAATGGTAGGTCTATGTAGCCGTCCAAGTGCTTGCCGAGTTTTCTGGTCGTTGTAATTTATTCTAACTAAAATAATCATAGTCTGTAGGTTTCCTCTGTAATATATATGTCCAAGTCAGTAGTATTCCTCTGGTGTTAATCCAAAAAGATATCTGACATATCGTTTGCAACTATACTCAAATTAATTACCGGTTGAAAGAAAGTTCAACCAATAATTAATTTGAGTATAGTTGCAAACGATCTTAAATGATTTTTGTCTTCGTCTCTCATTGGCCAATTTTTACCGAAAGCTCCCGTTTTTGTTGTTAGTAAAGTTCATAAATATAAGTGATGATTTTGCGTATATCTTATACCTATAGATAATGCAGGCGCGTAGTCTAATGGTTAGAGTCGTGGGAAATGGACTCATCGACCCGAGTTCAATTCCTGGAGGAAGCTGTTTGAATTTCACAATGCGCTAATACCCTTGGGAAAGGTATGAATCCAATACTCCCTCCAGTTGTTGGCAAAGAGCAGGACAGACTGGGCTCTTTAACCTTGGCTAGGTAATCAGTCTAGGAGAAGGAAAACTCTGAATTCAAACCTGTTAAACTCTGCTTAAGAAATTGAGCTTGTGTCACATCCTGCTCGTGTGGAGGGGTTGGTAAATGTATATACCTATAGATAATCTAAACAGTCCCATCTCGAAAACTTTCCTCAGTTACAAGTGTAAGACATTTGCGAGACGGAGTTACAATTGCCACTTGCCTATGTTTACTTGCAACACACAGGTGCCATTTTTTAAATTTTGTGTTGTACTATATATAATCCTTTTAAATTCTGTAGACTGTGAGTTTCAGGGGAGAAACATCTACGTTCAAATGTCTCTTTCCGCCTCTCTAGAACTAATGCATTTGCCATTAAATGGATAGATATGGAATTTTAAAAAAACTGATTTCGCAAAGGTGATGAATGAGTATTATTGGCCAATTTTTACCGGAAGCTCCCGTTGGTGTTGTTAGTAAAGTTCATAAATATAAGTGACGATTTTGCATATATCTTATACCTATAGATTCTCCAAACAGTCCCATCTCGCAAATGTCTTACAATTTTCCTCAGTTACGATCAGTTACAATTGTAAGACATTTGCGATACGAAGTTACAATTGCCACTTGCAATAACAATCGAGATCAAAAAGGTCATATGGTCCTAAAATTCCTTAGAAAATAAGCTAAGGATTAAAAAGGCAAAACAAAACAAAAAACAAAAACCAAAAGAGAACACAAAAATGGATAAATATTTGTTCTTATTTCCGAGACTTAAATTTCAAAATGTAAGACGTCCAGCTACCGAAAAAATCAGACTATGGACTTTTTAAAATTTTTAATTTAATTTTTTTTTTTTACATATGTTCCGTCATTTGATTATCTTTCCAAAAATGTAAAATTAATTTTCTTGCAAAACAAAACAAAAACACATGTTTACTTACAACACACAGGTGCCATTTTTGAATTTTGTGCCGTACTATACATAATCCTTTTAAATTCAATAGACTGTGAGTTTCAGGGGAGAAACATCTGTCTCTTTTCGCCTCTCTAGAAATAATGCATTTGCCATTAAATGGATAGATATGGAATTAAAAAAAAAAGATTTCGCATACCGTATTATCTATTTTTTTTCTGGTTATTTCACCCCCACATTTCTTTTCGTTTTTCCCGCTGGAAGACACACTTCACCACCCGCTCTGCTTACCTCTGGGTCGGGGTGACACCTCAGATAAGGCTGTTTGCATTCTCTTCATGGTGATTCTTTTGCGAAGGTGATGAATGAGTCTTTTTTTCCCCCCGAAGCGATATGTAAAACAACTGGAATTGACTGAACTCGTTACCCATGGTAAAATAACCTGAAGGAATAGATAGTTCTAAATATACTACGCCTCTGCTAATACCTCATGGGCCAGTGTATTAGAGTATAACCCCTGACTTTCCATATCTTAAAGACATGGGGAAAAAGACAAATATAATGAGGTGATGGTACTGTGTATCGAATTTTATGCGATAAGCGCATTGAAATTGCCTTCAAGCAAAAATATAAATATTAATATATACTTTATTCAACAATGCTTCTAAAATAAACAAACATCCAAAAATCTTATTTCCTTCGCCGAAGAGCATACGGCCCGGGTTTGTTATTGTTCACCCAGCGTCGCCTTACCTCATATGGTAGATACGTCTCAGTATCATTGACAAGTTAATTTAGCAGGAATTTTTCCGTGCTGTATCGTGGCCGAAGCAGTGTAGTTTCTGACTATCCTGCTGACGTTCCGGTTTCGATTTCTTTCGGAGGAAAATCGTTAGTATACATGGCTGATGAGACCTAATAATGTAGAAACAGCCGGTACGATGTTCTACACACATAATAATTCTTTGCGAAATTCACTTGTCATTATTATCTTGTATAATTATCAAATTTTATGCGATATGCGCATTATAATTGCCTTCAAGCAAATATATATATATATATATATATATATATATATAATATATATATATATATTTAAGTTAAGATAAAGGAAATGAATCCGACGGTATGAGTATAGATAAAAGGATATGAAAAACAACACAATATGCTGTTAAAGTGAAAACATTTTATATCATATTCATAGCTAATATTGAACAATATTTCGATTTATAAAAATCATCTTCAGAGCTTGTTTTTTACTCCGGACTCATTGAGAGAGAAGACGAAAATAATATGAAATCAAAACGAAAACATTGATGTTGCAAAAATGTTATGCGGTAGTTTCAAATATAAGCACATCCGCCACGCGTTTCTCGGTCAGCGACAGTCATGTATATCTTATTGTAACAGTTTTTGAAAAAAAAGAAGACAGATTTCAAATTCGACAATAGACAAATTCTCTTTTTCAAACCTTTGCCTTTTCAAGTATTAACCCATTGATGGTAGGCCTGCAACGGATTTTTAGAAAATAAGTTTTCATTTTTTGGATTATATATATAATTATATATTGTCCCACCATAACAATAAGATAAAAAGTGGTTTCTTTCTTAGAGCACTTAGGATATGCAATCAGAACTATTTAGAAGAAGAATTTAATATTATTGAAAAATCTTTTCTTAAATTACAATACCCTTTAAACTTCTTACACCGTACTAAAAAAAGGTATTGAAAATCCACAATAGAAAAAATAACTACATCTCCCAATAACACACAACATAACAACAATAACGACTCTGATAGACCACCCCAACAACTTTAAATTTACTTTATATATATATATATATATATATATATATATATATATGTATGCATGCGGGTATATACATACTTGCGCATGAAAATCTTAATATATCAGAAATAAATTTATTTCGGCTTAACTTTGCTTTTTCAAGTCTGATTTTATATACGCTGATATTATACGTATTTATGCAACATCTTTATATGTGTGTTTGAGTTCCCAATTTTGGTTGAATCCTTTCACGGAAACACTTCATACCATTTAACCACACACACACACACACACACACACACACACACACAGATATATATATATATATATATATATACTCTCACAGACACACACACACACACAAACACACACATACACACACATATATATATATATATGAATAAAATCCAATGATATGAAAAAAAGAAATACAATAGGGAATATAAAATTCACAAGTTTCACTCTTAAGATTGCTTCATCAGAATTCAAATTTTATTTCGTAGAAAAAGCCTGAAGGGTCTAATTATTAATATAATAAGAACTCCTTCAGAAAAATTGAAAATATGATTAAAAAATGGACATCAGTTTCGAAGAATTTACAAAATAGCCCGAAAAAAAAACCCCGACGCAACCAAGATAAATTAAAGAAAACTACACATGAACATAAAATATATCTCAAAAGGAACATTTCTTCGTATTATTTGGTTTATTCGGACTTTTGTCCTCATCGCCATTGTTATATACACAACATTTCAAAAAAGGAAATAAGAAAAGAAAGAAGATAAAGCCAGGAATTCAACGTGTGTCAGCTATTCACTGACCAATGGTCCCTGAAATAGATTTAAAAATTAAAAACGGAAGTTCCAGGTTTTCTGCGGAGGAGTGGAAGCGGATGTGTCCTAACAAATGGAAGAAGAGAAAAATGGATCTTTTTCGTCTGGGATCACACGGTAACATGTCTAGGCTAGCAATGAACATCGCACATGAACGTGATTTACGATAGAACAGCATGTCCTTATCATCTTTCTCTCCTTCTCTCTGAAAAAGAACCCACGAGCTTGGTGGCGATCATAAAGAACGGCGAATATTGGTCCGTCCGGAAAAAATTTGATATGGGGCATTCAGTCGGGAGCCGGCGGGAGGAATGAAATATAAGCAGTCCGGATTGGGCGTTCGTAGTTCAGAGTTAGTCACTTGAAACTAGTATTTGCAGGTAGTCTCGTAAGGCTTACTGACTCCCCGGGCAGACGGGTTCTCCGTCTCTCTTCCTGTCCCCAATAGCTCGCCGGTCGAACTTTTACTTGATTGGTTGGTTGGTTGGTTTGTTGGTTGGGTTTTACGGCATGTCAATTCACTGGGTCATTTAATGCCGAAGAAGCTTTTGTTTTATTCATTCTTGATGGGTACTCAATTTGTGTTTTAAACATATTTTTTATTTAACCTATAGCTGGAACCCTAACAGATACTACCATATATTACCCCCATCTACACCTCTGGTCCTTTTTTCTTTGCGTGACTGTGTGCGCTTTTGCATCAAGTATTTTTAATACATCTGTAATTATTCCCATATATATATTATATATATAATATATTATATATATATATATATATATATATATATAATACATATGTATGTCATATATATATATATATATTATATATATTATATACGCACACACACACACATGTATATATCATACATATATATATATTACATTATATATATATATATATCTTTTTTAAACACTCACAACATATATATATTCTTTTTTTACATACAAAAATATATACTATATATATCTTTTTTTTTACATACATATATACATATATGTGTCTTTTTTTTACATACATACATACATATTTCTTTTATATATATATATATATATATATATATATATATATTATATAATATATAATCATCTCTCTCTCGTTATGTATATGTATGTATTCAAAATGTATCCAAAAAAGAATAGAAACATATAACAGTAAAGTTCGGTCTGTGTTGTTAAGACAAGTTTTTGCGCACCGATACAGTACTTTGAGTTTCAACAATTCCTGAATTAGTACCGGAAGGACCGGTTTAGCTCAGTCGGTAGAGCGTTTGGCTAGGAATCACAAGGTTCTTGGTTCGATACCAGCCCTCTCCAACTTATAATATGAAACCTGACTGTTGTGATTCCTGAATGACTTTATATAACGACCTGGACGGTCTCATTTTTAACCAGAGGGTGTTGCAAGATGATAACGGACGTACTTTTAAGCTCAGTCGGTAGAGAGTCTGCCTGGGAACCACAAGGTTCCTGGTTCGATACCGACCCTCGCCAACTCAGCCTATGAGTAGCACAGTGATCTGTGCGGTAAAGTAAGGAGCTGATGGTAAGTGTGGCGCTCCACCTCGGACGCTAAAATAATCTCCTTGATCTAGCGCTAGTGAAAAGGGGATAGGCGCCCTCGCTGTCTAGCTGATACCGACTTTAGGCCACCCGACAACAGATCTTTTCCAGGCGACCTCTGACTGGTCCGCGTTAAAATGTTTAAACCACATTTCATTCTATTTCGGTTCATTGTTTGTCACTTTAAATATTTTCATACCGAACATTTTTTTATGGGTATTAGTGTTTTTTTATTACCTTTGCCATATATAACGGCGTAAAATCTCAGGAGAATTTTTTTTCCAAAGATTTGGCAACAGACGATGGGGGTTTTTTTTATTTGTTTTTTTTTGAATTATTAAGACCGTTTATCCCGTTCTGTTAAGTGGCACCTTCCCTTCTTTACATTACTTTTCTCGCAAATCCACCTATGTCAGCCTCGGTGTTTTTTTTTTCTTTCATTCTTTTGTGAATTGGACGTATCCTTATTCTTTATTCTTACAAGACGGCTGACATAGAGGAAATATTTTATGTTCGCTTAATTTTTATTTATTTCATCTCTTTAATCTTATACGAGATAAAAAAAATATAATAGACGGCCTTTTTTGAGTTGGTAGAGAATAATATAATATCATCCTAAACATTCTAATGCAAAGGTAAGAAATATATATCGCTAATATTTGAATTTCACCAGTTCTATGTTTTATTATTGAGAGTTTTGTGTGTGTATATGGGGGGTTTCTTTAGGAACGATCATGCAACGGCTCATACACTCACGCATACATGCATTACTTTCTTTACACACAGATACACAAGATTATATGTGCACTCACATATACAGACACACACACACACACACACACTCTCTCTCTCTCTCACTCTTTGCCACTCTCACTCATTCTTCTCCCCTCTCTCTCTCTCTTTATTTGCCTCTCTCACTCATTCTTCTCTCTCTTGCTTCTCTCACTCACTCTTCTCCTCTCTCTTGCCTCTCTCAATCATTCTTCTCTCTCTCTCTCTCTCTCTTTGCCTCTCTCACTCATTCTCTCTCCCTCTCTCTCTTCTCTCTCTCTTTGCCTTTCTCACTCATTCTTCTCCTCTTCTCTCTTTGCCTCTTTCACTCATTCTTATCCCCCTCTTCCCCTTTGCCTCGCTCACTCACTCTCCCCCTTTCTCTCTCTCTCTTCCAAATGTATGAAACCTATCTAAATTCTGACTACAATGCCTCTCTCACTCATTCTCTCTCTCTCTCTCTTCTCTCTTCTCTTTGCTTCTCTCACTCACTCTTCTCCTCTCTCTCTTTGCCTCTCTCACTCACTTTTTCCCCCACCCCCTCTCTCTCTCTTTGCTCTCTCACTCATTCTTCTCCCCCCCCTCTCTCTCTCTCTCTTGACTCTCTCACACGTTCTTCTCCTCTTCTCTCTTCTCTCTCTCTCTCTCTTTGCCTCTCTCACTCAATCTCCCCCCCTCTCTCTCTTCCAAATGTATGAAACCTATCTAAACTCTGACTGCAAATGGCTTTAGCATCAAGCTAAAGAATCCTAAAACGCCTTAAAAATAGGATGGGCAGATTGACGTTTACATACAAATACCTATATAAACAAATGCTTTACCAAAGCAGTGTAGCGTAATTGTTATGGTATACGGAGAATTTGGGGATTGGAAAGAAAATGGTAATCGGATTTCTGGAGAAAGAGAAGAAAAAGAACACAAATAGGTTACAGTTTGGAATTGTAAACACTTTTACCAGCCATTGACCGACCGATCACCCCTGAAGTAGATTTAAAAATAAAAACGGAAATTCCAGGTTTTCTGTAGAGGGCGGAAGCGGATATGTCCCTTCTCCCAACCTCGGGATCACAAACGGAAGAAGAAAAAATCGGTATGTCTTTCGTCTGGGCTTCGTCGGAGGCATGCGCGGGTTTCTTGGGGTCCCATTGTGACGTGTCGAGGCTAGAAACGAAAAACGCGCATGAACGTGATTTACGATAGTACAGCTTGACCTTACCTCTCTCTCTCTCTCTCTCTCTCTCTCTCTCTCTCTCTCTCTCTCTCTCTCTGAAATTGAACCCACGAGCATAGAAAGACATAAACAACCCCTTTTTGACTATACGACCTTCGTATATTGTTCTTCGACCTAACGACGACTACTACTACTACTACTAACGACTACTACTACCCGACTTGGCCCCTGCGCAACAGCAGTTGCAGATATTTTTACACAGCCCCGCGCATAACATATACAAGGTGGGTCAAAAAAGTATTGAGATTTTTCTACTTTTTGACACACCTTGTATTCTGAAAAAAAATAACGTTCCACTCATTAATTTTTTTCAAAATCAATGTGTGTCAAAAAAATACTGAGTTTAGAGCTGTATTTACCCAGATAGAAATGAATGTAACGTTACGTTTATTCAAAGACAAGGTGTGTCAAAAAGTACAATAAATCTCGATACTTTTTTGACACACCTTGTATGTTCAAAACGGAGAGCTCAATACACGGCGTCTACAATTTCAGAGATCATTATAAAAGCACACTCATTATAACGGCACTCATTGTGACAGACTAAATTGTAAGGGCAATTATTCTTACAGAAAGAACATTTAAACAAACGTTCATTCTAATAGCGCACTCATTCTGACGGTACTTATATTATCAGCATGTGAATTCTAACGGCAGGAATTTTAACAACACTATTTCTAATAGCACACTCATTCTAAAGAGAATATATCTATCTATCTATCTATCTATCTATCTATCTCAGTCTGTTCATATCTATCTATATATCTATCTATCTATCTATCTATCTATATCAGTCTGTTCATATCTATCTATCTATCAATCTATCTATCTATCTCAGTCTGTTCATATCTATCTATCTATCTATCTATCTATCTTCTATCTATCTCTATCTATCTATCTATCTATCTATCTATCATATCTAATCAATCTATCTATCTATCTCGGTCTGTTCATATCTATCAATCAATCAATCTATCTATCTATCTATCTATCTATCTATCTCAGTCTGTTCATATCTATCTATCTATCTCAGTCAGTTCATATCTATCTATCTATCTATCTATCTATCTCAGTCTGTTCATATCTATCTATCTATCTATCTATCTATCTATCTCAGTCTGTCTCTTCATATCTATCTATCTCTCTCTCTCTCTCTCTCTCTATATATATATATATATATATATATATATATATATATATATATATATATATATATATATATATATATATATATATATCGGTCTGTTCATATCTATCTATATATCTATTTATCTATTTCAGTCTGTTCATATCTATATATCCATATATCTATCTATCTCAGTCTGTATATCTATCTATCTATCTCTATCTATCTCAGTCTGTTCATATCTATCTATCTATCTATCTATCTATATATATATATATATATATATATATATATATATATATATATATATATATATATATCTTAGATAACAAAGGTAACTGAGGTAACACATTGTAACATGACAATCATTCTATAAACATCACACTCATTCTAACGGCACAAATTCTAACAGTAGACTTATTTTAATAAGTTTTCCCATTCTGACATATTCTAGCAGCACACTCATTATAACGGCACTTATTCTGTCAGTATACGCCTTCTAACGGCACGTATTGGCGCAACACCATGAAGCCAGAGAGGTCTAGAGGGAAGCAGCGGCAACAAAGCAGCGACACATAAACATCTCCATGGACAGCCTTCTCATGCGACATCTGTTGTTAATAATGTTTTTCGAACATTGGACTTTACAGTCATAGGAAACACTGTAACTTCAGGGCACAAAAAACCGATATGATAGTCTTCCGAGACTGAAATGCCAATAATTCTATCAGCTTACGCCTTCTAACGACACAAGTTGGATTATTTTGTATACGCTACTTCGCTCGTTCGCTTTTCGTCGTTTTTCTAATAACAGATCAAGTCGATTCAAAATATACAAACATCGTAAATACAAATGTTACATAATTATTAGATACCTAATATTTTATGTGCAATAGTGTAGAAATAAAGATGGCGTTTTAAGTGCAGCTGACGACCTTGAAGATTGAGTGACAAGCTTGACCTCAGTCCTAACCCTATCTTCCGGGGATAGCCGTGAGAACCGGTAGAGAGGACCCGCTCTTCCGGTTTAGATAGTAAGTAAGTTTCAGTCAGTTAGAAGGTAGGAGCCGAGCTCGTATGTTGTAAGTCGCGTATTACGCGCCGCCGTTCTCATCTGCGCAGATTGTCTTGTTGGGGATTTAAAAATAAAATAAGATCAAGTAAATCGAAGTCTTGTGTTTATTATCCAAAAACTAACAATGATACAGGGCTTCTGATAAAGAGAAATCCCCAATGGAAGACCATACCCGAAGCCCCCAAGAAAGTCCAGACCTTAGAAGATTCCAGATCAAGACAAGATGTTATAAGATTCCAAAGACGGTCAGAAGAATAGAGTAAGAAAGAAGTAAGTAAAGAAGTAATGAAGAGGGTATACAATACAAAGATAAGAATATCGTTAATATTTGAATCTCATGTTCTGTATCTTATTATCTATTAATAATAGAGATTCGGTCTCTATTTGTCTGTAACCGAAACTATGCCACTGTTTGTGTCACAATACCCAAAATCCTAAATACATAGAATAAAGAACGATTAATGTTAACGAAATGAATAACAGCTGTTATCTTTTACTCTCCTTTTTTTCATAAAGAAGAAGTTAACTAAAATGTATACAGATAAAAAAAATGCCGAAGATTGTGTATAAAATTAATATGTAACATATTCAATATCATTATTTAATTAATAATTGATAGATGCTCGCAACGTTTTATTTGAGAGGGACAGAACTGCGTATCCATTTCAAAATGTTTCTTTTTTTTACTCCTTTAATAAATTTGATGATTTTACTTACTCATAATACAAACCCTCTGACATTGAATTTTATCTCAGGCAATATTTTTACACCGCCTGCTATTTTATATAATTTACAATCATGCACTGGCTCATACACTCACGCACACACTATCATGCAAATTCATTGAAATAGCCGTTTTCTTTCCCCATACAGTAAGTTTTAGAGCCACTGGAGTGACTGGCTGTAAACGATTTCTATTTTTTCCTCAGATCAGATTATTTAGTTTGCAGTAAAAAAAAATTGTCGGTGTGGCCTAAAATCGGTATCAACCAGACAGCGAGGGAGTCTATCCTCTTTCCACTAGCGATAGGCCAAGGAGATTGTTTTCGGCGTCTGTGGAGGAGCGCCACACCTACTATCAGCTCCTCACTTTACCGCACAGATCCATGTGCTACTCATGCGCTGAGTTGGCGAGAGCCAGTATCGAACCCAGAATCTTGTGGTTCCTAGTCCGACGCTCTGTCGACTCGGCTAAACAGTAATATGAGTCTATTTCCGGGGTGTATGATAAATTTGTTTGGCCTTGAGAAATCTTGCTTCTACGTGAATTGCACCCAATATAATCACGACCAGACACTATTGTCTCAATTGTCCTTCGACATTGTTCGTGATGGACGTTACTCCAAAGAAGCGTACAAAAATGGTGACGTTGCACGAACACAATGGCAAGCCTTACAAAGAGATTGTGGATATTATGGACGGAATTATTCGTTTTTGTTTCAATTAATTTGCAACGGAGTTTATATGTCCAAATGGAGATTCTCAGTGCAAGGCGTTCTACGATTGCACTGATAAGGTAAGAAATAATATCGTTGATATCTAAATCTCAGCAGCTTTGCGTTTTAATTATTAAGAAATTATAACACATTAAAATAGTAAAGTATCTATAAACACTGACACTAAGAGCTTTAACATCGAATATTCAACCAATGTTGTTAACAGGATAAGATATTTGGATCGGCATAACAAATACCTAAATAAGCAAATGCTGTGATTTTTTGAAACTCTCATATGTCATGCTTAACATATATTTCCAAGTGCTACATAATGGGTATGACGTGGAATTGTGATGTGTGGATTAGAACAGAAAAGTTTAAATGATGATGTGGGGATTTGAACGGAAAAGTTTAAGTGATGTGATGGCGTGGTTTTGGTTGGAACGAGCGCGAATGGTACATGGCAAAAGAGAGAAGGAGGGGGGGGATAGAGGTCAGAGTGAACATTGAGTCTTGTCTATAAATGCGTGAAACGAGCAAGCACATGGATTTCTAGCTCTAGCAGTTTGTAATTTGTGGGAAAATAAAATATTCATGAGTGAAAAGAAGTGGTTTTGTCTTATTACTAAAATTCTAATGGCACAAGGCAAGATGTTCTCTCAGCCCCCAATTTGGATCAGACTCCATAACCCAAAGAACTGCCAACAACTGCACAGCTGCAACAACGAAGATTCCACCTCTCCGGTACAGAGATAAGTATATTGAATATTTCTCTATACACACTTACATTCCTTTATTAGAAGAAGAGCTGTACAGTAAGAACGTGGACGCGTAAATGTCTCCAGTCGGAATTGAGTGCGAGACGTAACGAAGAGTTGACATGTCATCATCTCAGCCATTCCGACTAGGAGAGGGTAAAATAACTAATATTTTAACACATCTCTCCAGTCCAAAGGAAGAGAGTTGCGTTACACAAGTGGAGGTGCTTAGTGTAATGGTTACCGGAAATGGACACGACAACACGGGTTCTAATCCAGGACGAGGCTGTTTGCATTTATAATACAGATTGTAGAGCACATTATTTTTTTATACCATCGTGTACATATCTATATATATATATATATATATATAATATATGTGTGTGTATGTGTGTGAGTAATTATATATATATATATATAATGTGTGTGTGTGTGTGTATGTGTGTGGTTGTATATATACATATGTATATATATATATATATATATATATATATATATATATTATATATATATATATATATATGTTGAAAATATTCCTAATATGTTAAAATATTTGATAGCAGAGACGAAATATACATGTACATTTATACGAGTTTTATAAAGATTCTCCGGGATGCCTTATGTATTCCACTGTTTTGAGGGACACACGTATTTCCTTTCACACGTTTGTGGTCCATATGTTGCTCTCGAACTGCATTCAAAATAAAGGATACAAATTTGTGTAAACGTTTGAGTAGACATCCCTAATTTGTTTTGAACAGTTAAAGAGTTAAAGATCTTATTCTAATTTTATATTCTAATTCTAAAACAGAACATTCTCTTTAATCGTGACAAAATGTCTTGTCATCTTTTTCTTTCTTTTCTGTTGAGTAAATTCCATTAATTTATTCAAAACCCGTTCTTCATTAAAAAGTTTAAAAAAATAAGCAATTAACGAATTGGGTATCTCAGTGGAGAAACCCAAGACGTCACGTAAAGATACCGGATTATAAAAAGCCCAACTGAGTAAGACGGATGAGGTTTCACGAGAGACAAATCTGGCTTATTTGTATCTTAACAAGACTCATCCTATATGTATGCGTTAACCAACTCCCCATCCACGAGCAGGATGTGAAACAAGGTCAATTCTTAAGTGGAGTTTACTAGATTTAAATTCAGAGTTTTCTTTCTCCAAACCAGGTGCCGTACCAAAGTTGAGGAGTCCAGTCCGCCCTTCTATTTAACCACAGTATTGAAGTCAGTCAGTCAGTCTACTGTTGGTTTGAACAACAGCAACTGGCTAAGCACAACTGAAGTAGTGTTGGTATTTATGGGAATCAAGAATAGTCCCTTCATGTATTTTGGTGATTCCATTCCTTGAGTTCTGATTGGCTGCTTGGTTTCTATGATTTTGTGGAGTTTCATAAATACCCTGTCATTCTGCAGTAGAGTGCAGCAAGATAGGATCGTATTCAGTTACGACTACTTGTTGCCGTGTCTTACCAATTCGAGGGTAATTGGATCTTAGCTTGATTACTCTACACATAGTTGGAGGGAGAATAGTTGGATTTATACCATTCTCAAGCATATTATTGCCAAGCATCCCCAGCAAGGATCTGATTGTCTGTTTGTCTGTTTTGTCTTACGGCATATCAACCTCGATGGGTCATTTAATGCCAACAGAATTTTGAAATAAATTCATTCTTGAGTAATCATTTTTTTATGAATACAGTTTTCTATTTAACCCATAGATGGGAACTCAACAAGTACGACCACCCCGGACCAGAGTGGACCAGGGAGCAATGGTGATGAAAGGGTAGTCCACATTCCCCGAAGAACTGGAACTTCACAATCTGATA
>CM042155.1:84316248-84331248 GCA_023376005.1 Doryteuthis pealeii | reverse complement strand
ATTGTAAATGTTTATCTCTGCCATCGTTTGTTTGGTATGGTTGGTTGGTTGGTTGGTTGGTTGGATTTTACAGCATGATATTCGTCGGTTTATTTTATTCCAAATACTTTTTTTTGTTTCATTCATACTTAATGGTTATTTATTTTCTAAACTCATTTTTAAACATATATTATGAATTCATTATATGTATGTATTCATAAATTTTTGGTACAGCTGAATTTATATATAATTTTTAAAAAATAACATACTTTATTGATCAGTAATTTTGAATAGTAAAAAGAAAATGGAGCGAAAAAAGAGGAGAAACTTAAGGGCCCTTTTGACCGGTGCTTTTTCAAAAGTAATGACCGGTAGATCGTTTAAAAGTCACACTGTATATGAACTGGGTAAGAGACGGATATTAAATCATACAAAATGGTGGGGAAATATGAAGGCAAAGGGGGAGAAAAAATGTGTGTATATCATACCTTCATATAATCTCCACTTCAGCTGTCACATCGTCAGCAAAAATTGCCAGGAAGTGATTCAACTGTATTTGTCTATACAGGGACGGGCAGTAAAAAAAAATGAAGACTGCCTCGAGGACATTAAGGTGGTGGCTTGTCCTAGCCCTGTGTAGAACAGAAAATTGCTGATCATTGTAGTTGATTTTACAACTATTTATGCTACAGAGGTGGTCACCGATGGCAGAATCTTATGCCTGTGAAAGCCCGGATGTGGTTTGGGATATGCTTCTTATTCCCCTCGGGACGTATTGGTTGATTCGGACGCTCAACCTCTGTATTATGTATTCATGAGTCAGAGGTTTTAAAAAATATTTAGAATATTGTATAACTCGAAGAACAAAAATATGAAATAAGAAATTAGTCTTGCTCAAACTATCTTTCATATATATATATATATATATATATATATATATATATATATATATATATATATATATGTACTGAAGAACTGTTATCGAAACCTTTCAGGATTTCCCGGACAAATTGTATTTCATATTCTGAATTTTCTGAAATAGAGATAGATCTATAATCGCAAAATGACCGATTTTTAGAGCTTTTTCTTTACCAATTATATTTTTCTATTAAATAATATTGAACATCGAGCTCTCAACTCAGACCTGAACAACTTTAACATTCTGCTTTTGGAAAAAAAGGTCCAATTTCGAATCATCCTAATACCAACTGACTTGGTACCCCCCCATATATATATATATATATATATATATATATATATATATATATATATATATATATGTGTGTGTGTGTGTGTGTGTGTGTGTGTGTGTGTGTGTGTAAGATAAAAATAATTTTAAAAAAATTTCTACAAACATAATCCATTTTGCGGACATTATTCTTTTTATAAAATATTAAATTTTCTCCCGTTGGAACCAGAACAACACTTATATATATATATATATATATATATATATATATATATATATATATTATATATATATATATCAACGTAATTATTGAAATATTGTACGTGTATATGTTTACCTAACGATTCCGTCATTGAATGCTACACAAGGTCAAGTTTTCAGATGAATATGTGCCGCTTTGAATTCAGATATTTCCTTCTCCGAGACTAGTTGTCACAGTAACGCTAAAGGAGCCGGGTTTGTCCTACTGTTAACGCAAAGCTGTGAGTAGAACAATAATCTTCATACAATGACTGCTATTTACACAGTAGCATTGCAACCAACAAAGCCTTCATCAGATGATGACTCTGGGTTCAGGCATGGTTTCGGGGCCGAAGCATCATTACCACTAACCCAGAGCGCCCCAGCAGTATCTCACGATACCACCAGACTTTGTCGGTTTGATGTCACAAAATAGGACTGCCATATCCACGCTGATGCGGTTAGAGCTTTCTCCTGGATCTTATTTAGGTATTTCCTCTTGTCTGGTAGAGAAAGTCCAAGTTCTATTTCTATTGGAATTTACGCAAAGGGAAACGCAAACAGCTGCGTCTAAAATTTGAACTCGTGTCGCAGGGTCCATTTCCTACAACAATAACCGTCACGCCACGTGCCTCCAAAATCTTCTTCATGTGAACAACTGTAAAGTCACGATATAAATCAAACCTGTTGACCGTGGCATGGAAAAATAGTTCTGTTTAAAATCGATATGTGTGGGAGTCATACTTACATAGATAATCTTCTATATACAGTTTTATTGTTATTTCCTTGTCGGTATGATTGGGTAAATTGAGCATGTTTTTGTTTTATTTGCTATCGATTTTTCTTTTTTCATTTGCAGTTAAGAATTTACTCCATTTTTTTTTTTTTTTTTTTTTCACTTTTTGTCTTTCTTCCGGAAAATGCCTTTTACTTTGAGATACCATCAAACACCCTTCGAATTAGGAATTTGACTTTTCCCATCTTTCATGGCCACATATCAATTCTTCCTATAGAACGAAAGCAAAACAAAAAAAATTGACATTGCAAAATCCAAAGAGATGATGAAAGCTTGCACAGAACTGCAAATTCGACGATATTGGTTTTCCAAGCCAGGAGAATCAGATAACAGGCACAAGAAGTAATATTATATTTGACATTCCCCGTTCTTTTGCCAGGTTGCCATCTTTGTCTTTTGATTTTCGTAAGCTATATATCTTTAATCTCCCCCCAAAAGAACGCAGTGAACGAAAGAAGAGCTGTAAATAGGTGACGTTGTACCTGCCTTTATTTATTAAAAAGTATATATTTACTTGTCTCTACGCAGCTGTTTCAAGTTGGTCATATAGATTGCTATATTAGATGTAGTTGCGTACACAAAAGAATCTACGTCATGCCGCAGTGTTTTCCATTCAATAAATAAAATTGCAGAATTGAAATATGGAAACCTCTGGGATGTGCTGTCTTGTTACGATTATATCGAAACAAGCCGAGGAAATAAAACATTAAGCAAAGGAAGGAGATATTCAGCCAACGGAAGAACGACTGAAAATTATAAATGAAAGATGTTTTGTAATTTGGTGGATTTCATATTGCGATACAGAATTGGAACTTCTCCACTAGATGCAGTTTAACGTCATACCAAGGACACTAAGACCCTCAGCCACCACAACTAGCACATACATGATAAAAAAGGGTTGCGGATTAGCATTATGAGAAATAGAGTTGGGACAATCATATAGCTGCTAGGGCTTCACGTATCCAACCGATTGATAGGTGACCTCATTGGGAGAAAGTGTTAAATTAAAAGATTATTATTAATAATAATTACTAATACTAAAATTAAATTAAATTAAATCAAAATTAATATAGAAATAAAATAAAAGCTAAAAGAATTGAAAACAGAATCATTATTATAAAATAGCCATCTCTATAAAAATGTTTTAGAGTATTATTTATTATCATCATTACCATACACACACACACACACACACACGCATATATATATATATATATATATATATATATATATATATATAATATATATATATATATATATATAAGTTTTTTGAACAGTACAGACAATTCTTGTCGGATAAGTTTCTGGTTGATCCTTTCTAATTTTCGTTCCTTCTTTTTGGTGTAACAGTCCACCAAAGGTTTCAAAGCGAGCGCTTTCGGCAATATAGTTTGTCATCATCAGGTAGAAAACGATGGTATAATTTCGTGTCTCGTTTTTAACGAGAACGATTAGTAGCAAGGAATTAGAAGTGGGAGGTAATGACAATTGGTAGTGGGAGGTTGTAGGAATGGTAGTGGTTCGAGTCAGAGTGGACCAGGGAGCAATGGTGATGAAGGGGTGCTCCACATTCCCCAAACCCCCAGAACTGGAACCTCACCATCAGATAGAGTTTAACGTCATTACCAGAACATGTATACCCTCAGCCACCGCCTTCTAGTACCCATATGGTATATATATATATATATATATATATATATATATATATATATATATATATATATATATATATATATGAACGGAAACGCCATCAATGGTATATTTTATAAAAAGTTTGTTCACAAAATATATACGGGGTCTTTTTTACTGAAACTAATCTTGCAAATACATTGCCGCAAAATATGTATTTGGTTGGGCTTTGGTTGGTTGATCGGGGGATTTAAAAGTAAATCATCCCTTGTCGGGTTATTTTATGCCGAAGACGTTTTTTATTCATACATGGTGGGTATTCAATTTCTTTTCAAACTCAATTTTTTTAAACCACATTTTAAACTCATTATTGTATCTATTTAATCCATAGATAGGACCCTAACAATAAATAATACTCGATGTCAGAGTTGTCCTGGGAGTAATAAAAATGAAGTACTACACCCCAGAGCTTCAGAATCGGAACCCTACTACTCTAAATTTATTGCAACAAAATGTTTTTATTATTAAAGAATAAACATTAAAACATATTACAGCACATGATGCATTACATTTTATTTCATTATGTGTTTTTATACAGTGCTAATTTTAAAACGTAACTAAAAAAATAGGAATTTGTTTTTGGAGGGAGGGGCTGGAACGGATTAGTGAGATATCGTTTTTTTTTTCTATAGTGAAAATTGGTTTGATGTCCGAGGAAATTGAATTAGGAGCGGAAGCATTTGACTCGTAAATCTAGGCCCCACTGTATATGTGCATTAACTGGATGGAGTTGTACTGGTGTGGTTTAGAAGTTAACACTATTATGAGCTTGTTTTCTATATTCAGTGTTTTTACTGATTTTTAAAAAATCGTAAATTTGAGAAATTTTTTTCTGATATTCGCAAGAATATTTGGCCGATAAAAAAAGAAATAATGATGTTAGGTATTTCTGTTGTCTCTTATAAGAAAAATAAACTGCGACTGAATCTGTGCCAATTTTTACCAAATACGAGTCGACTAGTGCTTTATAAAAACTAGCAAATATATGCACCCTCCGGGTGCAAGTATTTAAGTTTTAATGTAATAAAATATTGTATTAAATTAGAAAGGCTAATGAAACTAAATAAGAATACAGATAAAAAAGATTTGAAACAGAGGGAGTATAATAAAAAAATGGAACAACTGAAACTTACTCTTCCATCACTCTCGTCTTTCATTGTTATTTTTTCTAATTTAAGTATTTAATTAAAAGAGGAAGTAAAGAATAAAATGACAGTTATTTTATCTTGTTAATGGATTTCTTTTAAGATTCATTGAAGAGACTTTTGCTTATATTCATTAAAATAAAACCAAACAATTAGAAATCAATAATACTAAGCACATAATTATTAAATTCGATTTTTTAATATTAATATGCAAATTAGCCCTCCCGTTCACACTGTAAACCGCTATTTTGTTGTATATATAAATATAATTGCATATTGTCTGTAGGTAGACATAGTTAACAGTATTAATAATGTAAGACAATTTTATTAATAATTAAGGTTTAGATAAAAATAAAATCATGGAGAATGTGATGTCAATAACTAAGAGAATTGTGACTTGAGTAGGAATATAGTTTCGGTTACCGACAGAAAAACACACAATCTCCATTATAATAAGAAGATAAGTAAGTAAAGTCGACGGGGCGGCCTAAAGTTGGTATCAGCCAGTCAGCGAGGTAGTCTATCCCCTATTCAATAGCGCTAGACCAAGGAGATTGTTTATAGCATCTGAGGTGGAGCACCACATCTACCATCAGCTCCTTACTATACCGCACAGATCCCTGTGCTACTCATACTCTAAGTTGGCGAGGACCGGTATCGAACTAGGAACCTTGTGGTTTCTATCCGAACGCTCTACCGACTGAGCTAAACCGGCCCCTGCGCTTTATACTGCAACTAAAATGGGGCCACCTGTTTTCTGTGGATGGTAA
Source organism: Doryteuthis pealeii (assembly GCA_023376005.1). Taxonomy (NCBI): domain Eukaryota; kingdom Metazoa; phylum Mollusca; class Cephalopoda; order Myopsida; family Loliginidae; genus Doryteuthis; species Doryteuthis pealeii. Next base: position 84,325,440 of record CM042155.1, on the reverse strand, counting down.
CTCATGATGCTTAAGAATGGAACTCTAGTGGCTGAGCAGTGCATGATTTACAACACTCCACTTTGGCCCCTAATTAGGAGGAACTGGTGGTTAAAGTGGCCTTCTCAGATCAGACGGCTCGTCACGTCAAACCCTAGCACCTATATGATTGTTCAAACTATATTGCCCTTATGGCAAGCCCCAACTCTTTTTATCATAGAAGGCAGTGGTTGATGGCCTTCATATCCTGACTCTATCTGATGCTAATGGTCCAATTCTGGAGATAAGAGTAATGTGGATTACCCCTTTATCACCATTGTTCCCTGGTCCACTCTGACCCGGAGTGGTAGTACCTATTGGGGTCCCATCTATGGGTTAAATAGAAAAATGAGTTTTTAAAAAAGTGTTAAAAATTGAGTTAAAAAAGATTGAGTATCCATCAAGAATAAACAAGACAAAAAGTTTTCGGTATTAAATAACCAACCAAGGGTTGACATGCAATAAAACCAAACGACCAACCAATCAAATACGTTTTATGGAAAACAGAACTTAGCGTTGTGGTAATCATGTATAGAATATGGGAGAATTTTGCATGAAGATAAACTTCGTCCTGGCTCAAATTCAAGAGGCTCAATTTACGAAAATCTCAAAAGAAAAAAAGAAAGTCCACATGGCAATTAATGAAGATCTTTGTCTCATCAGCGTCGGTTTTCTTTGAGTTCATGCCAGAGAATGTCCAAAGAAGACTTCAAAAGACGACATGTTTCCGTAAAGGCATACTTCTTCAAAAGAGCATTGGAATCAATAGTTTGAAAATGTGCTGAGATTTGCGGGAACACACTGGAGAAAAAAACGCTACCTTCGAAATTGGGACTGAGGTTGAATAAAAGAGTTACATTATTTCGGTAATACTTTATATATATATATATATATATATATATATATATATATAAATAATCACTTTGTACCAAGAAACTTGGTACCGCACCAAAGTATATATATATATATATATATATATATATATAGATATATATATATATATATGCATATTGTTTTTTTGAGGTGTCCACGTATGTTTCATTGTTTGTAAATCTGCTGAACCTATTTTTATGTGTATATATCACACCTCTCTATATATGTTGGTTTATGTTATATATATATATATATATATATATATATATATATACTTTGGTGTGGTACCAAGTTTCTAGGCTAGTCCTATTCTCTACCAGTAGTTTGTTGTAGTGTTCAGGTTTCGTATGAGAGCTCAGTGTTTAATTATTGTAAACAGAGCAAAGTTATTTGTGAATAGTCCATAACCACATTACCCATGGTATTTAAGGCCTTTTTATTCATATATATATATATATATATATATATATATATATATATATATATATATATATATATATATATATATATATATTGATGTGAACATATTTTTGTTGTTTTTAGAAGCATAAAATCGAGTGAAATGAATAAAAAACTGTGTTGGATACTATGTTCCAAGTATCACTGAAAATAAATGGAACCAATATGTAAATATATACACCTAAAATAAACTCATCATATATATATATATATATATATATATATATATATATATATATATATATATATATTGATAAATTAAAGAGGTTTGAAGAAAATACATTGAAACGTCGAGATCAGCTCCGTCAAACTTTAAAACAAAAACATCTGATATATGTTGAAAGGATAAATAAATAAAGGAAAGAAAATGCTGAAGGAATAAAATTAATTTAATGAATTACCGACACGTGTTTCGACACGTGTTTTGGCCATTTTTTCTTTGTATACTTAAATATTTCATAAGTTTCTTTTATTATTATTTTATTTCGTATCTAAAATTATAATAAATAGAAAACAATGGGTACACGAAGAAACTCCTGGCCGAAACACGTGTTGGTAATTCATTAAGTTAATTTTATCCCTTCAACATTTTATTTCCTTTCAACATATTGTCGGATTCATTTACATTTTTCAACATATATATATATATATATATATATATATATATATATATATATATATATAAGTGATCCACAGACACGTGTTTCGGCATATCATGCGTCTTCAGTGTGGCTAGACACAACTATCCTTGGGTAGGGTTCGAACTCAGATATATCAAACACTCCGCCCCATCTATGGGTTAAATAGAAAAACAGTTGATAAACAAAATTGTATTATCCATTAAGAATTGATTTATTTCTAAACTTTATCGGCATTAAATGACCCACTGATGTTGATATGCCGTAAAACAAGACAAACCAAACCAAATACTCCGCACGAGCAGGATGGATCACAAGGTATTTTTTAAGTGGACTATTATAAAAACTGAACAGTTTTGACGCCCCCATCCCAAAGAAAAGAAAAGAAAACGTTAAATATTTGAATTAATTTGAACTTAACTGTCAGTAGTATGCTTTTTTTTTTTAGAAAGAAAACAAATGTATTTTTTAGGTATATTAATAAAAATAATATAAGATTTCAAAGATCAGTTCATATTTTTTACGAAAGAACGTGGCAAACTTTTTTTTATTTTATTTTATTCATTTATTTATTTATTTTTTTGTTGCTAGTAATGATAAATGAACTTAACTTACCTTAGAGTCAATTTTCTCTAGTTATTACTGTAGCTCGGTCAGTGAATTCGATCTGCAGAATGAACTCTACTCTCATCATGTTATATGATACTAAGCTAAGCTTTGTAAATATTAACTTCTTTTTTATGTTCTTTTATTTATGTATTTTTTAACTTTTGATCCGCAGTTTCTTATTGATTTTTCGCTGGAGTAAAATTCCTGATCAACTCGAGTGATCTGAATGCTCGGCTAAACACAAGTGAGTTTGAATTAAGCGATAACATGAGAAGCGGCTTTGATCCTTCGCTGTAACTTAAATGAGACATTCTATTGCTCAAGAAAGTCTATAGATGTGACATAAACGGATTTTCTTACTCTTACTGCAAAAGAATTTAATTAAAACACTTCTTTCTATGTAGTGTTTTTTTTCACTTTCTTTTGGTGTCAGTGAAGAGGATTTATAATGTATATTGACAAGCCGTGACGATACTCGAAGTATTTAAGTATCGATATTTCTAAAAAAAGAATGATAACATTCTTTGTTGGTTGTGTTGTGTCCATTGCTGTTTTGATTTTCTACTGGTTTCGGTACTTGAAACCTTTTATTGGAAAATGCTAAAAAGACTTTTGCCGAAACTCAAGGTGTAGTAACAGTGTTGTAAATTTATGACTCGTACGCCTGTCAGTTGAATGTCACTTGTGGAGAAGAAGACAGATAGAAAGAATGGCTGGCTGCTTGTCTCGGATAAGCTAATAGGCCTACGTCGTATGTCCCAATCCTCATATACCCTACCAATGAATATTAATGGGTATGTCCCAATCCTTATAAATACAGGAGTATTATGATGACCGGGTAGTATTATACTTCTAGCAGTGGTTTACTTTCCTTCACGCCGCCGGCGAGAATTGAATATTGTTAATGTATTGTTAAATATTCCATTTCCTTTCCAACCTCCGTTTGGTCATTTTTCATTTCGTAACCTTTATTAGGTTACAACAAAAATAAAAAAAGTCAAGTGTTTTTTTATGGATTTTGCCTACACATACATTGAGTTTTCCTTCTCTTAGACTAGTTGTCTAAACAAGTCTAAAAAACACTATATGTCCGACTATTTACTCATAACTTTTGGTAGTACATAGATTCATGCCTGTAGCAAGGGCATTAACTTGGACTGAAACGTATACAGCCTCGTCCAGGATTTGAACCCGGGTCACCGATTCCATTTCGGGTGTTCGATAACCTTTACACTATAGCATGCTCGTGCCTGTTGTATATCAAAATGGCTTTACTTACAATCAATTTGCAGATTTGACATGACATCTGCAGAAAGAGCTATCAGCTTAAGATTATTTCACTAAATTGCAACACGATCGCAACTTGTAGGTGGTTGAGCTGAAATGTGTAAAGTCATGTCTGCGAATCCCTAATAGACCAAGTGATAAATGTCACAAGTCTTTTCGCTCCAACCATTCAGAGGGAGCATTTACGCCCTCGCAGGTAAGTATCTCAGGTTTAAAATTGCATAGCGTATGGATTGACACTCAAATCCCTAAATTAACATCTCACTGCATTTAAAATATTTCAGCTGAAGATAAGCTTAAACAAAAATTGTAGCCTTTCCAGCAATTGAAAAGAATTGCTAAATAAACAGAAGTATGAGTGCTGTGGTTATGTTACAATTCATGGTGTCATGAATTGTTGACAGACCCTGTAGCTGAATAAGGGATCATTAATTTGAGATCAGGGAATGGAAAACTACCAAGATGGTTATACCCCACTGATCCCTTGAGAATTGTTGACAGACCCTGTAGCTGAATGCCATTAATCTGAGATGGAATGGAAAACTACCAGGATGGTTATACCCCATTGATCCCACCCCTGAATAAGGGGTCATTAATCTAAGATCTGGAAGACTACCAGGATGGTTATACTCCACTTGAGAATTGTTGACAGACCCTGTAGCTGAATTTAAGATCGGAAGACTACCCTCCATGAGAATTGTTCCTGTAGCTGAATAAGGGTCATTAATCTAAGATCAGGGAGTGGAAGACTACCAGGATGGTTATACTCCACTGGTCCCTTGAGAATTGTTGACAGACCCTGTAGCTGAATAAGGTCATTAATCTAAGATCAGGGAGTGGAAGACTACCAGGATGGTTATACTCCACTGGTCCCTTGAGAATTGTTGACAGACCCTGTAGCTGAATAAGGGGTCATTAATCTAAGATCAGGGAGTGGAAAGACTACCAGGATGGTTATACTCCACTGATCCCTTGAGAATTGTTGACAGACCCTGTAGCTGAATAAGGGTCATTAATCTAAGATCAGGGAGTGGAAGACTACCAGGATGGTTATACTCCACTGATCCCTTGAGAATTGTGACAGACCCTGTAGCTGAATAAGGGCCATTAATCTGAGATCAGGGAATGGAAAACTACCAGGATGGTTATACTCCCCTGATCCCTTGAGAACACGTCACGAGAAACACGTGACTAGTTTGAGATTTTAGATACAAGCTGACTTTTGAGCGGAGAGGATGTGCCTATTTCTGCTGGGGTTGATAACTTCCCACACGGTAGAACAAGGGCTAAATAAAAGCTTGACCAAGGAAAAAATGTCTTGTGAATTTAATTCATCTCAATGATTAGCATAAGCCCAACAGAAGTCATTAGAAGAAGCCCTTTGTTAAATGACAACAACTAGACAACAAGATGAACGCCAGAGAAGAAGAAGAGGAAACAAACAAGATAGTAATGAAGTTAGCAAGAAGCAAGTAAGATCTCCCAATGGTGTAAGTCTCCACTTTCTGTCTCTGTCTCTTCCCATCTCTCTCTCTTTATCACCGATAACTCTCTCTCTCTCTCTCTCTCTCTATTGTATACACGACGATGGGGTATATAACAGTTGGTGTTATATACCCCTTTGCATATCGCGTATATAATTGTGCGAGAGTAGACAGGTGAGGTGATGAGAGGTGAGGTGATAATGAATGGTGTGTTACTTTTCTACTTGTCACTGCCATCTTCCTTTGGCTGAATCCTTTGCTAGGCTGGGTGTCTACTCATTTGTTGTTTGTAATAAATAAGTAATACTTTGTTGTTGATGTTTTATTTTTTATTAAGAACCCACAGCACAAAAGGGTTTCTAACCACTCGGGGAGAAGCCGGCATCTTGAGAACGAGAATCCTATTGTCTGCTTCCGTTGACTAACGGCTGAAATCTGCTAACTAAACTCAGTTTCCTTTAATATGCCTCTCTATTGGTGCAGTCAAGTTTAAATCAAAACCTGCCAACAATAACTTTAACGGCTAACGGTAACATTCCATTGAACCCCCTTTTTGAATCTTCAACGATCTTCAATTCAAACATCTAACCACACTTCATACATAATCCGTAGGCTACTATATAACATTAGGACAACGCTACAATCTTATAAAAAGTGTTTAATCATGATTGGAAGTAAGGGTATTTTTAGGATGCGAAATATTTTTTTATCCACTGACAGCCTATAGGAAACCTTTTGTCATCATCAAGTCGAGTTGATAGCACGGATTCCCTTAAGTTTCTCCCTCCCCCTCTCTCCTCTCTCTCTCTCTCTCTCTCTCTCTCTCTCTCTGCCTCTCTCTTTCATTCACTCTCTTTCTCTCATTCTCTCCCCCCCCTCTCTCTCTCAATTGTTTCTCATGAATTTTGCCCACAGTTATATGATTACAAGTAATCCTATCTAATACAAATACTTATATTGTTTCCAGCAATTATTTATTTGGTTTGGAGTAACTCATCCTAATCCTTAGTAAACAATAATCGTTTCAAGTAACTATACATAATAAAAATAATTTTCTGTAATATACATTGTATACTTATGAAATACGAATCATTTTTGAACTGGTTGGTTGGTCAGATTTTACGGCATTTCACACAATGTTGGATTATTTTAAACCGAAGACGTTTTGTTTTATTCATTCTGTTGGGTATTCAATTTTTTAAATAATTTTTCAAACACATTTCGAAAACTCATTTGATTGAAATCACTGTAGCAATCGAGTTTAGTGAACACAGTGGCTCCGTCAAGTTCATCATAAGTTGATCTGTTGAAGGAAGGGGAATATTTTCCGTTTCCCTCTTTCATTCAACACAAAGTCTGATCTTCCATTTCTTTTTAGAACTGCATTAAAATAAGGAAAGTCGTCGGGATGGCCTAAAGTCGGTATCGGCAAGGCAGCGAGGAAGTCTATCCTTTTTTCACTAGCACTAGACTAAGGAGATCGTTTTTAGCGTCTGAGGGAGCACCACACTTACATCAGCTCCCAGTTTAATGCATATATTTCTGTGCTACTCGTTTGCTGAGTTGTCGAAGGCCGATATCAAACCAAGAACCTTGTGATTCCCAGATGAACACTCTACCGAATGAGCTAAACCGATCCTTATTTATTGGTAAATATACAAGTTGTGATTAATTTCAAATTTCTATGGCAAGAATGGAAGTTGAAAAGCTTAATGCTTATGAAATTCCATTGTAATTATGTTTCATTTCATTATCTTTTATTTAGTCTGAAAATCTATTAAAATGGAGATTCGCTTCCGGTTTTTGTCTGTAACAAAAATTACGTCATTGCTTACGTCACATTACCCAAAATCGTCATCGTCATAGCATAGAATAAGATACACTTAAATTTGAACATGTAACATTAGACAGTCCTCATTGTTTTTTAAAACAAGTTTTAATAAATACATGACTGGTATTATATATCTCTATATAGTTTGTTTTATTTTAATAAATATTTAAAATTTACATTTCAAATTGTTTTATTTTTAATCGTTTAATGAATTTGATGATTTTGCTTACTTAGGGTACAAACTCGCTGACATTGAATTTTTTACTCCCACCCTTCTGACAAAATGTTTCAAAAATCTATTTTACATCACCCGGAGGACGTTTTTTTTATTTTGTACGAGTACATTTAATTAACCATTGAAATTAATTATTGAACCCAACACATTAGTCTCAGTTATTTGTGTTAGTATTGTAAAGTATAATTTCAATTAAACTTGGTTTTAAAAATATTTTTCAACATTAAATGTATAGTAATTTTTGTTTTTTTTGGTGTTGTTTTCTTAAGCAATACGTAATAAAAGAAAACACTTAATCTCTAAACCGTAACCAATTCAAAAAAGTTCATTCATAGACTAGTTATAATAAAAATTATAATAAAAATGACTACCAGAAATACTATTTTCTTATCTGCTTTACGTTTCCTTATTCAAAAACTGATTAAGTTTAGATAGACCATAACCAAATTAGGAACAACAACAGTTGTAGACCGTTACGATTTTTGTGGCCATCCTCAGGCGTTCAAGTAAGAGCGCTGTCCAGTGGATATCCTTTGTGTTAAGCAGAGCGCGATCCTTAGTGAAGAATCCTTGCGTTCCTCTTTAGTGTGCCTTAATATTGGCTATGATCCTTGGGTTGTTTCTTGGTGCTTCTCGGCCTTGCAGATCGTTGTCAATGAATGCAAATGGACGTCTCTCAATATCAGCCTATTAAGTAGTCAGCCAATCACATTTTCGAGCTGTTGATTGGCTCAGGTTTAAACCACATGACCTCAATTAGTCTATAGATTTAAGTGGTGGATTGCTGCACGGCTTATATATCAAATTAAAGCGCGTGGTGTAATGGTTAAAGTCATGGGAAATGGACTCGTCACCCCGAGTTCAAAATCTGGATGAGGTAATTGCATTTCACTTAGCGCTAACACCCTAGGAAAAGGTATGAATCCTACTCTCTCTTCAGCTATGGATAAATAGTAAGACAGACTGGGCTCTTTAACCATGTTTAGGCAACCGGTCTAGGAGAAGGAAAACTCTGAATTGAAACCTGTTGAACCCCGCTTAAGAAATTGACCCTGTGTCACATCCTGCACGTTGGTAAATAAACATGCTGCCTTTTTCTTGACCTTTATATAGTCTGTTATTATGAAATTATTCTAGTGTATTAGTTACATAATGGGGTTGACGTGGACTCATGAGTGTAATATGATATGTAAATTAGCACGAAAAGAGCTTGAACTTAACAAACGTTTAACACATCTCTCCATTCGGAAATGAATGCTAGGATGTAATGAGAGTTGACACGTCATCTTCCCATTCCGACAAGGAGGGCATAGTATTAGTATTCGTTAATAAAGATGATTCGTTAATAAAGATCATGACCCTTTAGGCAACCGGCATAGGAGAAGGAAAACTCTGAATTGAAACCTGTTAAACTCCGCTTAAGAAATTGACGTTGTGTTACATCCTGCTCGTGCAGAGGGGTTGGTAAATATATATAATCGAATATACAATAGTATCTTAACTTACGAGTTCTGAGCACAATTTTTTTTTAAATCCCCACCGACGAGATAATCCATCTAAAATTGATGCCAAACATTTTAAACAACAGGAAGTTTGCATAAGTGTAAACAGTATGGTTTAAACAAAACTGAGTATTATTCGAAAGGAGGACAGATCACGCGATAAAATTCCACTCGAGACTGAAGAATTCTGCGGAAATGTTTAGAAATGATTCCTTACAAAATTGCAGTAAAGATTAAGTGAAAGTGTAAGAGACTT
>CM042155.1:84293748-84311248 GCA_023376005.1 Doryteuthis pealeii | reverse complement strand
TAAAACATATAAAACGCTTTGATAATTAAATTATCATACTGTGATATATCTACATGTCCTGCTAGAAAGTTATAATTCTCAGATATTTGATATTCCTTCCTGAAATCATTATTTCTATTGTCGTACCTAAATACCACGTTCAATTTTAATGTCAGCCATGTTTGAAGGTTGATTTTACATCAACTTCCCCAAAGACCAAACTTCAGACATAGCTCAAGAAGAAAACACTGGCATTAAAACGGAAACTGGTATTTATTCAGGACAATTCTGCAGCTCATCCGGCCATTACAACCGTTGAATACTTAGCTAAATTAGGGTTATATATGACTGATTGATGACGTATCTTGCGTGCTGGCTAGATCAGTAACCTATCGAAAACATTTGGACCATCGTCAAAATAGACCTTTCAGCGGAAGCAAACAATTTTCATCAAATTTCCATCAACCAATGATATTTGTAAAGTAAAACCACCCCTGGAGTAATCTACAATCTATTAATAACAGAGATTAGGTCCCTATCTTTCTGTAACCGAAACTTCGTCACTACTTCTCTCAAAATACTCAAAATGAATAAATTTAAAAAAAATTTTTTATATATATTTCTATTTATCTTACTTTTTAATCTAACAATAATGGAGATTCGGTGTCTATCTGTCTGTAACCGAAACTTCGTCACTGCTAAGTCAAAATACTCAAAATTAATAAATAAAAAAAACCCTGTTTTATATGTTGGGATTATCTTCCCATTGGCCTGGAAGAGTTATCTTCCCGCTGGGTTGTCGTTTGTTCTCACCAGGGGCTATTGCATTTAAGCGCCTGGGTCTAACGCTTCTTCCTCATTTAGCTACGTCTCTTCGTACGAGCACATGGGTTAGAGACATTGTCACACCCTTCTCGGTGGGGGCTTCTGTCCCCAACGCTATGTAACTCTCCTGTGGTCTTCCGCCCCCATCACTAGTAAGTGATTTTGTATGTACGGACACTCCAGTCCTTTTATCTTTACTGTTGTATGTTTATGTACATGTATTTTATGGTTATTGTATCTTTGTATTAATTCTGTGTTGTGATATATAAAATGTTTTGTCCAAGAAACGTATCGTAGTTGTATGCTCATATATTATAACTTTGAATCTTACATATATTTATTTCTATTTATCTTACTTTTTAATCTATTAATAATGGATATTCGGTCTCTATCTGTCTGTAACCGATACTTCGCCACTGGTTAGTCACAATACTCAAAATCGTTAATACATAAAATTAAAAAAACTGTTTCATATATATTTTTATTTATCTTATTTATAATCTATTTATAATCGAGATTTGGTCTCTATCTGTCTGTAACCGAAACTCCGACACTGCTTATTCAAAATACTCAAAATCGTTAATACATGAAATAAAAAACCAACCCTGTTTAATATATCTTTTTATGTATCTTTTTTTTTTTCAATGTCCATAGTAATATAAATATGATGAATAAAACCTGTTTCTTATAATTCAATATTTGAATCCATTCCATTGAAATAATGGCAATGTAATTAAATAAACAATGAATATAATCAAAAATAGAAAAACTATTTGCGAAATTCGTAATCAATTTTAAATATTATTCTTTACCCTCGCCCTTTTTTCAGTAACAATAATTTAACTAAACACTTTATGAATAAATACATACCTACGATTTTGTGTAAAATTTAATGACATACCCAGTACGCTTAGCAGATATATGATAAAAAGGATTGGGGCTTTGCTATATGAACAACAGGGTTGAAAAAATATATAGGTGCCATGGCTTAGCGTGACCAGCTAAGTAAGGGCCAAAGTGGGGTGTTGAATCTCATGAAAATCTGTAGTGAAGAAGTGGCTCAAAGAACAGTCAACAGAATTTTACGCGGCAAGGATACATGCTCTCATTCGAAGGGGGAACATTGCTATTGAGAGAAGTGGTGACTTTATGGATAAGTTGGGATGTGATCCACAGAGGACCAGCTTCATGGTGATGTATGTTACATGTTCCTGTGTTGGTAATTATACCTGTCCTAAACAAAGTAGCATTACTTTTTGATTCACCTATGTGGAGAAGTAGGGATGTGATCCACAGAGGACCTGCTTCATGTTGATGTATGTTGCATGTTCCTGTGTTGGTAATTATACCTGTCCTAAACAAAATGGCATTACTTTTTTTATTCCCCTATATGGAGAAGTAAGGATGTGATCCACAGAGAACCTGCTTCATGTTGATGTATGTTACATGTTCCTGTGTTGGTAATTATACCTGTCCTAAACAAAATGGCATTACTTTTTATTCCCCTATATGGAGAAGTATGGATGTGATCCACAGAGGACCAGTTTCATGTTGATGTATGTTACATGTTCCTGTGTTGGTAATTATACCTGTCCTAAACAAAATGGCATTACTTTTTTATTCCCCTATATGGAGAAGTATGGATGTGATCCACAGAGGACCAGTTTCATGTTGATGTATGTTACATGTTCCTGTGTTGGTAATTATACCTGTCCTAAACAAAATGGCATTACTTTTTTTATTCCCCTATATGGAGAAGTAAGGATGTGATCCACAGAGAACCAGCTTCATGTTGATGTATGTTACATGTTCCTGTGTTGGTAATTATACCTGTCCTTAACAAAATGGCATTACTTTTTGATTCCCCTATATGGAGAAGTATGGATGTGATCCACAGAGAACCAGCTTCATGTTGATGTATGTTACATGTTCCTGTGTTGATTATTATACCTGTTCTATACAAAATGGCATTACTCTGTTACTGACCTTCGTATAAAAAGGAAGAAAACAGACTATATAAAGAATGGTGTACTGGGTATCATTGTAGAAAATGAGCTCGGCCAACAGATGTTTAAATCCTAAACAAAGCACTTTGCATTTCAAATAGCAGTAATACCCTCGGTAAAGGAGTGAATTCAACTATTTTCCCGTCAGCTATGAGTAAATAGTCAGTCAGTCTGGACTCTTTAAACGTAGGCAATCAGTCTAGGAGAAGGACAACTCTTAATTCATACCTGTAAATTTATTAAATTAATTATATTTTGAATCACACTTAGACTAAGTAAATGTTAATACTACCTCTCCTTAATCATTTTAAACATTTTTAATATAGTCTAAACATTTTGTTCTATTTTTGGTTCATTTTCGATATTAAATCAAACAAATACATTTTGAATAGATCCGGTTTCAAAAGATACATCGTAACCTCTAACTTGAATTGTAAACTTATATTTGCTGTTTGACACATTTTTGAGGGATTCTGGTAAAACATTTTTTCAGGTTTCCAATTCATTTAATCTGTGCCGTCTGTCAGGAGTTTTAGAAATGTATTTAAATTTCTAAAAGCCTTTTAAGTTTTGGTCGAAATAAATTTATTACAGAATGAGGTTTTTTTAGTTTTTCCTTCCTTTTAAAGGTGTATATATATATATATATATATATATATATATATATATATATATATATATATATATATATATATATATATATATATATAGGAAAAACCGATTATATAAAAGAAGAAAAGGATATAAAGTAAGAGCCATAGACAGCATAAAGGAAGAAAAGGAGACAATAAAAAAGGAAGAAAATATAGACAATATAAAGGAAGAAAAATATACTATAAAAAGGGGAAAAATAGACTATATAAAACAAGAAAAATGGGCTATACAAAGGAAGAAATGTAGACTATAGAAAGTAAGAAAATATAGACTAGATGGTGGAGGAAAAAACTATTGAGAGGAAGAGAAACGATTACATAAAGGATTAAAGTAGACTATAAAAAGGAAGAAAGATAGACAATATAGAGGAGGGAAAATATACTATAGGAAAGAAGAAACATAGCCCAGCTAAACGAGAATTAGATTATAAAAATAAACTGAAATAGATAATAAAAAGGAAGAACAATAGACTTAATGAAGAACAAAATGTATACTGTATAAAAGAAGAAAAACAGACTATATAAGAGAAAGAAAAAGACTATATAAGAGAAGGAAAAAGACTATATATAAGAATAATCTTTGAATAAATCGCAAAGAAGATTGGACTTAGTGAGCAGAAAATGAAGAAGAAATCAAAACTACATTAATACAATAAAACGACGGGGAATAAAAAAAAACACAACATTTATTTTCAATCTTAGCAAAGTAAAAAATAAAAATAAATATAAAAGTAGTCGGAAATATTAAAATGTAAAGAAAAAATCATCGATTGAAAATAGGGAAGAGAGATTAAAATTAAGGAAAAAGAAAAATACAAAAAACAAAAACTTTCATAAAAAAGGCAAAACGTACATATAAAAGATTAAAATAAAATAAAAAGAATTAAACAAACAAAAAAAGACACAAAAAAAAAAACATAGATAAAAAAAGACAAATCGTACATATAAAAGTAGGCAGACGATGAAAGACACTGAACCAAACAATAAAGATTCTGGAAAAAATAGAAAAATAAACAGAAGAAATATTTCAACGACAATTCTTGATTTCTCTTTTCTTTTGTTTTTTTCCTTACTAAAGACATCGGGTGATAAAACAGTTTCGTCAATGTCAGTTCATTCGAGCAACACTGACAAGTGTATTAAAAAATGAAAAACGATTGCATATTTATGAACGTGAGGACAACATAAATAAACTTCTTAAAAAAAAGTTAAAATCATTAAAAAAAAATCTTTCAGGAGCCAAAATGATGGTCAAATAAAAACGATAGATTTAATTTTGACTCACCGATTCAAATTTAACATGACATGCAACACTCAACTTTGGCCCTTCCTTGGGCTAGATGGGCGGTCGGAAAGGCCCTCAATCATCTGATCACGTCAACCCCTTAGAGAGTGTTAAAAAAGATAACCAAAATAAATGATAAATAATAATAATAATAATTTCTGTTACACCAAGGAAATGTGCAACGGAGACCTAATACGATGCACATAAGGGCTTATTTGGTTGTTGATTGATTTTAACGGCATATCAGCCCGTCTGGAATTATGTTATGCCTAACGGTTAGGAAGTATTAAATGTTGTGTATCGATATTTCCACTTTTTTTTTAGCAATTGGTTTAACAACGTATAACCTAATTGGGGATCATGTTGTATGGTATTGATTAGGTCCATGTCTATAATCTATGGTATAATTTTATTTCCTTCAAAGAGGAAAAAATGTTCACTTTTTCAAATAGATCTTTCATATTTTGCATTAAAATAACGGTTTCTGATGCGAGCAAAAACAATGCATTCTATGAGTAATGGAGACGTTACTGAGTTGTTTTGTTCGTGAATAAAGCCAATCCGATATAGTCAATTTTAATTTCATTTTCATAATGAATTAATGTCACGAACCCTTGTGAAATTTAATTTACAAAATGAATGAATGAATAAACACATAAGTAAAGATAACCGCAAAATTCTAATACCTGTATTAATTCTAAGAAAAAAAAATACTGGATATACATACGTACATATTAATCTTTGATTCATGGTCACGAACTCATTAACTCGCGAAAATCATTCATGCAGCTCCGGTTTGACCCTTGTCCTTTCCATTGTATGTCAGTCTAACTATGTAACTAGAAACGGCTACCCAGCGTCACCTGGGTAGCGAGGGGTAGCAAAAAGGCCCGGTGTATTGATTTGTTTATTTCTAAGATTTACCAATGCAGGACATTTTTGAGTAGAATTTCAATGCTATTTATATCTATATCTTAGATTTTGAATACCATCGAATGTAAATCAAAATATTCTTATTTTTGCACTAAATAATAACCGGTGATTCATAATGTGTATATATATTTACTTTGTCATTAATTTTTTTATTTTCTTAGTTTCATCCAGACATACATATACACCAACTGTAAACTGATTGACTCTAGTCCTTCCCATTGTATGTCAGACTCACTATGTTTTTAGAAACGGTTAGCCAGCGTCACCTGGGTAGCAAAAAATCCCGGTTTATTGATTTGTTTATTTCTGAGTTTTACAAATGCGGGACATTTGTAAGTAGAATTCCAATGCTATTTCTATGTATATTTTGAACTTTCAATATTTTCGAATATAAACTAAATCTTCATAATTTTTGCATAAAAAGCAAGGAACGGTGATTTATAATGTATATAAATATTTTATTTGACATTATTTTCTTAATATCATCCAGACATAAATATACACATACTGCCCTTTATATATGTATAGATTACTCATTACATATTTAGTAACTCCCTCCACACGAGTAGGATATGACACAATATCAATTTCTTGAGCGGAGTTTTCCTTTTCCTAGATTGGTTGCCTAACCAAGGTTAAAGAGTCCAGTCTACCCTACTATTTACCCATAGTTTCAAGGAGAATATTTGGATTCATACATTTCCCAAGTCTATTAGCGCTATGTGAAATATAAACATCCTCGTCCAGGAATTGAACTCGTCTCGCCGTGTCCATTTCCTACGGTAGTAACCGTTACACTACGTGACTCCACTCATTACTTTGTTGTTGTATTTCTTTCTTTCTTTTTTTTTTTTTGGTTAATGACATATCAACCCTCGTTTGTTATCTAATGCCAAAGGCATCCTTGTAAAAGAACAGATAAATGGTACTATTTAACCCATAGCCGGTGGAAGAGAGTGTTCATACTTTTCCCATGGGTGTGTATTTACCTAAAGCCAGACGCTATTTGTGTTGCATAATCTATGGTAGCATAGATTATTGACAACACTGTGTAGCGTAAATGGAAATATACAGACGGTTAGGGACCTTTGACCCCAGAGGCGGAAAACGCACGAATCACATGAAGTCACTTGAGAGCTAGTTAGCTAGTGACAACGAGGATCTTAAGCAAGAAAGATGTTCTTGTTTAGTTGGACTCACCTGCAGGCGCGCTGTGTTTTAGTTAGTAAGAAAAGAAACTTAGTTAAGTAAATAAAAAGTTTCTAAAAGAACAGTATGGCGTTGTTGGTTGATGCATGCTTTAGTTAGAAAACCGATCAAGAAAGAAAATGAATCAAGATGAAAAACCAACAAGGACCAAAGATAGAAGTCCACATGGCGACCATGATGAGAAAGAATAGAAGTTAGACGATCTAATGGCCAAACAGCGAAGAAGAAAGAAAGTAAGTTATACATCTCTATCTGTCTACCTCTCCTCTCTCTCTATCAAAATAAATTTCACTGTGTATGTACCCAACATGTGGGTTGTAGGGACCGTGGTTGTTTGGTGAGTGTTTAGTTGAGGAGTTGAAGAAGATCCGAGTTTTTGATCCCACAATTTAAATGTATAAGACTACGGAAATGAAGTTTCCATAGAAAACAAAAGAAGAAGACAAAATTGATAAAAGAAACAAACTTTATATACATTAATTTACAATTGGTATATTCAATTGTTCTTTAAGTGAAGTTGCCGACTGTCTGTACATAGTTGTGTGTGACAAGTGTGACATGTATTGTTTATATTTGTGCGATTGGTTGTTTCAACATTGTAGCAGTTTTGTCTGTGATTGAAACTTTGATTGAAATGTGTTGTTGTTGAGCGAGAGAGATGGAAACGTAAATACGAGACCAACCTGATATATAATTTTGTGTCTTCGGGCAGCGACTTCTCCCCATTGTGTCGATGTTGGGGGAGAACTTTCACTCCTACTGACGACTTAGGAGCATCAGCTCCAACTCTGTCGAGTCGGGAAGAGCGTAAGGTCCCACCGTCTATTGTTTTTCAGCTCTATGGGCCTTTTTATAATTTTCTTTTTGTCATTGTCTACATGATCATTAAGCTAAAATATTCATCAAATATCAGGTGATTTGCAATGGTGCAATATCGAATGATTTTGGTACATTCCGATTGCGTACATTCCCATGGAATTTAAACCATTGTTTCTATTGTTGTTAAAATATTTCTAAACTAATATTTATTTGATTCTCTTTTGTTTACATCTTTCTAAACTTAGCTTATATAATTGTAAAACTAGTTATTTAAGAAAACTTAATTATTTTAATTTGGTCAATTCCACATGCCGTAAAAATATAGGGGCCAATCCCTATAGGGTATATAACATTTGCATCTGTTTTGTTCAGTCCCCTAACCAAAACTGGATTTCTAACTATCATTGTCTTCTCATGTTTGGCTATTTTACCCTCTGAGACTAACAACACGATTAGTCAAAGGTCACTTACCGTCTTATAGAATCCTCCACGATTCAGAATTACTGTTGTTTTTTTCTAAACTAACGTACATAATTTATAGTCAAACTATCAATTATTTAAAAAGAGAAATCAAGATTTATCACCCATTAAGAATATACACAATCTTTTTTCTGGGAGCACGTGGTGTAATGGTTAATAAAGTCATGGGAAATGGACTCGTCGCCCCGAGTTCAAATCCCGGACGTGGTAATTGCATTTTTCACTTAATGCTAATACCCTTGGGAAAGGTGTGAATCCCACTCTCCCTCCTGCCATGGGTAAATAGTAGAGGAGACTGGGCTCGTTAACCTTGGTTACGCAACCGGTCTACGAGTAGGAACACTCTGAATTCAAATCTGTTGCACTCCGCTTAAAAAATTGACCTTGTGTCACATTCTGCTCGTGCGGAGGGGTTGGTAAATATGTATTGGAGAAGGAACACTCTGAATTCAAATATGTTGCACTCCGCTTACAAAATTGACCTTGTGTCACATTCTGCTCGTGCGGAGGGTTGGTAAATAAATATACTGCCTTTTTCTTGACCTTTATCTACTCTGTTATTCTGAAATTATTCTATTGTATTATGTTACATAATGGGGGTGACGTGGAGCTATAGGTGTAATATGAGATGTAAATTGGCACGAAAAGAGGTCGAACTTAACAAGAGTTTAACACATCTCTCCATTCGGAAATAAATGCCAGAATGTAACGAGAGTTGACACGTTATCTTTCCATTCCGACAAAGAGGGCATAGTTTTAGTATTCGTTAATAAAGATTATGACCCTTTTTTTTCTCCTTTTGTCAGTAAAAATACCCGTACATGTTTTTGACCTTTCATTTCTTTTATTTTGAAATGTTGTGTAATACTCTTAGTAGCCTTATTAGGTTTACTAATTATTTTGACGATTAATATAGCGTTTGCATTACTGCACTTTCTTTGGCCTCGAAAACTCTTGAGAGCTGAGTCAATAACACATTCAATGCTGGCAAATCTCCAACTTTGCTCTTCAGATGTTAATCTTCATAATATGGTAATTGTTCTCCTTGTTTTTGTTTATCCAAATATTTCAGTTCTCTTCCAGGTTCAGCAATTTTTAAAGTACACTTTCAAATAATTATAATAATAATCAGTAGTAAACAATTATAGCTTTAAATACTATTCTTAATACAAATAGATTTATGTCTTTTGAATATTTTCATCATTATGATAATAATCTTTAGTAAACATTTATAAATTTGAATGATGATTCTTTATAGAGTTTGTTTAAGGTTTACTAAATATTTTGATTATAATAGTGCTAAGGAAGGCGCATGGTCTAATGGTTAGAGTCGTAGGAAATGGACGCGTCGACTCTGGTTCAATTCCTGGACGAGGCTGTTTGTATTTCACATGGTGCTAATACCATGGGGAAAGGTATGAATCCAATTTCCCCTTCATCTATAGGTAAATAACAGGACAGACTGAGCTCTTTAACCATGGCTAGGTAACCAGTCTAGGAGAAGGGAAATTAACCTTGTGTCGCATCCTGTCCGTGCGGAGGGATTGCTAAGTATATATGATAATCCTTTGTACACTAAAGAGACAGTTCTTCCAGGCCGTTGTCGTATCAGTGATGCTGTATGGCTGCACCGCCTGGACCCTAACGAAGCGACTAGAGAATAAACTAGATGGGAGCTGCATAAGAATGCTGCGGGTGATCCTGTACAAGACGTGGAAACAGCACCCCACGAGAAAGCAGCTGTACGCCCACCTGCCACATATCACCCAAACCATCCGAGTAAGACGGACAAGACACGCGGGACACTGCTGGAAAAGCAAGGATGAACTCATAAGCGACGTCCTCCTGTGGAGGACAGCACATGGACACGCCAGTGTGGGCCGACCAGCTAAGACATACATTGATCAGTTCTGTGCGGATACAGGGTGCTGCATAGAGGACCTCCCGAGAATGATGAGAGATAGGGACGGATGGAGAGAGACTGTCATGGATATCCGTGCTAACAGTGCGACATGATGATAATGATAGTCTCAAATAACTATACTTAATACATATAGTTTTAGGTTATCTAAACATTTTGATTAAAATAGTAATCTTTACTTAATAAACTAGTATATCCACAAATAAATATTCTTAATATAATATAAATAGTTTTACTAAATATTTTGATTATAATCGTATACCTAACTTAAGAAGCAATTATAATTTCAAATAACTATTCTAAATACAAATTGTTTTAGGTTTAGTAAATACTTTGATTATAATAGTAACCCTTACTTAGTACACAATTATAGCTTCAAATAACTATTTTAAATATAAACAATTATAGGTTTACTAAATATTTTGATTATAATAGTAATCCTTACTTAGTACACAATTATAGCTTCAAATAACTATTCTGAATATAAACAATTATAGGTTTACTAAATATTTTGATTATAATAGTAATCCTTACTTAGTACACAATTATAGCTTCAAATAACTATTTTAAATATAAACAATTATAGGTTTACTAAATATTTTAATTATAATAGTAATCCTTACTTAGTACACAATTATAGCTTCAAATAACTATTCTGAATATAAACAATTATAGGTTTACTAAATATTTTGATTATAATAGTAATCCTTACTTAGTACACAATTATAGCTTCAAATAACTATTTTAAATATAAACAATTATAGGTTTACTAAATATTTTAATTATAATAGTAATCCTTACTTAGTACACAATTATAGCTTCAAATAACTATTCTGAATATAAACAATCATAGGTTTACTAAATATTTTGATTATGATAGTAATCCTTACTTAGTACACAATTATAGCTTCAAATAACTATTCTGAATATAAACAATTATAGGTTTACTAAATATTTTGATTATAATAGTAATCCTTACTTAGTACACAATTATAGCTTCAAATAACTATTCTGAATATAAACAATTATAGGTTTACTAAATATTTTGATTATAATAGTAATCCTTACTTAGTACACAATTATAGCTTCAAATAACTATTTTAAATATAAACAATTATAGGTTTACTAAATAGTTTGATTATAATAGTAATCCTTACTTAGTACACAATTATAGCTTCAAATAAGTATTCTAAATATAAACAATTATAGGTTTACTAAATAGTTTGATTATAATAGTAATCCTTACTTAGTACACAATTATAGCTTCAAATAACTATTTTAAATATAACAATTATAGGTTTACTAAATAGTTTGATTATAATAGTAATCCTTACTTAGTACACAATTATAGCTTCAAATAACTATTTTAAATATAAACAATTATAGGTTTACTAAATAGTTTGATTATAATAGTAATCCTTACTTAGTACACAATTATAGCTTCAAATAACTATTCTGAATATAAACAATTATAGGTTTACTAAATAGTTTGATTATACTAGTAATCCTTACTTAGTACACAATTATAGCTTCAAATAACTATTTTAAATATAAACAATTATAGGTTTACTAAATATTTTGATTATAATAGTAATCCTTACTTAGTACACAATTATAGCTTCAAATAACTATTCTGAATATAAACAATTATAGGTTTACTAAATAGTTTGATTATAATAGTAATCCTTACTTAGTACACAATTATAGCTTCAAATAACTATGCTGAATATAAACAATTATAGGTTTACTAAATATTTTGATTATAATAGTAATCCTTACTTAGTACACAATTATAGCTTCAAATAACTATTCTGAATATAAACAATTATAGGTTTACTAAATATTTTGATTATAATAGTAATCCTTACTTAGTACACAATTATAGCTTCAAATAACTATTTCAAATATAAACAATTATAGGTTTACTAAATATTTTGATTATAATAGTAATCCTTACTTAGTACACAATTATAGCTTCAAATAACTATTCTGAATATAAACAATTATAGGTTAACTAAATAGTTTGATTATAATAGTAATCCTTACTTAGTACACAATTATAGCTTCAAATAACTATTCTAAATATAAACAATTATAGGTTTACTAAATAGTTTGATTATAATAGTAATCCTTACTTAGTACACAATTATAGCTTCAAATAACTATTCTGAATATAAACAATTATAGGTTTACTAAATAGATTGATTATAATAGTAATCCTTACTTAGTACACAATTATAGCTTCAAATAACTATTTTAAATATAAACAATTATAGGTTTACTAAATATTTTGATTATAATAGTAATCCTTACTTAGTACACAATTATAGCTTCAAATAACTATTTTAAATATAAACAATTATAGGTTTACTAAATAGTTTGATTATAATAGTAATCCTTACTTAGTACACAATTATAGCTTCAAATAACTATTCTGAATATAAACAATTATAGGTTTACTAAATAGTTTGATTATAATAGTAATTCTTACTTAGTACACAATTATAGCTTCAAATAACTATTTTAAATATAAACAATTATAGGTTTACTAAATAGTTTGATTATAATAGTAATCCTTACTTAGTACACAATTATAGCTTCAAATAACTATTTTAAATATAAACAATTATAGGTTAACTAAATAGTTTGATTATAATAGTAATCCTTACTTAGTACACAATTATAGCTTCAAATAACTATTCTAAATATAAACAATTATAGGTTAACTAAATAGTTTGATTATAATAGTAATCCTTACTTAGTACACAATTATAGCTTCAAATAACTATTCTAAATATAAACAATTATAGGTTTACTAAATAGTTTGATTATAATAGTAATCCTTACTTAGTACACAATTATAGCTTCAAATAACTATTCTGAATATAAACAATTATAGGTTTACTAAATAGATTGATTATAATAGTAATCCTTACTTAGTACACAATTATAGCTTCAAATAAATATTCTGAATATAAACAATTATAGGTTTACTAAATAGATTGATTATAATAGTAATCCTTACTTAGTACA
Organism: Doryteuthis pealeii; assembly: GCA_023376005.1. NCBI lineage: Eukaryota > Metazoa > Mollusca > Cephalopoda > Myopsida > Loliginidae > Doryteuthis > Doryteuthis pealeii. Next base: position 84,298,105 of record CM042155.1, on the reverse strand, counting down.
CAATTATAGCTTCAAATAAATATTCTGAATATAAACAATTATAGGTTTACTAAATATTTTGATTATAATAGTAATCCTTACTTAGTACACAATTATAGCTTCAAATAACTATTTTAAATATAAACAATCATAGGTTTACTAAATAGTTTGATTATAATAGTAATCCTTACTTAGTACACAATTATAGCTTCAAATAACTATTCTGAATATAAACAATCATAGGTTTACTAAATAGTTTGATTATAATAGTAATCCTTACTTAGTACACAATTATAGCTTCAAATAACTATTCTGAATATAAACAATCATAGGTTTACTAAATAGTTTGATTATAATAGTAATCCTTACTTAGTACACAATTATAGCTTCAAATAACTATTCTAAATATAAACAATTATAGGTTTACTAAATATTTTGATTATAATAGTAATCCCTAGCTTATAGCTTCAAATAACTATTCTGAATATATATAATTCTTGGTTTACTAAATATTTTAAGGATAATAATAATAATCCTTTGTAAACAATTATGGCCTATTGTAATCCTTACTTAATAAACAATTATAGCGACAAATAGCTATTGGGTAATCCCATGTCAACCACCCCTTTCAATTGTTTGTCATAGATGCATGTCACATCTGGATATTCATATTGCTAAGAAAATATAAAAAAATATCAATAATTTAAAATTCGTTGACTTTAAGATTTTTCATAGCATTTTTGTATTCCTTGGGCGAAAATGATTTTATAAACCAATTTTTAGTAGAAGGGAAGCTCTAGAACTCATTTTACAGACAAATATAGATTACAAAAAGTCACCATTTTTCGCGAATCCCAAAAAATTTGGAGAGCTAAAAATCGACATAACTCTCAAATTTTTGGAATTGGAAGCTCAAATTTTGGGGATTGTTTAACTTTAACATAGTCCACACGTAGAAAAAAATCAGAAAATTTGAAGTGGGTGGGTAACCATTTTACTTTTTTCTGGATGATTTGACATGTAATTTCACTATTTAGTTTTAGGTTTACTTAATATTTTGATGATTATTGTAACATTTGTGTTATTGTGGTTTCTGTGGACTTGAAATCCCTTGGCGAGTGTCCAACTTTGTTCATCGGAGGAAAGTTTTTATAATTTGGTAATTATTCTTCAAGTTTTGTTTTTATCCAAATGTCTCTATTCCCTTCCCGGTTCAACAAGAAGACTGTACACGTCTAATTAACGATCTTCGTATTTTTGGGGGTCTTTTCGTTCTTAGTATTCATTAACGAGTCTTGTTCTTATGAACGTATTTTTTTAATTGTTTCAGTAGCTTGTTAACAAAAAAAACAAAAAACAAAAAAAACAATAGATGACAACTGATGATGGTGGCACTGAACTCTGAAAAAAAAATAACAGTTAAATATGACTGATTTTGCAGAATTTCTCAGCTTCTATTTGGAGATTTGATCTGAGTCTAAATTCGCCCGGGGATTAGTTTTTAACGTAACAAAAATGGCGTCTTCTGGAAATCCTTCTCGTTAAAATAACCGGTCGTGGTCTTGAAGAAAATCCGCTTAGTAAAACTAGATAAGTAATCTTCTTGGTGCCAAACACAACGTCATGTGAATGGGTCAATGTATTTCTCTATAACTTTCTTTCTATAGATGTTGCTAAATGTGTTTATCTAGCATTCAGTTCCTTATCAAACCCCATGCACTCACTCCCTCCCCTCTCTCACTCTCTCCCTCTCTCTCTCTCTCTCTCTCTCTCTATATATATATATATATATATATATATATATGTGTGTGTGTGTGTGTGTGTGTATATAACCTTCTCTTCCTTTAGATACACACACACATACACACACACTTGTCTGCACGAATGCATCCCCCCCACACACAAACACACACACACACACACACACACACACACACACACACACACACACACATATATATATATATATATATATATATATATATATACAAGATGATCGGGAGAAATTTGAAAGTTTCATAAGGAAAAAGAAAAAAATGCATAGTAACTACAAAATTTAATGGGTTGTAAATAAATTCGACGGGTACGGAAATTACACTACTGTCAACAGGTTTTACTCAAAATAACCGCCATTAGCGGCGATCACAGCCTCAATCCTGCCCCGATGTTAGCTGATGTTACAGTATCCCTGGGAATGGTCTCCAAAATACATTAATTCCTTCGATTAACTGGGCTTTTGTAGTACTGGCACGTCGATTGCTGTCTTTCTCTACAGTGCCCCATACATAATAATCCATGGATTTAAGAGCTGGGGTGTTCGGAGGCCAAACATTGGGACTTGTGTAGTAATAAAAGATCGCCGACAACTATTTTTGACTTTTCCCCGAGGTGTGGCAGGGGACCGAATCCTGCTGCCATACATATGGCCTACCATTGGCTACCCTTGTTATCCAGGGCTTGACTACAAGTTTAGCAACTCCACGTAAACATCTGTGGGTCATCAATACATGTCAAGTTAATGAAAATTATTTTTACCAATTTATTGATACACATGAAGTAAACGAAAATAAAATTGTCTTGTCGAGGTGGAGCGCCACACCTCCCGTCAACTTCACACTTTACCGCCCTGAAGATATTATCCAAATTTGTGCAATACATGCGCTGATTTGGTGGGGACCGGAATCGATTCCGAGTTGGGTGCTCTGCCTACTGAGCTGAGATAGTTAACTCATTTAACTCAAGAGCTGGTTGGTTTTGTCATGAATTTCTCGTAACCTTACCCAGCATGTGCTGGTCGGTAATATGCAAAACCTAAACCTCAAAACTACTTGTTGCCCTGTTGTCTGAGGTTGTAGAATATGCCGACAGCACCTCTGCAGAGGGCTGAGATTCCCCAATGTGGCCAACTGTTGGCTGTGGGTGCCGACCAGTAATGTCTACGAACGGAACCTTGTGGCTTAGCCCTAATGTCTACGAACGGAGCCTTGTGGCTTTGCAGTCCATGACATGTAACGCTCTATTTTGGATCTTACTTATTTCATACGAGCCATCAGAGAGGCCCCACTGATCTATCAGATAGGAACATCAAGCCCTCTCTATATATATACGTATGTCTTAATATATGTTAAGAAATAACGGTTTACATGATATATCGGGTGGTTAATTTGCATACTGGTTTTAGCACAACTAGTTTTAATAAATTATTACTTGGTGTTATTGATCTCTAATATTATTGTTTTATTCTCCAACGTATTAAATCAATCCTACGAATGATTTTATAGAGAAACTAATTAAAATCTAATTGAAATAAATGTAACCTATTTATATGAGTCCTTATTTGATTTTGTTCGTTTTTCTTATTTGATATATTTCATTACATAAAAACTTAAATATGTATGCCCGGTGGGCGCATATTAATGTCAGTACCATTATCAAATAAACAAAAGAAAAAAGACCTTGAAAATATTAACATGCTCTCGAACTAATTTAAATCAAATTAAAATAAATGTAACCTTTTTATATGGGTCCTTATTTGATTTTGTTCTTTTTTTATTATTTGATATATTTCATTACATAAAAACTTAAATACGTATGCCCGGTGGGCGCATATTAATGTCAGTACCATTATCAAATAAACAAAAGAAAAAAAGACTTTGAAAACAAACTTGAAAATTTTAACATACTCTCGAACTAATTAAAATCTAATTAGAATAAATGTAATCTTTTTATATGCGTCCTTATTTGATTTTGTTCGTCTTTCTTTTTTGATATATTTCCTTACATAAAAACTTAAATACGTATGCCCGGTGGGCGCATATTATTGTCAGTACCATTAACAAACAGAAGAAAAAAGACCTTGAAAACAAACTTGAAAATATTAACATGCTCTCGAGCTCCAATGTATTGGATTTTCCCTCTTGATTGAAGATCCGGGAATGTCACCCAATCAGAACGACACACAATGCTTGAGTCATTTGCCAATCGAAATTCATGCTGGGGTGAGAAGTTGACATTTTCAAACCAATAAACGTTAACATGTCGGTTACGCGTTGTTGGGTTGGAGGTATCAGCTTATTGCCAACGAGAACAACTGAGATCTGTAATTGGATCCACACAACGAACAATAAAGTCGAGAGGAACAGAATTAAAGAATCAAAGAAGGACATAAAAGGTGGATAGCTGTGTAGAGCGTGTGGAAAACATCGCAGAGGAAACAAATAATACAACGAAAAAGTTTTAGAAGAATAAATATATTTACCAACCCCCTCCACACGAGAAGGATGTGACACAAAATCAATTTTAGAGCTCTGGGGAATGTGGAATACCTTTAATCTCCATTAAACTCAAGTACACCTTGACCTGGAGCGGTAGTACCTGT
>CM042155.1:84251248-84281248 GCA_023376005.1 Doryteuthis pealeii | reverse complement strand
TTCCCCAAACTCCAAAACTGGAACCTCACCATCAGATAGATTTTAACGTCATTCCCAGGACATGTAGACCCTCAGCCACCGCCTTCTAGCACCCATATGATAAAAAAGGGTTGGGGATTGCCATAAGGGCAATAGGGTTGGGAAAATCATATAGGGATAAGGTTTGACGTGAACAGCCGATTGATCGGAGGGGCCTCTCGACCGAGAGATAGGCCAAAGTGGAGTATTGCAAGTCAATCGCCATCCACGGCCAACAGGTGCCCATGGGGAGTCTTACATGCAGTCGGTGCATTCTAGCGCCCTAGCCGACAGGGTGGACTTTCTTTGTAGGTTAAAGAAAGAGAAAGAAAAAAAAAGAGATATATATAAGGTAATAGATAAATAGGTAGATTGTAGATTGATTTTATTTTATTATATATAGATATTTCATTTTACTTGTGTTATATATACATACACCATAATATAAAGGTTAATATACGTAACTTCTTCAAATTTCTTAGATGAAGTGTTGTTAAATTATCATTACTTTTTCATTAGTTTTTCTTCCATCTTAATTTTTTATTATTTTTATTGCAATAACCAAATTGGCATTCTAAAACCATTAAGTAATTATCAATAGATATATATGAAGAAACTTGAAATAGTGATAGATATTAAGAAATTGAAATTGGTAAATAGATATGAAAAGCCTAAGATAAATATGGTTAGACTGAAATAGAATGGATAGATATTGATAAACTGAAACTGATAAATAGATATATGTGAACAGACAAAGAAGTGAAATAATTTCATTACATCTATTAATAATGGAGATTCGCTTCCATTTTTTATCTGTTACAAAAATTACGTCGCTGCTTACGTCACATTACCCACAATCGTCATAACATAGAATAAATAGACTGAAAATTTGAACATGCAACATTAGACAGTCCTAATTATTTTTTAAAACAAGTTTTAATAGATACATCCCCAGTATCATATATTTATATATAGTTTGTTGTATTCTAATAGATATTCAAAATTAATAGAACTTAGTTACGATTTCAAATTGTTTTATTTTTTTTTACTCCTTTAATAAATTTGATGATTTCATGATTTATGGTTCAAACTCTCCGACATCTAATTTTTAACTTCCACCTCCTCAAGCAATATCTTTCAAAAATGTTTTTCCATCGCCCATTAGACAGTCCTCATTGTATTTTACAAACTAGTTTTGATAAATACATGACTGGTATTATATATCTATAAATTTTAATACATATTTAAAGTTTACATTTCAAATTGTTTTATTTTTTAACCCTTTAATTAATTTGATGATTTTACGTACAAACTCGTTGGCATTGAATTTTTTACTCTCACCCCTCTGGCAATATGTTTCAAAAATCTATTTTTACATCGCCTGAGGGGGTGTTTTTTTATTTTGTACTAGTTATGATAATAAACAAGATAAATAATCAAGTGTGTATACTTAGAGTCGCAAAAATGATCCCTTGTGTACCTTAGTGTCAGGCAGAATCTTTTGTATTTCCTTAGTGAAGAATCCTTGCTTGTTCCTCAGTGTTAAGTAGAATCCTTTCTTGATGATCCGGTCGTCCGTGTTAACTATGAGCAATTGAACGCATTTCAAGAGCGGTGATTGAATATTTAACTAACCCCGTATTTGAGCGTGTTCATTGTCTGATTGAATCAACAGTGACACGCAGCGTCTATAAGTCTAAGTGTTGGTCTCCAGCACACCTTATATTTATAATATATTACAAAATCATTGTTGGTGGTCTACATATTTATTGATGGTATTATATATGTTTCAAATTACTTCTGAAACTATTTGTCAGATATTTCGACGGGCTATTTAGAAAAACGAATAAGCGAACGTAGCTGGGTTTTTTTCTGAAATTAATTTAGACGCCAGACTTGTTATTTTTAAAAGACAGGTGAATAATGGTCTGTACAGAAAGTTTCAAAGATACAATTATAGGTGAAAAAATATAAGTTCAATTAGCTGGACTTTTGAAGAACAGACCTGTTAGAATTGTTGAGTAAAAAAGAATAAAAGAACAACAGAATAAATGTGATTGAAGAAAAGCTAGTGAAACAATTGGTTGTTGTAAAAAGTTTCACCTTTGAATATATTATCTCCTGATATCATTATATTCTCTAATAATACATTCTAATGTCAGTATGTCTCACGTTATAGCTTTATTCCTAGAGCTGTAGACCCCCCTATATATATATATATATATATATATATATATATATATATATATACCAACTCCTCCGCACGTGCAGGATGTGACACAAGGTCAATTACTTAAGCGATATTCAACAGGTTTGAATTCAGAGTTTGTCCTTCTCCTATGCCGGTTGCCTAACCAAGGTTAAAGAGCCCAGTATGCCTTACTATTTATCCACTAGCGACACGTGTTTCAGATCTCAGATATCTTCTTCAGGCGTTAATTAAGCACGTTCTGTCCATATATATATTATATATATATATATATATATATATATTATATATATATATATATATATAAGTTACAAGAAAGGAAATGAATCCGACGGTATGAGTATATATAAAAAAGAGATGAAAGCACCACAAAATGCTGTTAAAGTGAAAACATTTTATAACTTCGCTGATATTGAACAATATTTAGATTTTATGAAAATCGTCATCAGAGCTTGTTTATACTCCGTCTTGTTAAGACTGTTGTTCTTATGACTTTGTCTCCGCTCTTAACAACACGGAGTATAAACAAGCTCTGATGACGATATATATATATATATATATATATATATATATATATATATATATATATATATATATATATAATTTATTTTGTATTTTTTTATATATATAGTAGGGATTCTAACAGCCCTGTTTCGACATATCACGCCCCCTCATTGCAGCTAGACATTGTAGGCTGCTTCAAGCCGGGATCGAAACTCGACCGCGTTTTCTTCAGTTAGAGTTTCTAACCACCAGGATATCGGCATACTTTCTAGCTTGAAGGGACTTTTTACTGATGAATATTTATATATTTAAAGGCTACCAAACATATATCCGGTTTAATGAGAGCCTTGCAATTTCAGCATAAACAGCAGCGGTCAGCAAAATGTCCCTCTAGAGAGCTCAATCCAGCAGGTGTAGACATGCACACACACACACACACACACACGCACACACACACAAACACACATCTACACACACCACAACGTATATATATATATATATATATATATATATATATATATATATATATATATATATATATATATATACTGTAGTGTGGCATTGTCACTGTGTCAGCTTTTACTGGAACGGTGTGTCAAACGCAGTATTATTGGGAGAGTGCTCAATATAGGATAGAGCTGTTATATAATATAATAAAATAAATATATAAATGTTTTACATATCTATTTATTTGGTGACCAAGGAACAGTCACACATACACACACACACACACACAGAAAAAAACAAACACATGATGTCATAATTCGCTGGCAGAAATCTGTTTCGACCCTTTATTGAAGTGGTCTTCATCAAGAGCGAGATGTGTGTGATAGAGAGACGGTGTGATTAAACAGTTACACAATCAAAAGTGGTAGAAACGAAATGTTCAATTTCGGAGCTGGAAATTTAAAAAATAAAATTTATTTTATTTTATTTTCAAAACAGAATATGCATTTTAAAATTAAAAAAAAAAAAAAATCCAGCTCCGAACTTGAACGTTTCGTTTGTACCACTTTTGATTTTGTAATGGTTTAATCACACCGTCTCTCTATCACACACCTCTCTATCACTTCAATAAATGGTCGAAACACATTTCTGTCAACGAATTATAACATCATGGGTTTGTTTTTTTCTAAAAATATTTATTTCATATATATATATATATATATATATATATATATATGTGTGTGTGTGTGTGTGTGTGTTGTGTGTGTGTGTGTGTGTGTGTGAAATGAAAGGAAATTAATCCGACAGTGTGAATTTGATATATTGAGAAAACAAATGATGTTTACAAATGCTTGGGATCATCAGGAGAGAATGTGCACCGTTTCGGGGCCTTCCTCTCAACAGTTTTAACTGTTGTGAGGTCCCTCGGAATATCTGTATCGACCGTATGTAATAGATTGGTCTTCAACAAGAACGGCGTGAAATGACCGTTAGAAGAAGAATGCGCAAACAGAACGCGGTTAGTCAAAGTTGGAATTTTTCAAAAAATGCGTTATCTGTATTAAAAATAAAATGAATTTTATTTAAAGATAAAATGAATTTTATTTTTTATTTTTTAAAATCAGAAGCTTTACAGTTTATAATAAGACTCAAAAGAGCCTGATGTAAAATTATTTTAAAAAATTGTATAAAAAGTGTATATAATATATATATATATATATATATATATATATATATATATATATATATATATATATATATATATATATTGATAGATATAAAAGAAATGTTACTTGTTAAGTGTATATATAAATATATATATATATATATATATATATATATATATATATTGATAGATATAAAAGAGATGTTACTTTGGGAAATTCTCAGTAAGAGTCATGTTCTTGTGATTACCTGAAGATGCCGTATTAATACGGTTGAAATAGATTATTGTAATGAAGCAAGTTTAGGGTTTTTCTTCATTTACTATATATATATATATATATATATATATATATATATAGCACTGTTCGTATATTTCTATCTATATTTCTATCTCAGTCTATTCGGATATATCTATTTATTTATCTCTGTATATGTCTATAGCAAATCGTGATGAATGACAACTAAAATCTTAAACGATGAAATCCTAAAATCTTAATAATGATCAATCTCCCAATTTTAAGCAACAACCTTGCACCTCATACGAACATCAATTACACTTTCTTGTTACCCATGCACCGTAGCTAATTGAATAATCCAATGTATGAACGAAAAACTGACGCCGAGTTTATTTGCTTTTTTTTTCTCACTCAGATATGTAGCCATCAAGTTGAATAAATGTGTATCGTTAGATTTAACTTTTTGGTAGTTAAAAAAATAATAATACCCGCAACGCGAGAAGGTAATTATAGGGAAAATCATACACAACGTAAATACGTAGGAAGCCGACACAGTGCAGCATAATACACGCAGTTACAGACACTCTCTTCCTGTTTACTCTTGTTTCTTCAAGTATCTGTAGGAAAAAAATGCATTCATTAAACACGTGACTTCTAATTTTATCGCCTTACATTCTGAATGTATTTACCCAAATTCTGAATATTCACTATAATTACCTGCCTTTCAAATAATTGGGCGTTTTTATAATATATAAGTAAAGTCTATCTTTTAGATTCGTTGCCATAAGAATGATATATACGAATAAATGCACAGTTACACCACTGTACAGACATACACACAATTAGATCTATATATCTATCTATCTATCTATCTTAGTATGTTAAAATCTATCTATCTATCCATCCATCTATCTATCTATCTATAGAAATAACTAACGAAATATTTTTCTCGGTATGTCAATATACATCGCTCTGTCTGTCTATCTATCATTATATCTATCTGTTTATCTCTCACTCACTCTCTCTCTCTCTCTTCTCTCTCTATATATATATATATATATATATATATATATATATATATATATATATATATATATATATATGTATATATATCTGTATATCTCATTCTGTTCATATCTACCTATTATATATATATATATATCATATGTCTGTATATCTATCTATCTCTGTCTGTTCATGTCTATCATCTATCTATCAATCTATCTAATCTATCTGTATTCAATACAAAACATGAATATATACATATATGTATATGTTGTGTTGGGGCGTGTATGTGTGTGTGTGTGTGTGTGTGTGTGTGTGTGTGTGTGTAAGTTTGTTCGTGTCAGTCCCTCCTCTCTATATATCTATACATACATATGTATATTTATACATTCATTCATTCATCTATATATGTAAACACACACACACACACACACACACCACACACACACACACATATATATATATATATATATATATATATATATATCAGTCTGTTTCTATTTATCTATCCAATTATATATATATATATATATATATATATATATATATATATATATATATACATCTATCTCTCTCTCTCTTTCTTTCTCTCTCTCGCACTCTCTCTCTATAGATAAAAGCATGAATAAATACCGTTATATATATATATATATATATATATATATATATATATATATATATATATATATATATATATATATATATATCAGTCTGTTTCTATTTATCTATCAATTATATATTATATATATATATATATATATATATATATAATTTATATATATATATTATATATATATATATATATATATATATATATATATATATATATATTATATATATATATATATATATATATATATATATATATATATATATATATATATATATATAAGCATGAATAAATACCTTTATATATAAATTAAAAATGGCTATTTTATAACATTTTGGAGTTATATTAAAAAGAAAAAAGATCTAATTAGGAATTAATTATTTTCTTTTATGTATTCACTCTGTCTGATAATTGTAAGAAATATGATTGCCTGTTCTGCTTAAAGAAACGTATTATTTTAGGAATTGTTCCTTCGCTTCTTCGTCAGTAATAATAGAGTCGTTAAACCTAGTGATCAGCTGGGATGCCGTCTTGTGAAAGAAAATTAAGCCAAAAAATAAATCTCTGAAGAGGCGTTTTGACTTAATAACTACATTCGATATATATATATATATATATATATATATATATATATATATATATATATATATATATATATATATATATTATATATATACATTCATTTTAGATCATATTTAGGTCCTATTCATATATATTTAGATATCATATATAAATATATATCCATGGAAATGTCATATATAATTATATATACCATATATACATTTATACACACACGTACACCCCCACACTGACACATATATCTATGTGTAATATATATATAATGTGTGTATGTATGTGTGTGTATGTGTGTATAAATATATATATGGTATATATAATTATATATGATATTTCCATGGGCAAATATATATTTATACACACACACACACACACACACACACACACACACACACACACACACACATATATATATCGATTAATAGTTATGAAATAAATTTTAAAACATTTTATAATGCTTTCTTAGCATTTCAGACCGGCTAATTAACATATAAAAAAAGATGTCTCTGGTCCCTGTAAGCAAGTGACGTTTTTTGTCTTTTAATATTTATTTAGGCTCTTGGTTCTTTCTTTTTTAAAGACAACTGGATCATGTGCTTCCATATGTAATACAGATTGAATCAATAAACTCAACATTCTGCTTTGTTGCATTGGAAATAACTTAGAAAATAAAATAAAAACGTAAACCTGAGATTTTGAAGAACAAACTAACTAAATTCCTGGCGTTGAAAAGAAGTAACATTATAAGTTGGTAAACTGGAGAACGTTTTGTATAGGGTGATTGAAAAGTAACCCTCTACTTTAAACAATTCCTAACATTTTTTCAATATGCAGTTATATTATTCTCAATTATTTGTTTGAGATACGCCTGAGCTACTAAACAGCGCTGGGTAGCGTCGTCAGTTATGTTATTATTAACTGGTCTTTCCACATAATACCCCCCTCGACAGTTAGACCCCATTAGAGATGATCAAACCCTAATGCGCTATCCATTTTGTCCAACGCTAACAGAAAAAATGGCTTTAAATAGAGTTTTGCCAACACATGCCTCGGCTTCTGTACATCTGTTTGGTTAATGGCAATGACAATCAGCGTTCAGAGTAGGTGTTAAAAACAAGTTCACATGGCTCAGACATTTTTTAGAATAATTCATTGGCATGGCTGGGCCTACCGGTAAGAAGCTCTTTTATTTTTTTATATAAAGAATGAATAAAAAAAGACAATTAAGTTTAAAGTTTGTTCCTTCATATATTGCAATTAAGAATGTGTTTTTTTTTCTTTTCAGATTAATTATTTTCTTTCAATATGCGAATCCCTATAAATATATCTGAACGTTTGACCATAAAAGAACGTGTTCAGCCTGCGGCAGGCTATGAAGTTTGAAACTCCTTTGTTCAAGTGCAAAGATGGTGGAGAACTCTCAAAGGAAGACATTCTGGAATTAATCCAAAAACCATCAAGAATTGTCACGGAAAACTCATTGCTACAGGATCTGTAATGGATGCTCAAAGAAATGGTCTCCCTTTCAATGCCAATGACCAGGAATTCTGGAAATCAGTTCAAAAAATGTTTACTCGTAACGTAAAAAAAATCCATTCGATGATCAGAAAGGGAAACTGGCCTCTTTTTTCACGGTTTACTCCATTTTTAAAAAATTGGGAGTTACTTTACAATGACCTTGTAGTTGTGAAGTATCTCACATAAACAACAGAACGGAGTTTATAGTGCTCAAACTGTATCCTCTGAAGAGATGGTGTATGGTTTCATTGCTATTACTCCCTGGTCCACTCTGACCCGCGTTATATAATAAACTGGCATATCCTATCATTTTTCTGAGGAAGTGTAGTAGAGATGTTAATATTGACAGTAACGTTGTGATAAATTACAGTTAAAGGCTCATAGTATGCTTGGCCACAATCATCTGCAGGTTGTCTCTCATTGACTTAGAGAGTCACATGATTAGGTGATTCTGTTAAAGTAGAGAAAGTTGAGTTCGGGATAGTGGCCCGTTGTGCTCGGATGTATTTTTCAGTTCGGCTGCTTCCCCTTCCACTTGCGGCAAAGAACGTATCGGGAATTTAAAATAAAGTGTGCACCAAAATGTGTATCTGTGTTTGTGTCTGATATTTCTGAAAATAACTAGTACAGAAGATGTACCATGGAACCAGAGAGACACCATATTCGACACAAAAGAGAAGTAGAAACCCGATATGATTCGACGGATGATAGAAGCCGTCCGACTGTATAATATTCCGACTGCACCTCTACAGAGGGGTAATACCCCCAATACGACCACCTGTTGGACCTCCATGGCGACCCATGATGCTTAAGGATGGAGCACTGGTGGCCGAGCAGTCCCTGACATGCATCACTCCACTTTGGTTCTTAATAAGACTAAACGGGCTGTCGGAGAGGCCCTTTTTGATCAATCAGCTGGTCACCAAACCCTAGCACCAATATGCTTGTCCCAACCCTATTGCCTTTATAGCAAACCTCCACTACTTTTTATGTGTTAAAAGGCTGTGGCTGGGTATGATGTTATACTCTATCTGATGGCGAGGTTCCAGTTCTGCAGCTCTGGGAAATGTGGAATACCACTTCATCACTATTATCCTCAGGCCCACACTGACCCGGAGTGTTAGAACCTGTTAAGGTCTCATCTATGGGTTAAACATGAGTTTAAAAAATAGTGATAGAAAAACAAATTGAGTTTTAAGAATAATTGAATACCCATCAAGAATGAATAAAACAAAAACGTCTTTAAAAAACAAAAATTACCCCATGGGTTGATATGCCGTAAAAATCCAACCAACCAACCAACCAACCCACCGAATAAATTTGGTCACTTTGGTTTAGGGTACCGTTGGGTTAACTTCCGTTGGTAGGCGTCCGTGACTCGAGTTTTGTTTTGCTTTGTTAGCGAGTGGATATATTGTGTGTAAGGATTGTGAATCATAAGAGATATCTTATTTCTGATATAACATTATTATTATTATTATTATTATTATAAATGAGGCATTATTATTATGAGAGTTTTTCATACCAGCATTAGCTGATGGTATTTTACTGGAGTTTGAGAGACAACAAGTCTCCTCAGGTCTCCAGGAATCTTCTGAGTATTCCAGCTGATTGCAGTAATGTAGTAGTCTGGATGGTCTCAATTCTTCCTCTGATTTCCAGATCCTCCACTCTTTTTTCCTAGCTTTTTGGGACCGTCCCAAGTGCCCCAACTAGAATAAACAAATTTCCTTGACCGATACATGAGAACTGAACAGTTACAACCACAATATATTTGTAAACCTATATATTGTAAAGGTTTACAAATACATAACCGTAAAATGTGTACTCACAGACACATCAGAGGGATGAAATAGTATCCTGAAGAAAGCAAAAGGCTGAAACCTTAGGTAGATGCTCACTAAAACCTTTGTATAAACAGTTATATTTAATAAATAAAGCTCTTACATTTGTAATTGAGCACTTTATTTTCCTTATTTCATCTCGGAAAAATTACCAATATCTCTCTCTCTCTCTCTCTCTCTCGCTCTCTCTCTCTCTCTCTCTCTCTCTCTCTCTCTCTATATATATATATATATATATATATATATATATATATATATATATGTGTGTGTGTGTGTGTGTGTGTGTGCTTGCATTTTATAAGTATGCAAGAATGTTTATGCCCTTAACTCACAGCTGGTACGTTGTCTTGAAGATGAGTGGCTAACATGCTGCTTGGAAACCAATGGTAACAATGACACCATAAACTAGGGGGTTGTATTTTAGGGTAGAGTTGTTGTTTTTTGTTTTTATCTAAGTGATGTGGTTCTCCGGTTTCCTGATAAAAATGGTCAGAACTTTAAGCAGAGACTCTCTCTTTAAATCGTGATTTATGGTCTGTTCATCGGCAACCAGTAAGGGAGCGTTTAGGAAACTAAGGACAAGATAAGAGCCAGAGAGTTACACTCCCTAATGACCTGGGAGTAATGGCAAGGAAGGCGTGCTTAACACTCTCCAGATCTCTTGAATTGGAGCCTCAACATCAGATACAGTTAAGTGACATTCACATGACACCCCCTTTTTTTTAAGTGTTCGTAGTGTAATGGTTACCATAGTAGTAAATAGACATGGCGACCGAGTTTAAATCCCAGATTACAGCATTTCACTTAAGAAAGGTACGTATACAATTATTCTCCCTCAAGCTATGTCTAAGTAGTCTGGGCTTTTTAACCTGAGTATAAATAAGAAAAACAGACGTAAGTGAAAACACTATCTAATTGTAACAGGTTTCGTAGAATAAAATGTAAAATGGTCGACATGTATTAGGAGATATTAAATCTTGAGATGTAAGTTTTATTGGGAGTTACATTTCTCTTTATCTTATAGACTGGTTAAAGTAGCATAGAAATGTGAATTCAAAATGCTGCTAAAAGGAATCTGGTAAGACATACACCTAACTAGAAATATCTTGTTGTTTTTACTTTTAAAATACTTAATTAGGTAATTAAGAGGTTTATAATTACATTATTAGAGATTTACAGTTTGTTCACGGGATGAAACCTTTTGCATAGAAAGAAAGGACAACACCGTGATGTTTGCTGCTCATGACAGAATTCATTGCTATATGGTTTTCTCACTTTTGTAAACTTAATTTAGTTTTAAATATACGATTACTTATGCTGATTCACTTGCAGGTGTTGATTAATTGACAGGTGTGCCTTCTTCTAAAGTTGGATACGCTAAGAGAGTTAAAACATGAATTACAATTGAAATGTATGAGGGCTAATCAAAGAGGAATGCCAATTTGTTTAGGAGTGATATAATTTCACACAGTGCAGCCGGGAAAACTACACTTAAAACGAAAGATATGGTATAAGTAAAAAAAAAAAAAAGGAAACAAAAAGGGACGATAAATTTACATTTACAATACAAAACATAAGACAAAAACAAATTCACATAAAAAGGGGCTACTATAAAAGTCAACAGGAAAGGTTTACGCCTCATAATTACCGAAATTTTAAAACATAAAGTATTTAAGCTTATCTTTAACTTACAAAGTAAAGGAACATACAAAAAGGTTTTTTTTTTGTTAATATTAACTTATTTGCCTTAAAGGAAATAAGGAAATAGGGAAAGGAAATAATTTACAATTTAAAGACATTTATAATTTAACAAAAAATAACACTTGTTTAAAACATACAGAATTAATACAGTTTTAAGAAGAATGGAAACAGTCTACCTTGTTAGCAATTTATCGGAGTTGGATTCGAGGGACTATTTCTTAGTACCTTTACTAAGAATGCGGTGACAAATGACCACCCCAAAACCAGTGTTTTTACTGAATGGCAATACCTATTAGGTCTCATCAGCAAGGTTATAGACATGGGAGACTGCTCCCATAACCTTGCTGATGAGACCTAATAGGTCGAAATGTACATTCAGGGATTGACATTTTCTCGAATTGTTTAGCTATACATTCGAACATGTATCATACATCAATAAGAAACTGGTCTTCTGTGAATCATATATTCCACATAGGTGAATCAAAAAGTAATGCTATTTTGTTTAGGATAGGTATAATTACCAACACAGGAATATGTATTATACATCAAAATGAGGCTGGTCCTCTTTGGAACACATCCCTACTTCTCCACATAGTCACCGTTTCTCTCAATAACAATGTTTCACCTTCGAATGAGAGCATGTACCCCTGCCCTGTAAAATTATGTTGACTGTTCCTTGAGCCACCTCTTCAGTACAAATTTCACTTCCTCGTCACTGGAATAATGTTTGCTTCTCGAACCTTCTTTCATGGGGCCGAAGAGATAATAGTCTGAAGACGCTAAATCTGGTGGGTAATCTGTAGTGAAGAAGTGGCTCAACGAACAGTCAACAGAATTTTACGGGACAGGGATACATGCTCTCATTCGAAGGTGGAACATTGCTATTGAGAGAAACCGTGACTATGTGAGGAAGTAGGGATGTGATCCACAGTGGACCAGCCTCATTTTGATGTATGATACACGTTCCTGTGTTGGTAATTATACCTGTCCTAAACAACTTGGCATTACTTTTTTACACACTCTCGAATATGTTCAAATGAATCCATGATAAAGAACAGGTGAGTTTACCCAATATTCTTTTAGTTATTATTACTATTATAAATGATTGTTTTTCACTGAAGTCTGAATTATTATTCTTACTAGTACAAAATAAAAAAAACACCCTCCGGGCGATGTAAAAATACATTTTTAAAACATATTGCCTGAGGGGTCGGAGTAAAAAATTCAATGTCAGTGAGTTAGTACCCTAAGTAAGTAAAATCATCAAATTCATTAAAGGATTAAAAATTAAAACAATTTAAAATGTAAACTTTAAATATGTATTAAAATAAAACAAACTATATATAGATATATTATACCAGTCATGTGTTTATTAAAACTTGTTTTAAAAAACAATGAGGACTGTCTAATGTTGCATGTTCAAATTTTGAGTGTATTTATTCTATGCTATGACGATTTTGGGTAATGTGACGTAAGCAGGGACGTAATTTTACGTAGGATGCGTCACAAGGTCACATTAATCTATAATGAATATGAAAAATATTCTTGTTAATCTATGGTAAACAATGTGTATTTACCCCACGGTAAATACACATTGTTTACCATTGATTGACAATAATATTTTCATATTCATTATAGATTAATGTTCGTTCAGAGAGTTCGGGTAAACATACCTATTTACCATAGATTAATTCAAATATTTTTGATGTATGATACATGTTCCTATGTTGGTAATTATACCTATCCTAAACAAAATAGCATTACTTTTTGACTCACCTATTTGGAATATATGATCCATAGAAGAACAGCTTCATATAGATGTATGATACATGTTCCTGTGTTGGTAATTATAGCAGTCCTAAACAAAATGGCATTCCACGGTAACAGGACGCGACGCAATGGCAAATTGATCTATAAAGGATAGGTGCGTTTACCCAACCCCTCCACACGAACAGGATGCGTCACAAGGCCAAATTAATCAATAAAGAATATAAAAAATATTTGAACTAATTTATGGTCAATATGTATGTTTACACAACCTCTCTAAACGAACAGGAGCCGACACAAGGTCAGTCTTTAAGCGCAGTTAACAGGTTTGAATTCGGAATGTCCCCTCTTTTAGCCTGGTTGTTATACCAAGGTTAAAATGCCCAGCCTCCTCTATTATTAACTCCTAGCTGCAAAGGAAAAAGTTCAATTATTACGATTCCCAAGGCTATTGCCATTATTTGAAATACAAAGAACCTCGTCTATAGTTTGAAGGCAGGTCGACGTGTCCCTTTCGTACTGCACCGTTAGGCAAGAGTGCCTCGTATGATAAAGAATATAAGCTGAAAGGGATCTGTTTATAGTGTTATTATAACTGGTTGTTGGACAACAATGAGTTATGAGTTGTGTTTGGACATCCCTCATATCGGAATTTCTTAAGAAACCAGTAAAGAGTTATTTGATAAATGGAATCCTATCCAAGTTGTCAGATAATGTGTTCTATTGTGTGTAGCAGTTAATATCCTCTCTATATGATGTAGCCTCTCCTTTCTTTGGAGTATTACACATGGATCATTTCGCGCTAATGTATTTGGGAAGGGCATGGGTCTTTCTTTTCTTTCTCCAAATATGGGCAAATACTACAGCTGGTTGGGCCCTTTATTCCTGTGTAGAAAACCGATATAGGAAAGTGAAAACAACTCTGAATTGAAAAGTTGGGGTGCAATGTTGGGAGAATCAGTGCCCATGGGTGCCACGTTCTTGTAATGAAAATTATTAAAAGATATGGTTTGTTCTACCCAAACTTTCACCATCTTTATCTTTTTATATAAATAACGTGTTTCGATCGACGATCTCGCCGGCCTTCTTCAGGTGTTTCTTTTCGAATTCAGGAACCTTCTAGTCGAACCCGGAAGCCTTCATATTGTAATAGGGAATATTCACGGAACCCCGAACCGAATCTTTTATACAGTCCATTTTGTGTAGATTGTTCTCATTCCGCTAATGCCGACAGGGGCATTAGAATACAACGGCTGTACATCGACAAAGAGTTAAAAACTCCCCAACGGTGTCAACTGTTGGCCGTAGGTGGTGATCCGTGATGCTTAAGGATGGGAATCTATTGTCTGAGCAGCCCATGATATGCAACACTCTACTTTAGGTCTTACTTAGGCTAGACGGGCTGTTGAAGTTGCCCGCTCCGATCTATTGGATGGCCACGTCAAGCCCTAGCACCTATATCATTGTCCCAACCCTACTGCATTTATGGCAAACCCCCAACTATTTTTATCATATGTGCTAGAAGCGGTGGGTGAGGGTCTTGGTGTCCTGGGTATGACGTCAATTTCATGGTGAAATTCCAATTCTGGATCTCTGGAGAATGTGGAATACTCCTTCATCACCATTAATTCCATGTCCTCTATGACGCGGACCTGTTACGGTCCAATCTATGGGTTAAATAGAAAAAATGTGTTTTAAAATGTGTTTGAAATAAGTTTGAAATAAGTTTTTAAAAAATGAGTTCCCATTAAGAATAAATATAAAAATATAAATCAAATACTCATTGGTAAATTTATCGAGTGTATTGTGACGTAAGCATTGGTGTAGTTTCGCTTTCAGACATACACCGTATCTCAATTATAATAAGATTCTTTTCGAGCAGCTTTTGATAATTTGATACACATTTTGTATGGAATATATTTATTCCACATTTGACCTCGTATCAAACAAACATTTACGAGGGCATTAGAGACTTGAACTTTACGACGACTTCACCCACTATAGATATTTAAGAACCTTAGAACTACACCCGGCCTTAATTTCCGTAGCCCTAGAAATTCTAGATAACTATCGGAGCAATTAATTTCAGGTATACATTGACCTGGGGTTGGGCGTCCCACCGTGATGTAATGACTTGCAAATTAACCTCATTACTACTTAATTGCGAGTTTGTTCTTCACTGGGTACCCCATACTTGAAACCTTATGTGTAGGAAATATGTTGGAACCGTTGTAATAAAAAAAAGGATGTGTATACAAGTGAAGTCTATGTGTTTGTAATTCACTCTTGGTGAAGAGCCTCCAGAAAACTCACCTCGGCCCAAGAAGCAGAAAGGATTAAAAGACGGCATACCATAGCATAATTTAATTACAGACAATTAAGAATATATATATATATATTATTATATATATATATATATATATATATAATATATATATATTTGTGTGTGTGTGTGTGTGAGAGAGAGAGAGAGCATGGCATAACTGATGAGGAATCGATCGGGTTTCCACCCTGGCTGAGGGTAGTTTGCAAATGTCTAGCCACACTAAAGACACGTGATACGTCGAAAAGGTGTCCGCCTGATGCTGAATCAATCGGATTTCTATCCCGGCTGTAGGTAGCTCACAAAATGTCTAGCCACACTGAAGAGATTTCATAACTCGAAACAAGTGTCTGTGGATGACTATATATGCTTTTCACCCCCCTGAGGTTGAGCACTTTGGAAGGGGTTTCGCTGACGACCACCAACTAAAGCATAAACGCAATGTTCTCCTATAAAAGGGGTTGAGCACTCTATGGTGGCCTTTACATATATACAGATGTGTGTATTAAAATAGTTAAAATCCCTTTCACATTCTGTGGGTGACGATAGCCGAGCGGTCAAGATGTCCACCTGATGCTGAATCGATCGGATTTCTATCCCGGCTGTAGGTAGCTGACTAAATGTCTAGCCACACTGAAGAGACTTGATGAGTCGAAACACGTGTCTGTGGGTAGAGCGTTCGGCTAGAAATCACAAGGTTCCTAGTTCGATACCGGTCCTCGCCAACTCAGCGTTATGAGTAGCACAGGGATCTGTGCGGTAAAGTAAGGAACTGATGGTAAGTGTGGCGCTCCACCTCAGATACAAAAACAATCTCCTTGGTCTAGCGCTAGTGAAATAGACTCCCTCGCTGATTGGCTGATACCGACATTAGGCCGCCTCGACGACTTTACTTACTTATATATATATATATATAATATATATATATAATTATATATATATATATATATATATATACCAACCCCTCCGCACGAGCAGCATGTAATATAAAGTCATTGTTAAACATTGCCGAAACACACTAAAGGAGGTCATTAGGGATATTACACCAGTATCCTTACTGATTTCGGGATTTGCAACATTATATCTGTTCCATGGAGGCGCCTGGTCTAATGGTTAGAGTCGTAGGAAATGGACTCGTCAACGCGAGTTCAATTCCTGGACGAAGCTGTTGGAATTTCATATGGCGCTAATACCCTTTGGAAAGGTATGAATTCAATTCTCCCTCCAGCTATGGATAAATAGCTGGGCAGACTGGGCTCTTTAATCATGGCTAAGTAACCAGTCTAGGAGAAGGAAAAACTCTGAATTCAAACCTGTTAAACTCCGCTTAAGAAATTGACCTTGTGTCGCATCCTGCTCGTGCGGAGGGGTTGGTAGATATATATATATATCTATTCCAACGGTAGACTTGACGTGATTAGGCCACCTCATTTCCAGATTCTCTCTGTGTATTCTAGTTCATAAATTCTTATATATTGGTCCAGGGATACGTAACAGAGACTTGATTGGTACTTATATAAACTAGGAGATTCAAGGAAATACTTTACTAAAAAAGCTAATCGTTAAATATACGCTCATAGCTACATTTTTGAGGGAGTCGTCAGTGATGTCACTACTTGATTCATGGGGAGGGGGGGTTCGGGTCAACATCATACTCCCCTCACCAGGCGAACCCAATCAGAGAAGATGAAACTCTGATCCACCGTCTTTTAACAGGCTTGAACTCAAAATCTTCCTTCTCATAGACTGGTTGCCTAGCCAAGGTTAAACAGCCCAGTCTGCCCTGCTATTTACCCGGAGCTGGAAGTGAGTAGTTGTATACATACTTTTCGCTGAAACCTTTTTGCTTATAATACAAACAGACTCGTCTAGGATTTAAACTGAATATTACACCTGAATATTGAATATTTTGACCCCTTTCTTAGAATTTAATACCCATATGATGCCAGACTTTTTATGTTAAGTACAAAAAATGAATATAAAACTCAATTTTGAGAAGGATTAGTTAAATCTGAGAAGAAAAATAAGCAAAAGAATAAAAAGAGAAAATTATTTTCATACAGTATGAAAAATTGAACAATTTCCACACTAGTTACTAGTATGTCCTCTTATTTTTGCAACTTGCTGAAATTGTTTTCTAAAATTTTGATGAGATTTGAACAAGTCTTTTGTGGGATTCTCTTCCATTCTTCAATGGTTACATGTTCTAATTCCTAAAGGTTTTTAGCGACCAACGATTTATTTAAACTTTAAATTCTTGCCATAGATCTTTACTAGGATCCAAATTAGAACTGTAACCTTCTTTTTTCTGAAGCCTCACAATCACTGATTTAGATGTATATTTGGGATCATTATCTTGCTAGAAAGAAAATCGCCAACTTAGATCAAGATTTTGTACTGATAGTTGTAGATTTTCATCCAGAATTTTGATATAGTCTTCAAATTTTAGTATTCCTCATATTGCAATTAATTGTTCAGTCCCCCTAGAGTGTAAACAACCCGTAAAACATCACCAAGCCGCCTCCATATTTTAATGTTAGCACTGTATTCTTTGGGGGGAAAGCCTCACTTTTCTTGCGCCAAATCTTCTGTATGTCATTTAAACTCAGGTCGACGAGTCCATTTCCTATTACTCTAATCAATACAGCACGCACCTCCATATTTAACAATAGTTTTTTTTTTATAAAACATGGTTATTTTGTTTCTTTTGCAATAAATATTTACTTCCTATTATGGTGTAATCGGTTACCCTATTATTCTGTCCACCTTAAATATATATATGCACATATATATATATATATATATATATATATATATATATATAATATATATATATTAATACATGAATGATGTCAATGATTGTATCTATTAATGTTTCGTTTATTTCCTTTCTTCAATTCGGGGGGGGGGGCATACTGTGACGATAAATATCATGTCGAGTTTTATCTCATTTGAACGATTTTTTATGCAAAAAAAATACTTGATATAATTCCGCGCATACCAAGTCCCCGACTGCGACTTTCACAATGTCATTCTAGTTCTTTCGTTTTCCAGCGATATCATTTTTACTCTTATACTCCTTCTAACTATTTTTATTATTCTTTCTTTTATAGATTTCTCGTTATTTCACTCGTTAAATATCAGCTCTCTTGGTTTCACAGCTTGGCGTCAGCGCTTATGAAAACTATTTGAAAAAAAAAAAAGAAAAAAAAAAAAGAAGTAGCTTAAAACAAAAACATATTTATTGCACCAGTGAAAACAGAACACATTTTCCTAAGCATATTAAAGTTACGTAAATTTGAGTAAGAGATATCGGATCTACCCACGTATAAATGGATCCTTTGTTTATGCCAAGCTTTGATTTATTGTCAAGAAATTACAATTACTATCACTTTCACCGTCATATTCTACAGTTTTTTTTAATTCAAGTTATCTACATACATGTCCTTATTATTTAATACATATCTAGGTACGAGGTTAAGTAAACAAACAAATGTGTTTATTTTTATATGGCTTTAAGCCGAAAATTTTTGGAGGATATGTGCTTAATTTAGGGCATACCTAATTTTGAAAATTAATTAGTTAATAATTAATGATTTTAGGCGGGCATATATGTTCAAATATAAGGCTAAACAAATCGAGAAAATGTCAATCCCTGAATGTACATTTCGACCTATTAGGTCTCATCAGCAAGGTTATGGGAGCAGTCTCCCATGTCTATAACCTTGCTGATGAGACCTAATAGGTTTTGGCCTCCAGTAAAAACACTGGTTTTGGGGTGGTCATTTGTCATCGCATTCCTAGTAAAGGTACTAAGAAATAGTCCCCCGAATCCGATAAGGTGCTAACAAGGTTGACTGTTTCCATTTTTCTTAAAACTGTATTTATTCTGTATGTTTTAATATACATAAATGGATTTAATTTTAAAAAAATTATATCAATATTTAAACATATGTATGTCAATATGTTTCTATGTCTTATCCAACAATAACATATATATATATATATATATATATATATATATATATATATATATATATATATATATATACACAGATGCCTACTTACACATACAATATCACGAACATACATGCACACAAGTATATATATATAATATATAATATATATATATATATATATATATAGTATTATGTAGTGTGAGAATTTTGTATATAAGGTGTGGCTAGATCCTCGCCTATACTTATAGACTAGGCCGGAATCATGTGATCTAACACTTGCCAATCACTGCAGGTACTCTTAGGTTGATACAATACTTAACCCCGACCTACTTGTCATAATTACCGCCGACGTATGTTTTCTTGTTAAATTATGAATGTCTTCAAATTGTAAATTATTTCCTTCCCTATTTCCTTATTTCGTTTATAGGCAATAAGTAACAAAAAAAAACAACCTTTTTGTATGTGTCCTTTACTTTGTAAGTAAAGATAAGCTTAAATGCTTTATGTTCTAGAATTTCGGAATTATGAGGCCTAAACCTTTCCGTTGACTTATATAGTAGCCCCTTTTTATGGGAATTTTTTCGTTTATGTTTTGTATTGTAAATGTCCCTTTTTGTATATATTTTTACTTATACCATGCTTTCGTCTTAGGAGCAGTTTTCCCGCAGCACTGTGTGAAAAAAAACTTTGAAAACACTATCTGCAGTCTGGATATTCTTATGCAGAAATCATGCAAGCGAATGAAAGCTAATCAAGCGACGGAAAGCCAATTGCAAGCGTAATACCGGGCGAATGCGATAGTGGCTGAGGGTTTAGTTCCGGATATGATCTTAAAACTGCATCTATTGGTGATGTTTACAAGTTTTAAGATAAGGTAACGAGATCTCACGCAGCATGACATTTTTTTATAATATGTAGAACCAGGAACTTTCATTAAAATGCGTCTCTGCTTTCTCTTTCTCCCATAAGAACGGATAAATTGAAAGCATCCGGTTTTTCACCTCTAACCGCACAATAACCGTTAAACAATATGCCTTTTATGTAGCCCTGTCAGCTGAAGGCTATAGAAATACGCCGACGCTGCTCTGCAGAGAGGTAAAACACCCAATTTTTTGGGGGTGAGGGGGGTTCAGATTGATAATTTTTTCAACTTTGAAGCCCTAATAAAGATGTCTGGAAGTTGTAACGCTAATTTAATTCTAATTCCCGAGTGGTTTGAGAGGCTAGAGGCGAAATGCTGCGCCCATATAGAATTCAAAATAAAACTCTCTGTTATATGTGTCTTTCACATATTCATTCTTTGTAAAAATATTGATTCAGAAATAAATTATATAATTTTTAAAATAGAGAAGGGAAGGTACTTTACAATCTCCCTGTGCTATACTGTATAACATATACATATTATCTTCATAATGGAATTGTGTGTTTTTCTGTCTGTAACAGAAACTATATACATTACAAGTAACAATCCCTTATTATTTACGTCACATTCTACAGGATTTTATTCTTTATTTAAACTTCAATATATAATAAAATTGTTACATATTAATACTGTTGGTAATATCTACATAATAACAACATGCAATCTGTAATATATATACAAACAAAGTAGCAGGTTTACAGTCGTGAATGGAAGGCTAATTTGCATATTGATATTAAAAATGATTTTAATAAATATGTGCTTAGTATTATTGATTTCAATTGTTTGGCTTTCATCTTAATGAATATTATCTAAAAATCTAGGGATAAATCTTAAAAAGAAATCCAATAACAAGAAAAATAACTGTAATTATTCTTTACTTTCTATTTTTAAACTAAATAGTTGAATTAAGGAAAATTTAGCAACGAAAAGACGGGATTGATGGAAGAGTAAGTTTCATTCTATTTTTTTTATTATACCTTCCTCTGTTTCATAATATTTATCTCTTTCTTATTTAGTTTCATTAGCATTTTCTAATTTGATACCAATATTTATTACATTTAAACTTAAATACTTGCACCCGGAGGGGTGCATATATTTGCTAATCTATATAAATAAAGATAAATAAAACGTAACTGTGTGTAACACAGGAAACTAACATTAACGGAAGGCTAAAGGGAAATTCACTCTTTCTACGTTATATATAATATTATAATATATATATATATACTTATATATATATAATAATTATTAGACTATGTAGGTGTGTGTGTGTGTAGGTGTTGTGGTGCGTGTGTGTGTTGAACTTGTGGATGGCAACCAGTGATGCTTAAGGACAAATCGTGGGAACTTAGCAGTCGCATGACATGCAGCTCTCCAACTTAGACAATAAAAGCAATCTCGTTCTCCAAACACTACGAAAAGGGGATACACTTCCTCACTGTCTGGCTCGGATACCGACTTTAGGCCACCCTCTACGATATTACCTTTCTTAAAATAAATCAAATACATCTACTAACCATAATTTTTGTTACATAACTTCTTCTAATCTTAAGTCCACAAGATATACAATTTAGACATATCAGTTATCTAAGAGAATCTTTCCCAAAAAGAAAAAAAAAAAACTGCATAGAATCATTTTTTCCCTTCTTAAAATAAACAAAAATATATTCCAAAAGTCTTACTTTTTAATAAAATTTATGGCAACTAATTCTACAAATTCGACATTTTTAAAAGCTGCATCGACTCAATGCAAAATCAACAGACTAATATTTTTGAAATGAAATTTACCCAAAAATTAAAATGCGTACCTAATATTTATCTAAAGACGAAGCATAATGGGGATGTCTAGCCAACACAGATAACCCATTTCAAGTAAGTATCTCATTGCGTTTGTAAATACTTTACAAATTAACACACTACTGAATTTAAGTCGAAAAAATTAAAACAGATTTAGAAATATCGATTAGATTCGCGCCATACTTAAAAGTAAAATGGCTGGCTGAGGCCTTTCTTTGTTTTCCCTTTAATAAATAGAATAGATATAGAGATAGATAATAGATAGAGAGAGAGGGGAGAACAGAGAGGGCGCCGGAGAGAGGGGGAGAGAGGGGAAGAAAATAGGATGCCATTAAATTACGAGATAGATTAATAATAGATAGAATAGGAACTGATTTGGATACTATAGATAATATTACCCAAGAAGATATAAATATATAAAAGACATAACTTGGGCAGAGTAGCTAGTAAGTAAGCTAGATAATAGATTGAAAAATAAATAGAAAGAGAGAGCAGAGAAAGACAGAGGACGGACGAGGAGAACGAGAGAACAGAGAGAGAGAGAGAGAGTGTGTGTGATGTGTGTGTGTGTGTGCATACTGCCTGTGTGTGTGATGTTATGTGTGACAGAGAAAGAGAGAGAGAGAGAGAGAGAGAGGAGAGAGAATAAACAGACTTACTTAAACAGAGTCCTTACTATAGCTATTGAGAAACATTAAACGTAAACTGAGATAAAGTACAATCGATAATAGACAGTATATATAGACAGACAGACAGACAGAAGATAGAGTAGTTAACTGAATGGTAGTTGAGTAACTACATAGATTAGATGCATAATTATACATAGAGAGAATGAGACGATCTTATGAGGAATACAGAATTAAGACGGTTGTCGCCGCATTCATTGGGTGTAGGTGTTTTGTTCTTGTTGCCCGATTGTATGTTTGTTTATTGCCTCTTGTCTAAAAAATTTAACAATGCAAGAACATATGCAAATACAGGCCTTTAAAAATATTATTTAGCACTCTATAAAGAAAGTTCATATGATTGATTGATTTATGTATCTTTTTAGAAATTATCAACAAATGATCATTACGTCTATGAATATTTCTATCTATACGCACTCATCAGTTGCCCATTTGCGTCTGTGCATGCATTTGCAAAATAAATTTATATTCTAATAACAAAAATATATGTAACAACCAATTCCCTCCAAATACTTCTCTGGTACTATCAAAAATAAAAAACGGTATAGATCCTATCGAAAAAAAATGCCCAACATTATTTTTTAAATCACGACCACTACCAACCAGATGAACTAGATTCATGCACGTATGTTCCGGCGAGGAAATATGGCATAGCATTCGATATACCAACACCAGAGAAAATTGAAACAAAAGATCAGAAAAAGCAACTCACAACTGAAATATTATAATAATTTTTTAAAGAAGATTTTTGAAAATGATGTAAATTTTAAATTTTAATTCAGTATTCGTATGATACAATAAACATCTGTGTTCGACACTTAACTCAAAATGACCGCAACAGTGTTCATTTAAACCGCCGAAACAGTTTTCAGCAGTCATAATTTCAATATTGACTTTTCGCAATTAACTGTAATTAATGTATTACATTATTAATATATTTATAATATATAATATAATATATATATATATATATAGATATATGTATTGTTATATATATATTAACGCGACGCCTCTCTATATAAGAAGTGAGTAAATCTGTGATATCTTTACACACAAACATGTGTATTCTAAAACAATTCTAAAATTCCCTTCCCACTTCTGTAGTGATGACCAGCCTAATGGTTAAGGTGCGAGACTGCACACCCAAACCCGACCATTATTCATTCCGGCTGTCAGGTAGCTACAAAATGATCTAGCCACACTGAATGTACTTGATTAAGTCGACAACACGGTCGTGGATGACCATTACATTATACTAACTTTAACTAATATATATATATATATACACCATTAGATCTTGCTCAACAACATGCATGATTTGCTATTTAGCATGAAACCTGGGTCGCTGTTAAAATGAACATTGATCTGTGAAAACATTGTAAAAAAATAAATAAATATATATTATATATATATTATATAATGCATCTGACAAGAGACAGATTCGTCACCACAGCTGCGATTTAAGGATGTGTGCGATATGATTTCAATCGCTTAACATCACCTAATGACCGGCAAGCCAGACTATTGCTGAGAAAATAAGCTCCTCGGTTATGCATTGCTATCCCGCAGCAAAAGTGAGAACTATTTTTACCACCAAAGCTGCTTTTCACTCTGCTAATAAAGATGTACTCCCAATACTTGATCAAATTTCATTAGTTTACAGATATATATGCTGGTGTGGGGCCACATATATTGGGCGTACAATCCAGAGATTGGATGTTAGGGTGAGTCAACACGTGCCCCAAGGAATACGTGATCGTGGACACATAACATCCGGGCATTCACAAAGTCTCGAGTCTGCAATTGGCGAACACCTACTAAATATAAAAACTTGCCAGTCCAATTACAGAGATATTTACTTTTCCATTCTGCACAAGGCAAGAACGAAGTAGCACTTAAATATTCTCGAAGCTGTTTCGATTTTCTTTTCTCGTCCTTCCTTGTGCAGACAAATTAGACCTAAGCACTAACTATTTTTATTAGGTGAGGGGCTTGGGTCTGGTGTGACTTGATGCGAGTTTTCCTTTTTTTCTCCCCCCCCCCTGATTAACCTATTCCATATTCCATATTCCATATCCATTACCGTCGTAAATAATTTACAACTTGACATTTAATCATTTCCGGGTGTAAAACTTGAAAAGCACCGGACGAAAGGGCCCTTGTTTTATCAATAAACATTTTTTGTTCCATTCCTTTCCTCCTTTTAGTCTTCCATCCATTATCATTGTGTTGATCACTATGATAACCGTTACCATATTATATAAATTTGCCTGTACCAAAAATGTATATATATATATTATATATATATATATATATATATACATTCAATGTAAATTCAATAGCTTGTGTCATATACTAATAGACCGAAAATATAAAATAACCATAAAATCGATAGACACATGGCCAAGCAGAATGTTTAAATACAACGACATCTGCATATCAATGCAGTATTTGTAAATGTATTTCCATAAAAGATGCGATTTTATGATTGATAAGTTTCCCAGAACAAATTTCGAAAACAATTAGTATTTTAATACTTTTATTGTTCTAATTAAATGCGGTTCAATAAGTACTCCAGGATAAAAAGAAACAAACAAACAAAAAGAAACAATAAATAAATAAAAAACAATTGATAAATTAACACTCAAAGGAATAGCCAAATTTATTGACCCAATTAATCGTAATGTTTAAAGCTAAGTGTTTGCGGCGAATAAGAAATATAAACACTATTTACCAACAGGTGAAAATTAATTACCATTCAGTGTACATTAAAATTCACCCGCCCTGTCGCCTGGGGCGTTAGAATGCACCGACTGAACTTCAGCAGAGGGGTAAGACTCCCCCAATGGAGCCACCTGTTGGCTGTAGGTGGCGACACGTGATGTTTAAGGATAGAGCCCAGGTGGTAGAGCAGTCCATGACAAACAATATTCCACTTTGGTCCTTACTTGGGCTAGACGGGCGGTCGGAGAGGCCCCCTCCGATCAATCGGCAAGTTACGTCAAGCCTTAGCACCTATATGGTTGTCCCAACCTTATTGCCCTTATGGCAAGCCCCAACCCTTTTTATCATATGGGTGCTAAAATACGGTGGCTGAGGGTCTACATGTCCTGGGAATGACGTTAAACTCTATCTGATGGTGAGGTTCCAGTTTTGGGGGTTTGGGGAATGTGGGGCATCCCTTCATCACCATTGCTCCCAGGTCCACTCTGACCCGGAGTGGTAGTACCTGTTAGGGTCCCATCTATGGGTTAAATAGTAAAACATGTTTATAAACAAAACTGATTATCCATTAAGAATTGATTTATTTCAAAACTTTATCGGCATTAAATGACCCACCGAGGTGGATATGCCGTAAAACAAAACAACCAAACCAAACTAAAAAAAATCACTGATTTACTTGAACTAGTGTATCAATCTTGAATACTCTTACTGCTACCACTACCACTACTACTAATAATAATAATAATCTTATTATAATGGAGATTGTATGTTTTTTCTGTCTGTAACCGAAACTATATTACTATACAAGTCACAATTCCCTTTGTTATTTACATCACATTCTCCATGATTTTATTTTTATTTAAACCTCAATTATTAATAAATTGTTTTACATCATTAAGACTGTTGACCATATCTACATACAAATAACATGCAGTTGTATGTATATATACAACAAAACAGCGGTTTACAGTGTGAATGGAAGGCTAATTTGCATATTGATCTTAAAAATGTGATTTTAATAAATATGTGCTTAATATTATTGATTTCTCTAATTGTTTAGTTTTATCTTATTGAATATGAGCAAAATTCTCTTCAATAAATCATAAAAAAAGAAATCCATTAACAAAAGAAATAACTGTAATATTATTCTTTACTTCCTATTTTAACTAAAATTAAATTAGGAATAGGAGTAATTGAAAATGATGGAAGAGTTAGTTTCAAAGTTGTTCTATTTTTCAATCATACCCCTCTGTTCCAAATCATGTTATCTGCATTTTAGTCAGTTTCATTGGCCTTTCTAATTTAATATGATATTTCATTATATTAAAACTTAAATACTTGCACCCGGAGGGTGCATATATTGCTAGTAATAATAATAATAATAATAATAAATAATAATAATAATAATAACAATTACAGTAATGATGATAAAAATAAGACTCAAGAATAGCAAGTTTATTGGCGCGCGGGATAGAGAGAGACGGGGGAGAGACACGAACACATATATATATATAAAGAGAGAGAAATAGAGATACATGGAAGGAGAAAGAGAAAGACAGAGATAGAGAGAGAGAGACTCACACACAGAAAAGAGAGAAAGAGACATGAGACAATCAACTACATTGCCAACTGGCACAAGAGAATAAAAGCCGGAACCACTGGGTGAAGGAGGTGATCCACTGGGAAGTTATGGAACATGGAAATGACAGCAATACCAATCACACTCCGAGTCCTTGGAATAATCCCAAAGAAACTTGAAAATAGACAAGGGGAAATGGAGATCTGGATAATGATTGAAATCATCCTGAGCACAAACATTTTGACATCAGTGATGTAGACTTGAGCAAACATGCCGTCAATTGGACTTCAGTGAAGGCTGACACATTATTACTAGGTTGCAAGCTAAAAAGGCCACAACGGAAATAATAATAATAATAATAATAATAATAATAATAATAATAATAATAATTATTGCTGCACAAAATAATGCCATAAGGACAAACTATATCTAAGCTAAAATTGATAAGACCCAACAAAATAGTAAATGTAGACTTTGTGGTAATAGAGATGAGACTGTAAACCATATACTCTGCGAATGTAGCAAACTAGCACAACGAGAATACAAAACTAACACGACTGGGTTGGGAAGGTGATCCACTGGGAATTATGCAAAAAATGTAATTTTGACCACACAACAAAATACTATATGCATAAACCAGAATCTGTTCTGAGAACGAAACGCATAAAATTCTCTGGACTTTGAAATAAAAACGGATCACCTTATCCCAGCAAGAAGACCAGACCTAGTGTTGATAAACAAAAAGAAAGAACTTGTCAACTGGTGGATTTTTTCAGTGCCAGCTGATAGAAGCTAAAGGAAAATGAAAAGATAGACAAATATCTGGACCTTGCCAGAGAACTGAAAAAGTTATGGAATATGAAAGTGATAGTGATACCAATTGTAGTTGGTGCACTTGGAACGGTTCCAAAAGGATTGGAAAAGGGTTTGAAAAAATCTGGAAATCAGAGGAAGGATTGATACTATCCAGAACACTGCACTGCTGCAATCTGCCAGAATACTCAGAAGATACTGGAGACCTGAGGAGACTTGCTGTCACTCAGACACTAGTGAAATACCATCAGCTAACACTGGTGTGAAAACTCAAAAGGAGTGAATAATAATAATAATAATAATAATAATAATAATAATAATAATAATAATAATAATAATAATAATAAAAAGGGCTTGGAAAGTTTGGATATCAGAGGAAGGAGTGAAACCATTCAGAACACTGCACTGTTGCAATCTGCCAGAATACTCAGAAGAGTCCTGGAGACCTGAGGAGACTTGCTGTCACTCAGACTCCAGTGAAAGACCATCAGCTAACACTGATGTGAAAACTCAAAAGGAGTAAATAATAATAATAATAATAATAATCTTATTGTGTGTTTTTCTGTCTGTAACCGAAACTATATTACTGATCGAGTGATAATTAACATAGTTATTTACATCACATTCTTCATGATTTTATTTATATTTAAACCTCAATTCTTAATAAAATTGCTTCACCTTTTTATTAGTGTTGTCCATATCTACATTCTAATAACATGCTATTGTATTTATATATACAAAAATAGCGGTTTGCAGTGTGAACGGGAAGGCTAATTTGCATATTGATATTAAAAATGTGATTTTATTAAATATGTGCTTAGTATTATTGATTTCTAACTGTTTGGTTTTATTTCAATGAATATAAGCAAAAATCTCTCCAATGAATCTTAAATGAAATCCATTAACAAGATAAAATAACTGTCATTTTATTCTTTATTTCCTAATTTAACTAAATAGTTAAATAAGTAAAATTCAGCAATGAAAAACGACAGTGATGGAAGAGTAAGTTTCATTTCTATTTTCCTAATATACCCCCACTCTGTTTCAAATCTTTTTATCTGCATTCTTATTAGACTTTCTAATTTAATACGATATTTCATTACATTAAAACTTAAATACTTGCACCCGGAGGGTGCATATATTTGCTAGTAATAATAATAATAATAATGGAACTGTCCCCAAAAGAAAAGAAAAGAGTTGAGTATGACTGGAAATCAGAGGAAGAATTGAGACCATCTAGACAACTGCCTCTGGTGCAATCAGCTAGAATACTCAGACTTGAGGAAGAGAGAGAGAGAGAGAGAGAGAGAGAGAGAGAGAGAGAGAGAAGAGAGAGAGAAGAGAGAGAGAGAGAGAGAGGATGATCTTACTTGCTTCTTGCTACTCATTACTCTATTGTCTGGTTATCTGTTGCTATCTAGTTGAGTTCTTTGTTCTTTTATCAGCCCATATTGATTATTCACCGCGCGGGTGATATCGACCTCAGCAGAGAGAAATGCGTCCGCTCTGCTGCAAAGTCAGGTCGAATCTATACTCTAAGACTCTAACCAAAAAAAAAATATCGCGTGTCTAAAATGGCGCGTTTTCCAGGGGTCAGG
>CM042155.1:84238748-84246248 GCA_023376005.1 Doryteuthis pealeii | reverse complement strand
ATGCATAAACCAGAATCTGTTCTAGAGAACGAAACACATAAAATTCTCTGTGACTTTGAAATAAAAACGGATCACCTTATCCCAGCAAGAAGACCAGACCTAGTGTTGATAAACAAAAAAGAAAGAACCTGTCAACTACCCATGGATTTTGCAGTTCCAGCAGATCACAGGGTAAAACTAAAAGAAAATGAAAAAATGGACAAATATCTGGACCTTGCCAGAGAACTGAAAAAGTTATGAAATATGAAAGTGAAAGTTATACCAATTGTAGTTGGTGCACTTGGAACAGCCCCAAAAGGATTAGAAAAGGGTTTGGAAAGTTTGGAAATCAGAGGAAGGATTGAAACCATTCAGAACACTGCACTGCTGCAATCTGCCAGAATACTCAGGAGGACTTGCTGTCACTCAGACTCCAGTGAAAGACCATCAGCTAACACTGATGTGAAAACTTAAAAGGAGTAAATAATAATAATAATAATAATAATAATAATAATAATAATAATAATAATAGCGACACAACGCAATGCCATACGAACAAATATCAAAGCAAACATAGATAAGACACAACAGAATAGCAAATATAGGTTGTGTGGGGACAAAGATGAGACGATCAACCATATATCAAGTGAATGCAGCAAACTAGTTAAACGAGAATATAAGGCTAGGTACAACTGGGTTTTGAAAGTTGATCCACTGGGTATTAAGCAAGAAACTAAACTTTTACCATATAACAAATTTGTATATGCATAAACCAGAATCTTTTCTTGAGAATGAAACGCATACATTTCTCTGGGACTTTCAGATTAGGACGGGTCCCCTTATCACAGATACAAGACAATACCTAGTATTGATTAAAAACAAGAAGAGAGATCTTGTGAACAGGTAGATTTTGCAGACCCTGAAGATCACAGTATGAAGAGGGGGAAAAAACGAAAAAATAGACAAATACCTGAACCTTGCTAGCGAATTGAAAATAAGATACCTATTGTAGTTGCTGTACTTGGAACGGTCCCCACTCCAAAAAAAAAATTTAGATAACAGACTAGAGGAACAGGAAATCAGATGATGAATTGGGAACATCCAGGCCACAGCATTGTTGGGATCAGC
This sequence comes from Doryteuthis pealeii, assembly GCA_023376005.1. Lineage (NCBI taxonomy): Eukaryota > Metazoa > Mollusca > Cephalopoda > Myopsida > Loliginidae > Doryteuthis > Doryteuthis pealeii. The sequence goes on along the minus strand of CM042155.1, from coordinate 84,245,141 downwards.
TAGAATACCCAGAAATATCCTGGAAACTTGAGGAAGCCTCCAGTTAACCACCAGCTACGGCAGGTGTGAAGAACTCGAATGGAGTGAAATAATAATAAGGACAAGAACAAGAAGAATAAGAATAAAAAGGAAATTACAATAAAAAATTGGGGGATAAAGTACAAAATCGTTCTACATCAACAAAAATTAGTAGAACAACATTATTATAAAAAATTACAATAATAAAATATTTTTTAGATAATATTAAAAGTATCATTTAAAATGATATTTTTAATATCCAGGTGAAATTAATTTTGAATTTATTCATAAAGGCTCCAAAAACAGTCAACATCCGAAACAAATATCAAAATAATACAAAACAATACGGCTGAATAAAGACATGTTTTGAAAAAAATGGCGTTTTTCCCCGGTAAAAAAATCCTCTCTGTCTGTCTGTCTGACTGTCAGTCTGTATCTCTGTCTGTCTGTCTCCCTCTCTTTATGTCTGTCTGTCTCTGTCTCTCCCTCTTTCTGTCTCTCTCTGTCTCTGTCTCTGTCTCTGCCTGTCTGTCTGTCTCTCTCTCTCTCTCTCTCTCTCTCTCTCTCTATATATATATATATATATATATATATATATATATATGTGTGTGTGTGTGTGTGTGTGTGTGTGTTTAACAACTCCTTATACATATGTGAGTTTTGTGTGTGTGTGTGTGTGTGTGTGTGTGTGCGCGCGCGTATGTGTGCACGTGGTGTGTGTGTGTGTGTGCGCGTATGTGTGCACGTTGTGTGTGTGTGTTTGTGCGCACACGCGAGGGATGTTTACTATCTATTCATTTTTTCTTCGTACATGTTTCTCACGTTTTCCTTTGACGTTTGTATCAATCAAAAAATTTTGGGAGACGAGGGACTCGACTTTAGGAAGTCCAGAAAGGAACAAGTCATTATATCCTGATTACGGCATTTCACAAGAACATACGCACACCATTATACTTAAATAGAACAAGCCACTGGTGAAACATGTCAATCACTTCATACTTTTAAATACTTCCTCCTAGAATATAATAGTAAAACAAGGTCGTTTTAAAAAACTTGGAATAAGCATAGTATTAAATGTTCGTGTCGCTCACATAGAGAAACCAGGCTTCAACTTCTCCCCAAAAAGACTTCTACTGTCTGAGTGTGTGTATATATATAAAAGCAACGTAGGAAGTCTCCTAGTCATTGTCAAAACCGTTTGAATTATTACACAGTAAAAAAAAAAATAAATAGAGTATTTTCTCTAAACCAAAATTTGTAAAAGTTTTACAGTTTGTAGTGGTTATATGTAAAAACAGGTTCTCTTCTTCAGGATGAAAGTAATCGTTGTTACTGATTTAAGTTGAAAGTGATGGCCATACCAAAGAAAAAGATAAGGGCATTTTCTTAACAGACACATCGCAGACATACAAGGGGAGAAAATTAAACTTAAATCTTAAGTGAAAAACGAACTGTTTTTAAAAGCATTCCCCCCCCCATTATTTTGAGATTTTAATGGCACGGGAGAGAGAGGTTTAGCTCCTTGTGAGGAGCTCCCCTCAAACATAACATGACAGATCTATTCGAAATGTCAACATTGTCCTTTCCATGTACAATATTTATTATACCAAAAACATATAACGTAAACCTGATCAATACATATAAAAAAAAAGTCGTCGGGGTGGCCTAAAGTTCGGTATCAGCCAATCAACGGGGAGTCTATCTCCTTTTCACTAGCGCTAGACCAAGAAGATTTGTTTTGCGTCTGGGGTGGAGCACCACACATACCATCAGCTTCTTAATTTACCACACAGATCCCTGTGATACGCATACGCTGAGTTGGCGAGAGTCGGTATCGAACAAGGACCCTGATGATTCCTAGCCGCACACTCTACCAACTGACCTAAAACTCGCCACTATTAACATACACGCGCGTAGTAGCACAGTCACAGATACAGACACAGACACAGACATACAGACACACACACACACGCACGCACACACACACACACGCACGCACGCACACACACACACACACACGCAACGCACACGTGTTGACAAATAACCATAATAAATTCATCCATACAATAGTATATGTATTCTTTCTTTGAATTATTTTTTTCAACGTATCTTTTGATACTTTTTGGAGAATAAACAAAACAGAATAAAAATTATAAAAGTTAAAATGGTCTTTTGCTAAAAGACTCATGAATAGGATCAACGTATCATCTATATTTCATTCCTTTATTTTACCATTCTGCCAGATTTCATTTCAACCCTCTGTTCCTCAATATAATATATATAGATATATATATATATATATTATATAGGAATTGAGACTTATTATTTGCCAATGTGACACCTGCTCACCAATCCACTAGGAAATCTTTTTTTCATACACTTCTTCAGCGATTTTTTTTTATCGTCTATTCCATAAAAAAAAGATTCCTCATTCCTCACCTTCCTCTTCCCTTGGGTCCCCTTGTAGTAACTAATGTAAGATATCAATGCGTAAAAAAATATTTCAGATCTTCTGCATGGCGCTTGTCTCTTTGGAACTCTTCCAAGTGCTTATCTATTGATAAGCACAACTGTCACCTTTCCTTGTTCCGAATATTTATGGTGGATTTTATCAATACTCCATTATTATTATTATACATCATCTCATATTTATTGTAGCTAGTAGTCTTTCATTGGAGTTAAATGACCAGAAAATCTCCCCAGATATCCAGGACTATTCTGAACATTCTAGACGATTTTAACAATGCTGCGTGTCTGGATGGTCTCGGTTTTAATTCTATTTTTTTTTAAAATTCTTCCAGCCTTTTTCTCAACCTTTTGGGATCGTTCCAAGGCACCAACTATAATTTATTTAGTTCACAGTATTGAAACACATAATGAAATATATATGTATTAGGCCTGTGTCACTCTGGAGAAGATTAGAAACACATGTATAATACATGTTTATTTGAAATATGTCTTTCGATAATACGAATCTTAATCGAAACACTTAGTGTCGGTCTATTTTGTTAAACATCAATAAATCATCCTCATTTTTTTTCGATTTTTCACTAACACTCTTACCTCAACACACACACGTGCACGGACGCACGCACGCACGCACGCGCACACTATAATGAATTTCATTCATACCAAAGTATATATATTTTTCTTCCAATTATTATTTAACATATATTTTGGGTTTATCATTAACACCCCTCACACACACATGTATATATATTATGGAGGCGCGTGTCTAATGGTTAGAGTCGTGGGAAATGGAGTCGTCGACCCGAGTTCAATTACTGGATGAAGCTGTTTGAATTTCACATTGCGCAATACCCTTGGAAAGGTATGAATCCGATACTCCCTCCAGTTATGGACAAATAGCAGGTAGACTGGGCTCTTTAACCATGGCTAGGTAATCAGTCTAGGAGAAGTAAAACTCGGAATTTCAACCTGTTAAACCCCGGTAAGAAATTGACCTTGTATCACATCCAGCTCGTGTATTCAGAAATGTCCTTCTCCTAGGACCGGTTGTCTAACCAAGGTTAAAGAGCCCCAGTCTGCCCTACTATTTACCCAAGCTGGAGGGAGAGTAGAATTCATACCTTCCCAAGGGTATTTAGCGCTAAGTGAAATGCCAATTACCACGTCCAGGAATTTGAACGCGGGGCGACGAGTCTATTTCCTTTGACTTTAACCATTACACCACGCGCTTCCTAGCTATATTATACATAAGTGAATGAGGGATAAGCGGATTGTATGAGCTTTCTTCAACGAATTCATTTTTTTTCACGTCTCTTTTGCAGCTCGTTCTAGCAACGTTCTAACAACGAACGATGAACATTTTCAACGATGAAATCTGAATTTTTTATGCGGTTGTGGCAAGACCTGCCACAACCACTTGAAACGCTTTAGGAAGAGTATGGTGATAACACCATGTTATGCACATATGTTTTTGAGTGCACAAGAGTTTTAAAGAAAGGTGCGAGGTTGGTGGAGATGATTTCTGGGGTTGGGGCATTCAACAAGCTGAGAGGCAAGGCCAGCTGGGTGAGGTAGGTGGTGGGCGTCAGTTGACAGTTTCGAATTATCAGATGTCAGCATATTTGGAAAAGTGTGGACATGCGTAAAAGATGCTCAAAAATATTGACAAGGTATTTGAGGATGATCTGAACGAGCAAGGCATCGTCATGGACACCACTGGGACGTCTCCAAGCTGAACCAAAACTTGATAATAGTTGTTGAATATTCATTTGAATATAGGTGTTTGTTTTGTATCCCACCACTTCAACTTATAGACTCTGCTTGGGCGCGTGGACTAAAAGCCAGCCAATCAACACGCTTCGAATACGTAGTTAGTTACTAATTGCCGAATCTTGGAAAGTGTTCACTCTCTATTCGACACGGAAACGAACAGATCAGCAACCCAAAGGGTATATGCTTAACATGAGGATTCTGCCTAACACCGAGGAACAACAAGGATTCTGCTAACACAATGGATTATTACACTTAAGGAACACATGTATTCTACCTAATACTAAAGAACACAGGAGATTCCTCCCACTGTAAAATGCTCTCAACTTGCAGGCCTAAAAAGGCACAATATCGTAACAGTATGTAGCGTTATCGTCCCAAAAGGATTGCGAAAAGGTTTGGAAAAAGTTTGGTGAAATCAGAGAGAAAAATTGAAAACCATTTTCAGAACACTGCACGCCTGCAATCTGCCAGAATACTCAGAAGAGTCCTTGAGAACTGAGGAGACTTGCTGTCACTCAGACTCCAGTGAAAGACCATCAGCTAAACACTGATGTTGAAAACTCAAAGGAGTAAATAATAATAATAATAATAATAATATAATAATAATAATAATAATACATAATAATATGTCACAACCATATTGCCATACGAACAAATATCAAAGCAAACATAGATAAGACAACGAACGAAATAGCATATATTAGGCGGTGTGTGGGGGGACAAAGATGAGACGATCAATTATGTATTAAGTGAATGCAGCAACTAGTTAAACGAGGAATATAAGGCTAGTTAACAAACTTGGTTTGAAGAGTGATCCACTGGCGAACTGTGCAAAAACTAAACTTTTACATACAACAAAATTGTTTATGCATAAATAAACCACTATTTGAAAGTAGTGACAACGTGTTAGTAGTAATTTTAATATACTTATCTTCTCCTAATCCCTTTTTACTTCTCGTAGCTGAATCAAAGTCGCTGGTATTTCTGGATCGGTTGTTGGGATGGATAGAATTCTCGCCATTTCTTTGAATTTTTGAGATAAGACTTGATAATTAGTATTATTTGGATTATTCGGACTATTGTCCTCATCTGTACAACGTTTCGGCCGATGTGCCCTCCGGCCTTCTTCATGTATTTATTTTTGGACTCGAGAGCCTTCTCAAACTCAGAAATCTTCTTTTCGAACTCGGGAACATTCTTGTCGTAATCAGGAGCCATCACGTAACTTTAAAACCAACGCTTTATTCAATCTACGATGGTATCCTGTTCTCAATCCGCTAACCATAGCTGGGGTACAGGTGTTGATCTGTGTTAATTATTATTCTATTGTTACCTCCGCCACTAGACCACAGTATTAAACTAGGTTTCAATATGGTCACGTTGTTCCCGAGTGCGAAAAAAGAAGTTTCCGATCATTCGAGAAAGTTCCCGAGTCCCGACAAGCAATACCTGAAGAAGCGCCAGAGGCACATTCAGCCGAAACGTTATACAGATAATAATACAAGATGAGGACAATATTCCGATAATCCAAATAATAAGTATTCTCGCTGGTCTTGAGTCTTTGAACAACTTTGAATGTTTTGGAATCTGAATCCCTGTGTCTTGTAAGCTTTAACTCTTCCCATCATTTTTCCCGTTACTCCCGTCTTCATTGGTTAAATTTTCCTAATTTAACTCTTTAGTTAAATAGGAAGTAAAGAATAATATTACAGTTTATTTCTTTCTTGTTCAGGGATTTATTTTTAAAGATTTATCCCAGAGATTTTGCTCATATTTCTAATAAGATTAAAACCAAACTATTTAGAAATCAAACTAATACTAAGCACATATTTCATTTCAAATCAAATTTTTAATATTAATATGCAAATTAGCTCTTCCCATCACACTGTAAACCGCTATTTTGTTGATATATATTAAATTGCATTGCTTTATTAGATGTAGATATGGTCAAGGTCTAATAATGTAAAACAATTTTATTAATAATGAGGTATAAATAAAAAATAAAATCAGGAGAATATGATGTAAATTAACTAAGGGAAATTGTGACTTGTTATAGTAGTTATAGTTTCGTTACAGACAGAAACACATACAATCTCCTTCTAATAAGATTTAGTGCATGGATCTCCTCTCTTT
>CM042155.1:84222800-84238648 GCA_023376005.1 Doryteuthis pealeii | reverse complement strand
ACCGGGTACAATTTGAACATATATGCCCACCTAAATTCCATTAATTATAACTAATTAATTTTTTCAAAAATTAGGTATGACTTCAATTAAGCACATTTCCTCGAAAAATTGTCGGCTTAAAGCCATATAGAAATAAAACACATTTTTTGTTTTACTTAACCTCGTTACCTAGATAATAAGGATATGTAGTAATAACTGATTTTAAAAAACTGTGGAATATGACGGTGAAAGTGATAGTTAATTGTAATTTCTTGCAATAAATCAAAGCTTGCATAAACAAAGGATCCATTTATACGTGGCGTAGAATCCGATGATCTCTTCCGCAAATTTACGTAACTTAATATGCTTAGGAAAAATGTGTTCGTTTTCACTGTGCAATAAATAGTGTTTTGTTTTTAGCACTTTCTTTTTTTTCTTTTTTTTTTTTTCAAATAGTTTTCATAAGCGCTGACGGCCAAGCTGTGAAAACAAGAGAGCTGATATTTAAGAGTGAATAACGAGAAATCTATAAAAGAAATAGAATAAAAAAATAGTATAGAAGGAGTATAAGAGTAAAAATGATATCGCTGGAAAACGAAGAACAGAATGACATGTGAAGTCGCAGTCGGCGGACTTGCGTATTCGCGCGAAGTATATCCAAGTTATTTTTGCATAAAATCGTTCAAATGAAATAAAACTCACATGATATTTATCGTCACAGTATGCCCCAGAATTAAGAAAGAAATAAACAAACATTAATAGGTACAATCATTGAATCAATTCATGTATTAATATAATTATATATATATTATAATATATTATTAATATATATATATATAGATATATATATATATATATATATATTATATAGAAGGATTAATATATGTGCATATATATATTTAAGTGGACAGAAATGATAGGGGTAACCGACCCCTACACATAATAGGAAGTAAATATTTATTGCAAAAGAAACAAAATAACCATGTTTTATAAAATTAAACAAAACTATGTTAAATATGGAGTGCGTGCTTGCATTGATAGAGTAATAGGAAATGACTCGTCGACCTGAGTTATTCATTACAGAAGATTGGCGCAAGAAAATGAGGCTTTCCCCCCAAAGATATACAGCTGCCAACATTAAAATATGGAGGCGGCTTGGTGATGTTTTTACGGTTGTTTACACTCTAGGGGACCTGAACAATTAATGCAAATGGAGAATACAAAAGTTTGAGACCATATCAAAATTTTGGATGAAAATCTACAAACCCTATCAGTACAAAATCTTGATCTAAGTTGGCGATTTTCTTTCTAGCAAGATAATGATCCCAAATAACATCTAAATCAGTTGATTGTGAAGGCTTCAGAAAAAAGAAGTTTCACAGTTCTAACTTGGATCCTAGTAAAGATCCTATGTCAAGAATTTAAAGTTAATTAAACGTGGGCACTAAAAAAACCTTCAGGAATTAGGAACATGTAACATGAAGAAATGGAAGAGAATCCCACAAAGATTTGTTCAAATCTCATCAAATTTTAGAAAACCAATTTCAGCATTGCAAAAATAAGAGGACATACTAGAACTAGTGTGGAAATTGTTCAATTTTTCATACTGTATGAAAATTCATTTTCTTGTTATTCTTTGCTTATTTTTGCTTCTCAGATTTAACTAAATCTTTCTCCAATTGAGTTTGTATTATTTTTGACTTAACCATAAAAGGCATCATATGGGTATGAATCTAAGAAAAGGGGGTTTCAAATATTCAAATCAGTTATATTTCAGTTTTAAAATCCTAGACGAGTCTGTTGTATTATAAGCAAAAGGTTTCAGCGAAAGTATGTAACACTACTCACTTCAGCTCCGGTAATAGCAGGGCAGACTGGACTGTTTAACCTTGGCTACGCAAACAGTCTATGAGGAGACGCGAAGATTTTGATCAAGCCTTGTTAAAAGACTGTGGATCAGAGTTTTCAATTTTCTCTGATTGGGTTCGCTGTGAGTTTTGGGGGGGGGGGGGGGGGGGGTGGGAGTATTGATTTAAAAACCCCCCCCCGGGGAAAAAAACCCCCCCCCCCCCTTTAAATTCAAAAAAGTTTAGTTGACACACTGACGGATCTCAGTGTTAGATATGAGCGTATATTTAAGCGATGAGCTCTTTTAGGTAAGTATCCTTCAGTCTCCATTTATACAAGTACAAGCAAGTCTTCTGCAGTGCTGTTACTTGGTTTGGTTTGTTGCTTACGGCATATCAACCCAGTGCGGTCATTAATGCCGATGAAATTTTTGAAATAAATCAATTCTAATGGATAATACATTTTTTTATAATGATATTTTTCTATTTAACCCATAGATCGGACCCTAAACAGGTACTACCACTCGTCAGAGTGGACCAGGGAGCAATGGTGATGAAAAGGGGTGCCTCCACATTCCCCAACCTCCAAACTGAACCCACCATCCAGAAGAGTTTAACGTCATTCCCAGAATGTAGGCCCGCAGCCACGCCTGTCTAGCACCCATATGATAAAAAAGTGGGGCTTGCCGAAAGGGCAATAGGGGTTGGGAAAATCATATAGGTGCAGGGGCTTGACCGTGACCAGCCGATTGATCGAGGAGCCTCTCGACACCTGTGTCTAGCCCCAAGATAGGCCAAAGTGGGAAGTATTGCATGCCATTAACTGCCTCATCCACCTGGCTCTATCCTTAAGCATCACGGGTCGCACCCACGGCCAACAGGTAAGCCCCATTGGGGGAGTCTTACCCCTTGCGAGGTTGCAGTCGGTGTTTCTAACGCCCCAGTGTCTGTACGTATCCCCATGACCAATATATAAGAATTATGAACTAAAATACACAGATAGAATCGCAAATGAGGTGCCTAATGACATGTCAGGTCTACGAGTGGAACAGATATATGTTGCAAATCCCGAAACTGTAAGGATACTGGTGTAATATCCCTAACATTTTAACAAGAGAACTTGACTTTATATTACATGCTGTCGTGAGGAGGGTTTAGTATATATATATTATATTATAGATATATATATTATATATATACTATATATATATATATATTTGTGTGTGTGTGTGTGAGTGTGTGTGAAGTAGGATGGATTTTAATAGAATCGACAGTATGAGGTAGGTAAAAGGATATGAACAAGAAATGATAACTCAAAACAAATCTCAAGAGTTGAAATATTTCGTCCGATTTATACGGACATCCTCAGCCAAATATTTTTTATTGAAAGCAAAATTAACGTGCAAGTAATGTGAATTTGGTGAGGGGTGAGGTTAGTAGCGGAAGTGAAGGGAGGGAGATAGGCAGACATGAATGAAGATATGGGGATAGAGTTTACAGGAAGTAGAGAGAGGTTGGAGTAGATGGCACAGGGTTAGTCAAGGGAGGAGGTTAAGTTCTTGGTAGTGTTGTGTTTGATGCAAGGAAGATAAGGAGGAGGGAGAGTTGAATTGATATTTAGGTCACTGGGTCAGTTAGTGGAAGAAGTAGGGGAGAATTTTTTATTATTTATTATTCAACTCTTTAGATTGTTTGAGTTATCATTTCTTGTCACTATCCTTTTACTACCTCATATATATATATATTATAATATATATTAATATATTATATATAATATTATATAAGTCATACCCACAGACACTGTGTTTTCGACTTTCAAGTCTTTCATGTGGCTAGACATTTTGTGAGCTACTAACAGCCGGATAAGAAATCCGAGCGATCAGCCAGGTGAACAGCTTAACCGCTCGGCTTATCGGTCACGCACAAGACTGTAAAAGGGATTTATGTATGTAAGGCCACCATTAGAGCGCTCCACCCCTTTTATGGAGAGCGTTGCGTTACGCTTTAGTGGTGGTCGTCGCGAAACAACCTCCAAAATGTGTCTCAACTACAAGGGGGATGAGAAGGCGATATATGTCATCCACAGACACGTGTTTCGACTTTATGAAATCTCTTTAGTGTGGCTAGACATTTTGTGAGCTACTACAGGCCTGGATAGAAATCCGATTAGATTCAGATCAGGCGGACAGCTTCGATGTATTCACTCTCTTCAGTGTGGCTAGACATTGCAAACTACCGTCAACCGTATTGGAACCGATCGATTCCTCATCAGTCAGCAACATGTCCACACACACACACACACATACACAATACACACATACACAATACACAAGCACACACACACACACACACATTATATTATATATATATATCAATTCATTAAATGTTCTGTAATTAAATTATGCTATGGTTATGCCGTCTAATCCTTTCGGCTTCTTTGGCCGAGGTGATTTTCTGGAGGCTCTTCACAGAGAATTACAACACATAGACTTTCATTGTATACACATCCTTTTTTTATTTACAACGGTTTCCAACCATATTTCCACACATAAGTTTCATGTATGGGTACCCAGTGAAGAACAAAACTCGAATTAAGTAGTAATGAGGTTAATTTGCAAGTCATGACATCAAGTGGTCGCCCAACCCCAGGTCAATGTATACCTGAAATTAATTGCTCCATAGTTATCTAGAATTTCTAGGGCTACCGAAATTAAGGCGCGTGTAGTTCTAGTTCTTACATATCTGTAGTGTGAAGTCGTCATAAAGTCAAAGTCTCTAATGCATCGTAAATGTTTGTTTGATACGAGGTCAAATGTGGAATAAATATATTCCATAAAAAGGTGCTATTCAAATATCAAAAGCTTGCCGAAAAGCAATCGTATTATAATTGAGATCACGGTGTATGTCTGAAAGCAAACTACACCCAATGCTTACGTCACAATACACTCGATAAATACCAATGAGTATTTGATTATATTTTATATTTATTCTTAATGGAACTCATTTGTTTAAAAACTTATTTCAAACTTATTTTCAAACACTTTTTAAAAACAGTTTTTCTATTAACCCAATAGATTGGACCGTAACAGGTCCGCGTCATAGCGGACATGGAATTAATAGTGATGAAGGAGTATTTCCCATTCTCCAGAGATCCAGAAGTTGAATTTCACCATGAAATTGACGTCAACCCAGGACACCGAAGACCCTCACCACCGCTTCTAGCACATGCATAAAAATAGTTGGTGCCATAAATCAGTAGCGGTTGGACAATGATATAGGTTTAGGCTTGACGGCCCATCCAATAGATCGGAGCGGGCAACTTCAACAGCCCTTTAGCCTAAGTAAGACCTAAAGTAGAGTTGCATTATCATAGGGTTGCTCAGATAATATATTCCCATCCTAAGCATCACGTCACCACCTACGGCCAACAGTGACACCGTTGGGGATTTTTTAACTCGTTTGTCCGAGTACAAGCCGTTGTATTCTAATGCCCCTGTCGGCATTAGCGGAATAGAACAATCTCACAAAATGGACTGTATAAAAGATTCGGTTGGGGTTCCGTGAATATTCCCTATTACAATATGAAGGCTTCCGGTTCGACTAGAAGGTCCTGAATTCGAAAAGAAACACCTGAAGAAGGCGCGAGATCGTCGATCGAAACACGTTATTTATATAAAAAGATAAAGATGGTGAAAGTGGGTGGTAGAACAAACCTATCTTTTAATAAATTTTCATTACAAGAACGTGGCACCCATGGGCCACTGATTCTCCCAACATTGCACCCCAACTTTTCAATCAGAGTTGTTTTCACTTTTCCTATATCGGTTTTTCTACACAGAATTAAAGGGGCCCAACCAGCTTAGTATTTGCCCATATTGGAGAAGAAAAGAAGGACCCAGCCCTCCCAAATACATTAGCGCGAAATGATCCTGTGTAATACTCCAAAGAAAGAGAGGCTACACATATAGAGAGGTATTAACTGCTACACACAATAGAACCACATTATCTGACAACTTGGATAGGATTCCATTTATCAATAACTCTTTACTTGGTTTCTTAAGAAATTCCGATATGAGGATGTCCAAACACAACTCATAACTCATTGTTGTCCAACAACCAGTTTATAATAAACTATAAAACACTCCCTTTCAGCTTATATTCTTTATCATACGAGGCACTCTTGCCTTAACGGGTGCAGTACGAAGGACACGCGACCTGCCTTCAATATAGACGAGGTTCTTTGTATTTCAAAGAATGGCAATAGCCTTGGAATCGTAATAATTGAACTTTTTCCTTTGCAGCTAGGAAATTAATAGAGGAGGCGGGCATTTAACCTTGCGTATAACAACCAGGCTAAAAAGGGACATTCGAATTCAAACCTGTTAACTGCGCTTAAAGACTGACCTTGTGTCGCTCCTGTTGTTTAGAGAGGTGTTGTAAACATACATATGACCATAAATAGTTCAAATATTTTTATATTCTTTATGATAATTTGGCCTTGTGACGCGCTCCTCGTTCGTGTGGAGGCGTTGCTTGTAAACCGCACCTATCTTATAATCAATTTGCCATGCGTCGCGTCCTGTACCGTGGAATGCCATTTGTTTAGGGACTGCTATAAGTACCAACACAAGGAACATGTATCATACACTATATGAAGCTGTTCTTCTATTGGATCATTATATTCCAAATAGGGAGTCAAAAAAGTAATGCTATTTTGTTTAGGATAGGTATAATACCAACATAGAAACATGTATCTACATCAAAAATAGTTTGAATTAATCTATGGTAAATAGGTTGTTACCCGAGTACTCTCTGAACGAACATTAACTATAATGATATGAAAATATTGTGGCAATCAGATGGTAAACAAGTGTATTTACCGTGGGGTAAATTACACATTGTTTAACCATAGATTAACAAGAATATTTTTCATATTCATTATAGATTATGTGACCTTGTGACGCATCCTACGTAAAATTACGTCCTGCTTACGTCACAATTACCCAAAATCTCATACAAGAATAAATACATCAAAATTGAACATGCCAAACATTTAGACAGTCCTCATTGTTTTTTTAAAAACAAGTTTTAATAAACACATGACTGTATATAATATTATCTAATATAGTTGTTTTATTTAATACATATTAAAGTTTACATTTTAAATTGTTTTAATTTTTTAATCTTAAATGAATTTGATGATTTACTACTTAGGTACTAACTCACTGACATTGAATTTTTTACTCCGACCCTCAGGCATATGTTTTAAAATGTAATTTTACATCGCCCGGAGGTTTTTTTTTATTTTGTACTAGTAAGAAGAATAAATTCAGACTTCAGTGAAAAAACCAATCATTTATAATAGTAATAAAATAACTAAAGAATATTGGGTAAATCACCTGTCTTTCATGGATTCATTTGAACATATTCGAGAGTGTGTAAAAAAGTAAGCCAATGTCTGTTTAGACAGTATAATACCAACACAGGAAACGTGTATCATACATCAAATGAGGCTGGTCCACTGTGGAATCACATCCCTACTTCCTCACATAGTCACGGTTTCTCTCAATAGCCAATGTCCACTTTCGAATGAGAGCATGGTATCCCCTTGTTCCGTAAATTCTGTTGGACTGTTCGTTGAGCACTTCTTCACTACAGATTACCCACCAGATTTGGTCTTCAGATATTATCTCTTCGGCCCCATGAAAGAGGGTTCGAGAAGCAAACCATTATTCCAGTGACGAGAAGGTGAAATTGTTGTGGTTACTGAAGAGGCTCAAGGAACAGTCAACATATTTTACAGAGCAGGGTACATTGCTCTCATCGAAGTGAAACATTGTTATTGAGAGAACGGTGACTATGTGCGAGAAGTAGGATGTGTTCCAAAGAGACCAGCCTCATTTTATGTATAATACATATTCCTGTGTTTGGTAATTATACCTATCCTAAACAAAATAGCATACTTTTTGATTCACCTATGTGGAATGATATGATTCACAGCAAGACCAGTTCTTATTATGTATGATACATGTTCGAATGTAAGCTAAACAATTCGGAAAATGTCAAATCCCTGAATGTAACATTTTCACTATTAGGTCTCATCAGGCAAGTATGGGAGCAGTCTCCCATGTCTATACCTTGCTGATGAGACCTAATAGTTATTGCCATTCAGTAAAAACACTGGTTTGGGGTGGTTCATTTGTCACCGCATTCTTAGAAAAGCGTACTAGAAAATATCCCTCGAATCAACTCGATAAATTGCTAACAAGGTAGACTGTTTTCCATTCTTCTGTAAACTGTATTTAATTCTGTATGTTTTAAACAAGTGTTATTTTTTTAAATAAAATGTGCTTTAAATTGTTAAATTATTTCTTTCCTATTCTTATTTCCTTTAAGGCAAATAAGTTAAATTAACAAAAAAAAACCTTTTTGTATGTTCCTTACTTTTGGATAGTTTAAAGAGAAGCCTTAATACCTTATGTTTTTAAAATTTCGTAATATGAGGCGTAAACCTGTCCTGTTGACTTTTATAGTAGCCCCTTTTATGTGAATTTGTTTTGTCTTTATGTTATTGTATTGTAAATGTAAATTTAATCGTCCCTTTGTTTCCTTTTTTTTTTACTCTATACATATCTTTCGTTTTATGTGTCAGTTTCCCGGGCTGCACTGTGTGAAATATATCACTCCTAAACAAATTGGCATTCCCTCTTTGATTAGCCCTCATACATTTCAATGTAATTTATGTTTAACTCTCTAGCGATCCAACTTTGAGAAGAAGGCCACACCTGTCAATGAATCAACACCTGCAAGCTGAATCAGCATAAGTAATCGTATATTAAAAACTATTAAGTTTACCAAAAGTGAGAAAACCAATATAGCAATGAATTCTGTCATGCAGCAGCAAACCACACGGTCGTGTCCTTTTCTTCTATGCAAAGTTTCACTCGTGAACAAACTGTAAATCTCTAAGAATGTAATTATAACCTCTTAATTACCTAAGTAAGTATTTTAAAAGTAAAACAACAAAGATATTTCTAGTTCAGGTGTATATGTTTACCAGATTCCTTTTAGCACATTTGAATTCACTTTCTATGCTACTTAACCAGTCTATAAGATAAGAGAAAGTAACTCCCAATAAAAACTTACATCTCAAGATTAAGTATCTCCTAATACATGTCGACCATTTTACTTTTATTCTACGAAACCTGTTACAATTAGATAGTGTTTTCACTTACGTCTGTTCTTATTTATTTACTCAGGTAAAAAAGCCCAGACTACTTAACATAGCTGAGGGAGAATAACTTGTATACGACCTTTCTTAAGTGAATGCTGTATCTGGATTTAAAACTCGGTCGCCAGTCTATTTACTACTATGGTAACCATTACACTACGAACACTTAAAAAAAGGGTTCATGTGTATGTCACTAAACTGTATCTGATGTTGAGGCCTCAATTCAAGAGATCTGGAGAGTGTTAAGCACGCCTCCTTGCCATTACTCCCAGTCATTAGGGGTGTAACTCTCTGGCTCTTATCTTGTCCTAGTTTCCTAACGCTCCCTTACTGGTGCCGATAACAGACCATAAATCACGATTTAAAGAGAGAGTCTCTGCTTAAAGTTCTGACCATTTTATCAGGAAACCGGAGAACCATCACTTAGATAAAACAAAAAACAACAACTCTACCCTAAAATACAACCCCCTAGTTTAATGTGTCATGTTACCATTGGTTTCCAAGCGCAGTAGCCACCTCATCTTCAAGACAACGACCAGCTGTGAGGTTAAGGCATAAACATTCTGCATACTATCAAAATGCAATCACACACACACACACACCAACACACACACAATACATATATATATAATATAATATTATAATATATATATATATATAGAGAGAGAGAGAGAAGAGAGAGAGAGAGAGCGATGAGAGAGAGGAGAGATATTGGTAATTTTCCGAATGAAATAAGGAATAAAGCTGCTCAATTACAAATGTAAGAGCTTTATTATTAAAATAACTGTTTATACAAACGTTTATGAGCATCTACCTAAGGTTCAGCCTTTTGTCTCTTCAGGATACTTATTTCATCCACTCTGATGTGTCTGGAGTACACATTTTTACGGTTATATTTGTAAACCTTTACAATATATAGGTTACAAATATATTCGTGGTGTAACTGTCAGTTCTCATTTATCGTCAAGGAAATTTGTTATTTAGTTGCGGGCACTTTGGGACGGTCCAAAAAGCTAGGCAAAAAGAGTGGGAGGATCTGGAAATCAGAGAAGAATTGAGACCATCCAGATACTACATTACTGCCCAATCAGCTGGAATACTCAGAAATTCCTGGAACCTGAGGAACTTGGTTGGTCTTCAAACTCCAGTAAAATACCACTTCAGCATTAATGCTGGTATGAAAAACTCTCATAATAATAATGCCTCATTTATAATAATAATAATAATAATAATAACGTTCATTCAGAATAAGATTCTCTTATGATTCACAATCCTTACACACAATATATCACTCGCTAACAAAGCAAAACAAAACTCGAGTCACGACGCCCTACCAACGGAGTTAAGCCCAACGTACCCCTAAACCAACTGACCAAATTTTTCGTGGGTTGGTATGGTTTGTTTGTTTTGGATTTTTACGCATATAACCATGGGGTAATTTTTGTTTTTTTAAAGACGTTTGTTTTATTCATTCTTGATGGGTATTTCAATTATTCTTAAAACTAAAATTTGGTTTTCTATCACATTTTTTAAACTCATGTCTTAACACCATTAGATGAGACCCTAACAGGTTCTAACACTCCGGGTCAGGTGGGCCTTGGGATAATAGTGATGAAGTGGTATTCCACAGTTCCAGAGCTGCCCAGAACTGGAACCTCGCATCAGAATAGAGTATAACATCATACCCAGCCACAGCCTTTTAACACATAAAAAGTAAGGGAGTTTGGCTTAAAGGCAATAGGGTTGGGACAAGCATATTTTGGTGCTATGGGTTTGTGGTGACCAGCTGATTGATCAAAAAGGGCCTCTCCACAGCCCGTTTAGTCTTATTAAGAACCAAAGGTGGAGTGATGCATGTCAGACTGCTCGGCCACCAGTGCTCCACTCCTTAAGCATCATGGGTCGCCATGGAGGTCCAACAGGTGTCGTATTGGGGGTATTACCCCTCGTAGAGGTGCAGTCGGAATATTATACAGTCGGACGGTTTCTATCATCCGTCGATCATATCGGCGTTTCTACTTCTCTTTTGTGTCGAATATGGTGTCTCTCTGGTTCCATGGTACATCTTCTGTACTAGTTATTTTCAGAAATATCAGACACAAACACAGATACACATTTTGTGCACACTTTATAAATTCCCGATACGTTCTTTGCCGCAAGTGGAAGGGAAGCAGCCGAACTGAAAAATACATCCGAGCACAACGGGCCACTATCCCGAACTCAACTTCTCTACTTTAACAGAATCACCTAATCATGTGACTCTCTAAGTCAAAGAGAGACAACCTGCAGATATTGTGGCCAAGCATACTATGAGCCTTTAACTGTAATTATCACAACGTTACTGGTCAATATTAACATCTCTCTACACGTCCTCAGAAAAATGAATGGATATGCCAGTTTATTAGATAAACGCGGGTCAGAGTGGACCAGGGAGTAATAGCAATGAAACCATACACCATCTCTCAGAGATACAGTGAGCACTGATTAAACTCCGTTCTGTTGTTATGGAGTACTTCACAACTACAAGGTCATTGTAAAGTAACTCCCAATTTTTAAAAATGGAGTAAACCGTGAAAAAAGAGGCAGTTCCTTTCTGATCATCAAAATGGATTTTTTTTACGTTACGAGTAAACATTTTTAACTGATTTTCAGAATTCCTGGTCATTGGCCATTGAAAGGGAGACCATTTCTTTGAGCATCCATTACAGATTCTGTAGCAATGAGTTTTCCGTGACAATTCTTGATGGTTTTTGGATTAATTCCAGAATGTCTTCCTTTGAGAGTTCTCACCATCTTTGCACTTGTACAAAGGAGTTTCAAACTTCATAGCCTGCCGCAGCTGAACACGTTCTTTTATGTCAAACGTTCAGATATATTATAGGGATTCGCATATTGAAAGAAAATAATTAATCTGAAAAGAAAAAAACACATTCTTAATTGCAATATATGAAGGAACAAACTTTAAACTATTGTCTTTTTTTATTCATTCTTTATATAAAAAAATAAAAGAGCTTCTTACCGGTAGCCAGCCATGCCAATGATTATTCTAAAAAATGTCTGAGCCATGTGAACTTGTTTAACACCTACTCTGAACGCTGATTGTCATTGCCATTAACAAACAGATGTACAGAAGCCGAGGCATGTGTTGCAAAACTCTATTAAAGCCATTTTTTCTGTTAGCGTTGGACAAAATGGATAGCGCAGTAGGGTTTAATCATCTCTAATGGGGTCTAACTGTCGAGGGTATTATGTGGAAAGACCAGTTAATATAAACATAACTGACGACGCTACCAGCGCTGTTAGTAGCTCAGGCGTATCTCAAACAAATAATTGATAATAATATAACTGCATATTGAAAAAATGTAGGAATTGTTTAAAGTAGAGGGTTACTTTCAATCACCCTATACAAAATGTTCTCCAGTTACCAACTTATAATGTTACTTCTTTTCAACGCCACGAATTTAGTTAGTTGTTCTTCAAAATCTCAAGGTTTTACGTTTTATTTATTTCTAAGTTATTTCCAATGCAACAAAGCAGAATGTTGAGTTTATTGATTCAATCTGTATTACATATGAAGCACATGATCCAGTTGTCTTTTAAAAAAGAAAGAACCAAGAGCTAAATAAATATTAAAACAAAAAAACGTCACTTGCTTACAGGGACCACAGACATCTTTTTTATATGTTAATTAAGCCGGTCTGAAATGCTAAGAAAGCATTATAGAATGTTTGACAAATATTTCATAACTATTAATATAATATATTATATAATATATATATAGGAAATGTGTGTGTGTGTGTGTGTGTGTGTGTGTGTGTGATTGTGTGTTGTGAGTGTAATAAATATATATTTGCCCATGGAAATATCCATACTATAGTTATATATACCATATATAATTTATACACACATACACACACATACATACACACATATATATATATATGTACACATAGATATATGTGTCAGTTGTGGGGGTGTATGGTTGGATATAAATATATATATGGTATATATAATTATATATGACATTTGCATGGATATATATTTATATATGATATTCTAAATATATATGAATAGGACCTTAAATATGATCTAAAATGAATGTAATAATAAATATATATATAATAGTATATATATATATATATATATAATATATATATATATATACATATATATTATATATTATCGAATGTTAGTTAGTAAGTCCAAAACGCCTCTTCAGAGATTTATTTTTTGCTGAATTTCTTTCACAGACGGCATCCCAGTCTGATCATAGGTTTAAGACTCTATTATTACTGACGAAGAGCGAAGGAACAATTCCTAAAATAATACGTTTCTTTAGCAGAAACACAATCATATTTCTTTTACAATATCAGACAGAGTGAATACAAAAAGAAAATAATAATTCCTAATTAAGTCTTTTTTCTTTTTAATAACTCCAAAATGTTATAAAAATAGCCATTTTTGAATTTATATATAAAAGGATTTTTCAAGCTTTTATATATATTAATTTATATATATATATATATATATATAATATATATATATAATTCAACGATATAAGGTGAATTATTATAATATACATATATATACTATATATTATATATATAATACTATATAATATATATATATACAAAATATATATATATATATATATAATTATATATATATATATAATGGGATAGATAAATAGAAACAGACTGATACTATATATATTATTATATATATATATATTATATATATATATATATATAATATATATTAATATTATATAACGTATTATTCATGATTTTATCTATAGCAGAGAGAGGCGGACGAGAAGAAAGAAAGAGAAGAGAGAGATAGATTGTATATATTATATATATATATAATATAATATATATATATATATATATAAGGATAGATAAATGGAAACAGACTGATATACTAATATAGATATATATATATATATATATGTGTGTGGTGTGTGTGTGTGTGTGTGTGTGGTTTACATATATAATGAATGAATGAATTATACAATATACATATGTATGTATAGATATATAGAGAGGAGACTGACACGAACAAACTTACACCACACACACACACACCACACACACACACACACACACATACACGCCCCAACACACCACATATACAATATGTATATATTCATGTTTGTTTAACGTATTGAGATACAATAGATTAAAACAAAAATAGATAGATTGATAGATAGATGGATAGACATTGAACAGACAGAGATAAAGTATATCAGTCACATACTGATATAATATACTTATATATATATATATAATATATATTATATATATATATATATATATAATCGTCGATAGGTAGATATGAACAGAATGAGATATACAGATATATATACAATATATATATATACATATATATATAATACTATATATATATATATACTATATATATATAATATTATATATAGAGAGAGATGAGAGAGAGAAAGAGGATGAGAGATAAAACAATAGATATAATGATAGATAGACAGACAGAGCGATGTATATTGACATACCGAGAAAAAATTTCGTTATTATTTCTATAGATAGATAGATAGATGGATGATAGATAGATAGATTTTAACATACTAAGATAGATAGATAGATAATAATAGATCAACTCTGGGTATGTCTGCTACAGTGTTTAACTGTTGCATTTATTCGTTATATATCATTCTTATGGCCAAACGAGTCTAAAAGATAGACTTTACTTATATATTATAAAACGCCCAATATTATTTGAAGGCAGGTAATATAGTTGAATATTCAGAATTTGGGTAAATAATTCAGAATGTAAGGCGATAAAATTAGAAGTACGTTTAATGAATGCATTTTTTCCTACAGATACTGAAGAAACAAGAAGTAAACAGGAAGAGAGTTGTCTGAACTGCGTGTATTATGCTGCACTGTGTCGGCTTCCCTACGTATTACGTTGTGTATGATTTCCTATAATATACCTTCTCGCGTTGCGGGTATTATTATTTTTTAATACAAAAAGTTAATCATAACGATACACATTTATTCAACTTGATGGCTACATATCGAGTGAGAAAAAAAAAGCAAATAAACTCGGCGTTCAGTTTTTCGTCATACATTGGCTTATTCAATAGCTACGGTGCGCAAAAAACAAAGGTAAACAAGAAAGTGTAATTGATGTGTCGTATGAGGGCAAGGTGTTGCTGAAAATTTGGAGATTGATCATTATTAAGATTTTAGGATTTCATCCGTTTAAGATTTTAGTTGTCATTCATCACGCATTTGCTATAGAATATATCAGAGAAAATAAATAGATTATATCCGAATAACTGAGATGTTACTTTGGGGAAATGCTTCATAAAGAGTCATGTTCTTGTGATTACTGAAGATGCCCGTATTATACCGGATTGAATAGTTATTGTAAATGAAGCCAATTAGGGTTTTTTCTTCATTTAACTATTATATATATATCATATACTAATCATATATAATAGCACTGGTCTATATTTCTATCTATATTTCTATCTCAGTCTATTCGAATATAGTCTATTTATTTATCTCTGTTATATTGTCTATAGCAAATCGTGATGAATGACAAACAAATCTAAAACGATGAAATCCTTAAAATTCTTAATAAATGACAATCCCCAATTTTAAGAACAACAACCTTGCACCTCATGACGAACATCAATACACTTCTGTACCCATGCACCGCTAAGCTAATGAATAATCCAATGTATTGAACGAAAAACTGACGCGAGTTTATTTGCTTTTATTTTTCACTCAGATATTAGCCATCCAAGT